>JAQMCX010000011.1:8209886-8262215 GCA_029814765.1 Acanthurus leucopareius | reverse complement strand
ACAGGGTTGTGTGTCTTTGCCTCCTTTTTCCTAAAATCAACTATCAGCTCTTTGGTTTTGCTGACGTTGAGCAGTAAATTGTTTTCTGTGCACCATTCTGCAAGATGGTTGATTTCCTCCCGATAGGAAAACTCATTATTGTTGGAAATCTGGCCGATGATGGGGGTGTCATCTGCAAACTTCACAATAGAGTTCTCTCCATGTCGGGGGTTGCAGTCGTGGGTGCACAGCGTGAACAGGAGGGGTCTGAACACAAAGCCCTGGGGGACTCCGGTGTTGAGCACTAGAGTGGAGGATATTAGAGAATATTAGCACTTAGCTTAAAGCAGAGTACCACCCTTCAGCCTCCTTGAGTCACTGTCCTTATTAGTGGCTCAAAAATAATCAGTTATGCATTATTAAAAATTTTATTTACAGTATAAAAAACAGCTCATTAATTTTTTTAATAAACAGTGCCTTTTTAACTCTGGTACAGCGGAAGCAGCTAATTGTAGAGTCAAAGTTTCTGGAGCATCTGTGAACTTTAAACAGACACTTTTCCTGATGTGAGAATTCATTAATTGTGTCTGGCTGTGCAGAAACACATATCAGGATGCCCTTTCTGTCAAAATGTCGTGACCTCCAAATATTGTTGGTTGTGTGCTGTTTAGTTCACAGATAAAGCTGTTTCTACTAAAAACCAGGATTTTTCTCTAATCCTGAATGCTTATAAGTAGATCCTAACTTGTTTTTTAGAGTTTTAATATTGCATTGTCACCTGATACCATAAATGCATTATTTAAAAGCAGTGTTCCATGAGTCCACCTGTCTAAAACAGCAGCTTGTCTGTGCTGAAAGATCTCTATTCATTGATCTGTCCTGAAGGCTCTGCCAGCATAGACACCTGTCTGTCCACAAAACACTGAATTTCATTGAGCATCTGTCTGCTCTATGTTCCAGCTAAACTAATGTACCAGCACACAATGTACTGAAACAGACATAAAGAAGGCTAATATAAAAAAATAATAATCCATTCACACATCATCCACTGAGCTGTAAGTTGCACACGCTGTTCAGTTGTTACGCTTTGATTAATGTTAACACTACTCCCAACACACACAAGCACTTTCAGAGGATTCCCTTCCCTCCATTAGCCCGTTGTACATCGAAATAACAAAGTGCAATAAAATGTGTTAGGAAAGCATCAGTTTAACAGAAGTACGTGCTATGAAATATGCAGCCATGTTGGTGAAAGGAAAAGGAGCTGTTTATAACCCCAATGTCTCTCTCTCTCTGTGAAGGAGCAGCAGCAGCAGCAGAAACCACGACTGAAACTGGGTTAATAAGATCCAGCTCTAAAAACCTCTCATCTCGTCTTCTTGAAGTGCTCACAGTAACAACACTGAAATCTTCTATACATCTGCCTGTAAGACTCAAGGGTTTTTCTGAGGAAAGTTTTGCTTCAAGGTGCACATAATAAAAGATATGACGCACCTTTTCACCCCTTTCTTTTTTAATCGTTAATCGTAGTTTTATCTTTTGATAATCCTCAGAACAATTCCCCACCATCTCTGTCCTTTCTTCAGGGGAAACGTCTTCCAGCAGTAAAAGCTATTAATCGATCCCCTTTCAGTCAATAAGCGATTTGATCAAAGATAAGGGAAGAAGCCATCTCCCTTGTTTACCTACCATCCCCCCTCTTTATCTCTCATAGTGGCAGAGAGCTTTCAGGAGCAGAGGGGTTGTTTGGTTGAATGTTAGTCTGCCTTTACTCATTTATACTTTATCGAGTTGAAGTTTGTGCAGGTTGGAAGCTATAAATCTGATCATTGCTCTGAATTACCAATAGTCAAACTGTGCTGTAAATTATTAAATCATGGCGCTGTCTGTGGTGCTTAAGTAACAGATTTTTAATTGAACCTTCGTCTTTCAGCTCTGCCTTCTTGCCATTTTTGTGTTATTCATCTATACACTTTGCTATCCATCTCATGTTATCTGTACTGTGTTGTAGTCTATATACTCTAGAGTAGTGTCACCTTCATGATCAAAGTGACAACAAGCAGCGTGTAGTCATGAAGGAGCGAGAGCCTGATAGAGACACTGCTGCCTGCAGTATTTCTTTAATATTCAAATAATATTATTTCCACTATCATTCAATAGCATCTGTGCTGCTTAAAAACACTCTCAGACCAAACCACCTCTGTAACAAATTATTTTGCAGGAAACATGACCACACATATTGTTTTTTGCTATACAGTTCGGGTTTGGATGAGGCGTTGTATTGAGGAGCGTTTGGGACTTCCCCTGTGTGAAGAATTAACAATTGAACAGCTGCGCACAGCCAGAGATTGCAGATGCTCTGCACTGACTCTGTGTGTGTGTGTTTATCCAACAATCAGACCGCCTGTGCTTGAACCATCTCACAGTTTCTATCAGAAGCTAAACAGTGGCAGAGCTGTGGAGAAGACAGCAGACTGTGGCCTGAAATCTGGACCTTTTCACTGCTGTCTTCAGTCTTGGCAGAACAAATCAGACTGCAGACATGGGATAGGATGGGATGGGATGAGCTGGTTTTACTGAGGACTGGCAGAGTGAGAGTCACAGCTAATCTTCGGCATTTCCTTCACCTGTCACAAAGAAACTCTGGTGTCGTGTCATTAATCACATTTGAATAAAAAAACATGCTGATTTCATTGATGATGTATTGAAAACTAGAGATGGAGTTGAAGGAGAAGATGAGAGGGAGAGTTGCGAGAGCTAAAAATTCAGAATTGGATTTGATTTTTGTTCATTCGTTTTGCTGCAAAGCTGAAAGAAACATATAACAGAGACACAAAATTTGAATTTTCTTCAAGTGTCTGATGTCTGTGTTATTATCTATTCAGAAGATAATTGTTTTGTCTTGATGATGCGATTTTCCTTGACTGATTTCATCATCCTTCATATAAATAGATCATGATATTGATGTTTAATGACTTAATTCAAATGTGACGGTTGACAGTGTAGAGGCTGAATCCTCTGCACTGCGGATGCTTTATGCTTGTTGCGTGGCGAGGGGATGGCAGTTCGAGCAGTCGTTTCTCCATGTTGCTTCAGCTGAAATGTCTCTATAACCATTGAATTGCACGCCATAAAAATTAGTGCAGACATCCACAGGGAAGGCTGGTGTAACACTAGTGAGCAAAAATCCGCTGTGGGACCTCAACTAATAACTAAGTTTGTTCTTAATTTGGTTAATATGAGAATATGAATTATTTACTGTCAGTATTATATCAACTTCAATATTTACGATGCAAAAAAGACTTTGACACAGGAATGGTATAAAAGACACGGTGTCAAGAAAAAGTAAAAATAATGGAGGTATGCCTTAATAATTTACATTTAGTGAACTTCTGAATTACAGCTTTTGCTGTCATTTGGTCCAAATTTATTCAGTATTTGGTTATTGACCCAGAAACTGCAAAACTAATTACATTTCCAGCAGCCGTAGCTGTGCTTTGTGTGCACAAAACAATGGTAAACATCAGCCTTACCACTGTCCTTCTAAGCATGTTAGCATGCTGATGTTAGTATTCACCTCAAACCATCACTGTAACTTAATCAGAGCCTCCAACCAGCCTGAAGGTTTTTTAGAGCCGAAGAGGATTTTAATCACATTAGTTGGTGTGTGTAGTGTGTTTTAGGAGTGCGTTTTAGAGTTGACCTGCATTGCATGAAGTAATGAATCTCTAAATCTCTAAGATTTTGAATGTATTAGTGTTATGCAACAGTGATCACAATCACAACAATACTGCTGCTCTGTGTTTAATCTGCTGTTGGTGGAGGAGAAAGTCCTGAGCCCTCGTTTTTTTGTATTTCTCACACGTCGAGGTTTGTTCTGAGGTGTGCCATAACTTCCAGAGGGATGAAAAACAAATCTCTCAAGGTCAGAACATTTAACCGGCATTGAAGTCATCACTGACCAGCTGACTGTCTCCCTCCTTTTCCTCTTAAAGTCCAGATTTTGCTTTTCTCTTCCTGCTGGTCTTTTATTTCACAAAGTCACATCCGACACAACCAACCAAACCAATCATCCATTTTCCGTCTCTGGCTCTGCTGCACTGTTTAGAGGAACGTCAGCCTTTTCCTGAGCCCACATTCCCGTTTCCTCTTAATTAGTGAGTGAAATGACACAAACAAGCCATCAGTGCGGGGACAGTTAGCAGCAGCCTGATAAGTATGATGCAGGAGAGTTCAGTGAAGGTGAAAACGGGCGAACAGAAAGTGAAAGGAGGGGTGCTGCGAGTAAGGGAGACAGCAGCTGACAGAAAATTTTTAAAGGCATTTAACCCTGTTGTTTTTTTTCCTATTTTCTGCTCCATTTAGCCCTGCAGGGAGCCGGTGAAGCCTGCAGGCTTGATAGGTCACGAGGACGGCTCCTCTGTGTGTTGTAGTGTTACGTTAGACGTTAGTCATGGTTGGGAAGGAATTGCTTTAAACAATGTTGTATGATGGTGGTCAAACACCAACTCCTGTACGCTAAAAACAACTCTGGAAGGCAGTAGAGGAGGAAATATCGACGGTTTTATTTAGTTAAAAGTAGCAGTAATGCAGGACAGATAAAGCTATGCGAAAGTAAGAGATGTTATTTAAAAAAAAATCCAAGTATTAAAGCAAAATGTACATAGAGTATCAAAAATTTAACTTCATCAGTAATTGAATGACTTTTTGTAGTACTATACTTTTATATGTATTATTATCATACATTATGTTATTGCTGATGCATTGATACATTCATATTTATTTGCATAATTAGTCTGTAGTGAAACACATTTTAATAATATGTTTGTATTTTTTTATTTTGTAAAGTAAATTGTCAGAAGAAAAATGGAGTGGAGTAAAACATAAAATATGTCCTTCTGAAACTGAGGGGAGTAGGAATAATAAAGGACATTAAATGGAAAGTATAAGTTCCTAAAAACTGTATTTAAGTAGAGTGCTTAAATAAATGTACTTAGTTACTTTTCAACATAGATGAAAGGCAACATTACCGCCATGTGTGTTTCAAGATTTCTACAAAAGTCGGCTGTTTTCTTTCTGAAGTATAAATGTCACTTTTCTCAAGGTGTTAGTTTGTTTGAACTCAAGCATCAAACTATTTTTCACTATTTTTTTCAAGTCAAAATCAGAGGGGGCTGCATGCATCAGTTTACTGGAAAGGAACTAGTTTGTGAAATCTAGAGTGTGTAATTTTTTCAGACAGCCAGACCTGATAGCGTTCATAGACAGATAATCATTTAGATCTTCAATGCACATGTTGCTCTATTTTCAAAGGGGTTAATGTTGTCACCTTCGGTTGTGAAAAACATGAGGAGTGATGTGAACATTGTGTGAAGAGAGAAAGGAGAGAAGAGTTCAAAGGTGACCAGTCACTGCATAAATGTGCATAATGTTGCATTGTCATTTTGAAAAAGGTTGCAAAAATTGCAAAAAATGGACGCAGCTCCTCCATTTCACAGGAAAACTGTGGGGGTTTCAGACACTTTTCGACAATCTAACAGGCACTTTAGTTGAAGCATGCTGACACCTTGCATCCAGAAATGTTTTTTAGTCTCGAAAACCAACAATCCAACATTAACCTCCTCATAAAAATTCATGATGTAGTGTTAAATTATGAATTGAAATTGTCAGTAACCTGTGCGGCCTTAGTGTGCTTTTTGTTTCTAGAAGTGAGGTCAACATCCTGGATGCTTTTCGGATAAAACTGTCAGTTCTCCCTATTTAAGCGATTACTGTGTCTTGCTGTTCCTCCAGGACAGCCACGCTGTCACCCCAGCTTCAAGTGTTTGTGCTTTTGGACACATAAACTAGCTTATTTCAAGGAAACCTCTCTCTTCTCTCCAGCTCTAACACTCGTTCCCAACATGAATTTGTGTAGACAGCCAGTTTAGAGTTTAGATCAAAGGATCAGCTGCTGCCTGCTGGGAGTTAACTTTCTTTCAGCTGCAGTTTGACATCCACACCTTCCCTGTGGACTTACAATCAGCACCGAAAGGTCAAATCTGGTGAGGACAGAATGCTAGTCACCATTATGCAAAGTGTCAGGCTTGACAGAGGTGAGTTATTCATATTGGTGTCTAATGTCACTTCATTACCTTTGAGTCTAACCGAGTAATTAAGGTTTCAAATTGGATTCTGATTGACAAACCATGATGGGCTGCGTTTCTGCAGAGTTACTGCCTCACGGAGAGTCCAGAGGAGCAACACGAGCGACGGCGATGAATATTTGCAAACAGGTCCTCGCTTGATTGGCAGTGACACGGACAGTGTGTCTGACAGGTTTCCAGGCTGAGAGAGAAGGTTATTAGTGCACTGCAGTGGTGCGGATAGGTTATCTGCCCTGAGGTGTTTTGTGTATGTGTGTGTATTTTGTGTGTGTGTGTGTGTGTGTGTGTGTCAGAGACAGACAAAGGGAGAGAAAGAAAAACAGAGACAGACAGTTAGGTCACTACTTAAATAAAAAGTACCCACAGGCGGGGGGGATACTTTCCACTCAGAAAAACACATCACGTATGGTTGAATGTGCCGTGTTCTCCTCGCCACAAAAAAAAACCTGTCCTGTGCGTCCTCCCAGGAGCCCCTCCAGTCCCCTCCAGCTCGCCAGATCTCATCTGGAGCTTTCTGCGGAGGCAATGGCTGCCTATTGATTTCACCTTGCTGTGAACACGGGGCCCACATCCGATCTCAGGAAGTGGATTACATGCAGGGAGATGCACCGCTGAGATAGCAGGATAAATCTTATTTGCTTCATTTCCTTTAAGTGGAGATAAGCTTGAGGAGCTGGAAACCATTTCAAGACACAACAGCATCCATATGGGTCTTTGTCAGAGTCTACTGTAAAACACATGAAGCATGAGGCGGTGTGCTTGCTCACTGCTTTATAAAGAGCGCTCTCAGTCTGTTGTCGAGCCGCTACTAGTAAATTTGATTGGCCTGACTCTTTGGGGTTTTATGTGCAGAAATCTCTCTCAATAGCTGTGTGCTTTATCTTGTCCTCCTCTAAAAGCAATTTAATTTTATGTCTGCTGACTGTTGCTGTGCTGTGATCATGGCCACATCTGTCATTGTCGTGATATTTCCCTCAGGAAAGAGTTGGGCCATTATAACACCCTGCCTGGCTTTAAAGTCCAGTTTGTTCTGCCGTCTCGTGTGATTCCCCACTTTCACTGAAGGCAAAGGACAGTAATGGTGGTGTTTGCTCGCAGGGCATCTTTTTATGGTCGCACATGTAAAAGGAGGAATCCAATAGTCTTTCAAATGCTTTATTCGTGCAGCAGTTAATCTAAGATGAATCTTTGTATGAAAAGACAATTATCACAAATGAGAATGATAGTAGTAAAGAAAAGATTTGCTCAGGCCATCATTATTCTCACACTTATAGTTCTGGTAAATCTGGTATATCCTCGATGCTTTTTGCTCTTTATTAAACCCAGAGTGTTATATACAGACAACTCATTTCAATTCTCAAACTAGTAAATTAAATATTTAAACACCATTTCTTAGTGTTTCTATATGATCCAAGAAGATTAAATGTGTCACTATATTATTGCAACATGAATTATTGTTTTAATTTTCTGAACCAGCTCGGCACTTTTTTTTAAGCACTCTTTACTTTGTTGAAGATGGGTTTTTTTTACCTGTTAATTTTGGACATTTGGAGGCTCGGTGAGTGTTTACTGCAGCAGGACTGAGGATGGACACTTTTTTGTTTTTAATAATCTTACAACAGAACAATGAAAGGAATTAGCTGCATTAGGCTTTGGCTTCATAAACAACAACAACAAAAAAATGTTATGATCAGTTCATTGCTGATTTTGGTCTTTTTTTTATTGGCAATAAGAAAAATTAGAATATTACCAGGGTTATTGATTAATTTCCTTCCGTATTATTATGAACCAAGTGGGATGTACTTCAGCTTCCAGGAGGTTTCCCAGTCGTGCTCAGGACTCGGATGTTGATGTGATGAGTATACACAAGTTGAAAACTGGTAATTATGATAAACTCCCATATGGCTTGAATGCTGCACATGCGTCAAAGTTAGGTGGTAATTAAAGAGACATGGAAGTCCTGAAAACAGACCCTTGTTGTTAGAGCAGAAGATATCACAGCAGAGACACAGAATATCAGTATATGTTATATTCTCTGGTGTGTGCTGTGGCACTGGGGAAAGCAGCTGAGAAGTGAGTTTTTATTGACCTCTGTTGATGAATAATTAATGTTTTCTACACTGGAAGCAAGTTTGCCAATATTTGTGTGGGGGGGGGGGGCTCAAAACCCGGTGTTTGCTGGCTGCAGCCCGCAGAAGAAGGTCTCTGGCTGCGTTGAAGTGACCTGCCGTTTAATGGGCACCAGAGATGCTCCCCGCTGATCATCATTACTGTCTTCTGCCTTCTGTGTCACATTAATGATTCAGGAGGAAAACGTAGAGCATCCTGTGAATTAGCAAAGGGGGATTTCAGGATTTTACATTAAGACAAAGGAGGAGAGCTGAGCCAAGGTGCATTAAAGACTGTGTGTCTGTTACATGGAAGTGGTAATTTGTATAAAATATTGGTGAGTTGGACATGCTGCTCTTCACACTTTAACCACCTCTCTTAGCATTTTATTGTGTGGATAGAATAAACACAAAGCGCCCGGGGGAAATGATTTGGCAAAACATCGACCTCCCTAAAGATGAAGAATCTGCTGAAACAAGTTAAAGAAGCTACTTTTGGATTTACGCCCTAACTTTAAAGGAAAAAAAGTTGAAAATTCTGTGCCGCTCCTCCCTGAATTGAGGCTAAAACTGAAGTCGAAGCTGATGAATTTTAAAGAGAACGGGAGGATGACCCACATTTCTGCAGAAACACAGCGCGCACCATCAAAATGTTCTTCCAACCTCGTTCATCCCACTTACATCTAACTGCATTTGCACCGGCAGGAAGGTGTGTGATACATTCAAAGCTCCTGCATCAATTTGATTTAGGTGCTCTGCTGCTGAGATCACATTAAAGTTTAAGAGTGAAGAGCGAGCAAGAGGGAGAAATCTGAGCTGTTTTTGACAGTCTTTCTTGAACCACTGCTCGTGTTTTAGTTTGACACTTAAAAGGAATTCATTGTAATGACTGTGTGCCAGCTGCACACAGCTCATTGCTCTGAATATCAGTATGATTTAAGCTGTGAAAACAGTTTCATCATTTGTCTGTTAACTAGCTGCTCTGGAGCTAAACGATCCTCACCAGCAGACAGAGTTTGTTCACATGTCATGAACTTGGCTGTGGGGTTCGAAAGGAAACAGATGGAAAGTTGTTTTTTTTTTTAATTGTAAGGAAAAAAAAAAAAGAAAACTGAACTTCTACATTTCCATGATAACTACGAAAACTCCTCTCTGTTGATGAGGATAATGTGAAGGGATCTGTGGGCTGTGAGGTGAGGTTGTTCTGTTATAATGATGTTGCAGATGTTCAAGTTTTCAGTTTCTCTGCATGCTTTTTGTGGTGCAGTGTTTGTTTCTACTTAACAAACATTTTGATGATGTTGTTGTTCATTAGCGGTTTGATTGATTGTTGTGGGATTTTGTATTCATTTGTCAAATTATGATATAAATATACATCGGAGAATTTGTATGCAAATATTGCATTAATAAACCACATTTGCCATCCATCATTTTATCTTAACTTACTGTGTCTACTATATCTAGTTTATGACAGATGTTTTTTCACATCATTTCCTAAGTATGGGAAGGATGTTGCTCCTGTTTTCTTACGATTTACATTTGGGGATGAGGAATGAATAGTGAAGAGAAGAGACAGAAAGGATGGGCATGTTCCTCTCATTGTGGGTGTACACTCAGACAAATATTGTGTTATTTGCAACTTAATGTTGAAGTAACCAAATCACAATCACTGAGACTTCCAGTTAACTCAGGGCAGGGTTCCTGTTAGCACCATATTCCAGCTATGAAAGGTCTGACTTTCACTGCTTTTACTTGTATTGTATTTCTTTTTTATTGTAACATCTTGTAGAAGTGGGCCGTTTAAGTCAAGCTGAGAGAAACAGGGTCATACTGACATCACACTCGGGGGGGATGGTGGCTCCGGCTCATTTAGCCAGCAGGAGCAGCAAGAGGGAAAAGAGGGAATTTCAGGGTTTGAATTTGGACAAGGATGCTGCACAGATGCCAGCCTGCAAGACAGTTTGCGACAAAAGAAACTTAAGAAAGTGAATTTCACTTCATCCACCACCACAATCTGTAAATATCCACCTTTTTAAATTGAACAACTATACTGGAGGCAAGTCAAGAGAGTTTTCCGGGTTGCAAGAAGCAAGACATGATCTGGCATTCACACAAACACACACACATGCATATGCACACACACACACAGGTGAGGCTACACTCACTCAGTGAAAATCAGGTCACATTTTCATATCTACTGCAACACACAGAACTAGGTTATCAGTTTGTTAGCTTTTTGAGTTTTGACTCATCATGATGAGTCCAGGTTAGCATAGCATTTGGGTCATTCCGTGATTTAGTGATTTTGTTAGCACGCAAAACTTGCAGGGGGAGCTGTGTTAGCTAACGGTGTGTAGGCTAACATTATGTTTGTGTGTATTTCACCAGAGAAATACATGGTAATGTAGGTATTAAAGTTCTGCAGTTGGGTGGTGTCCTTTGGTGGCTTTTGTCTTGACTTGTGACGGCGACCTAATTTGTGGTCGGGACATTGTTTGCTAATGTTTGGCTGGTAATGTTAACTTTTGGTTTAGACTTGGGGCTTGATAACTAGCTTGCAGGTGCTGGGTCATGGTGGTTTTAATACTGTGAAGCAGGTTGGGATGAAGAACAGCTCGTTTTGTCTCAGTCTATTTGGCCTGCATCGCTGCTGACAGTTGATCCACCTTTAGCCTGTTTGTGACTTCAGTTATCTCCCATTTTTATGTTTCAAAGAATTACATCATTTTAGCCAAAGGAGTTTTCTGAAACTGTTGAGATGATACAATTAGATAAGCTATTATTAAGTCAGTATGTGGAGTCAAATTGCCAAGAGGATGCTAAGAAGCCAGAACTCCTGTAGAGTATATTGATCAGCTGTAACCTTAATTAGAAACAGAAGAAGCTTGAGTGACAGGAGGCAGAGAAAGAGAGGGAGCAGGAGCGTGAACAGGGGCAGCGTAAGAAAATAAGAGTAGATTTGTAAAAAGCTTGGCTTGCTTTAGATCCCAGGCGTCAGTAACAGTGAGACTTTTCTGATGTAAAATAAATGTTTTTCTTCCGTGCCAAGGTTTGAGTTGCTTCTTCTAAATATTTGAGAAGATTACCGTTCAGCAAGCCTTAAAAGGAACAGCTGACCCTCATGCAGGGTCAACAGGAAAGACCATGGGAGCTCATGCTGCTCCAGACTTGAGTCACAGTGGTGATGATGGCGCGTTTGACAGGCAAAGTGTTGTGAGTTAGTTTTAGAGACATACAGACAATGTTTCAGGACAGAGAAAACAAAACAGAGACAGGTTTATTTAAACTTTTAACGACATCAAGAAGCAGCTTTTGGTGGTGATTAAGAGTTGGTGAGGTCGATGATTGGTGCCGTGTGAGCTGATGGTGTCGGAGCTGTTCATGCAGAGTTTGCGAAGTGTGATGCAGACGAAGACCAGGCAGCTGAAGCTTGACAAGGTTCACTAATCCTCAGCACCAAATATAGACCAATAATTGTTCCAGACTATTGATAATGTAATTCCAGAACTTCACGGATGAACATCAAGTAATGGAGGCAGCTCGTCTGCAAGCTATCAACTATCTAGCATATCCAGGACAATCCCATACATCAGGAGCAGATCAGGATCACCTTCTCCTTCACTACATGGCTGAAGTGGTCTGGAGGAGCAGAGCTTTCAATGACATAAAGGTGTGGCTGAGAAAAATGACCATGAACTCTGGCTTTTGTACCCTGCAGCCTTTAAGGAGATCATGGTTATCTCCTTAATGGTGGATATTGCACATTATTAATGCAACCACTATTGTTGTGTATCTGAACCTGAGCAGATGATGAGTGATTTTGTTTTTGTTTGTGTGTTTGTTTTTTTCATTCGCTCTTTTGTACTTTTTTTCTCTCCAATGGATTTCATTTATAATAAATTATGTATCAATTATTCATTCGCCTGAAGTAAAAAATAATAAATACATAAAATAAAGCAAAAGAGTTGCTCATTAGTGTTGTTGCATTAAAAAAAATGTTTGAGAAACTTTGTCAAACAGCTGGGTATTTCATTTCGTAGTAGCAGCAGCAGGTCATGTATATGTAAGACTGAATTAAAATACATTACAGTGCTTATGTTCAATGCAATAACGCAACATGTCTCTCATTTGTAACTGTGTGGCTCACTGATGAATTTTTGAATAGTTTTTGGACAATAACAAGGGTATTTGTATCCTCTGGGACACAGTTGCCAGTGGATAAGACCAGCAAAGGTTGTGGGGCAACTTCATTTTTTAAGAAAATAGAAATTACAGTTTGATTTAAAGTCATGGATAATTTGTTGAAATAGATAAGTGAAGTAATTGATAAATGACTCTTATATCCTGTCATATGAACGCAAACTTGACCAAACCAACAAAAGCTGTTCAACTCATTTTATAAAATGAACATTTAAACTATGAGCTCTTTTATATGATTCACCCTGTTAAACAATATAATGTTTAAAATCAGCTGAAATGAACACATTTGGAAAAAGGCAGAGCTGTAAATAAGGGGGTATTTGAGTTGATCTGTGAAGGGCAATGGGGTACTTAAGACTTAAAAGATGAGAATAGCTGGTCTGTGACACAAAGAAATAAACCTTATTAGGTTTCACAGATAATGTGTTCAGGTTGTACAGCAATATACATATGTTAGTAGCAGATTTCATTTACAATAAGCTTATCTTTTACAGCCTGAGCTGCTGTTTCTGAGGGGGCCACAGTTTGCAAACGGCTTCATCCAACCCTTAACATCACCTGGTTCATGATGCCCAAACCGTGTTTCTTGTGCAATGTTAGAACTTAATCAAATAAAATGAGTCATGTTAAACATGTCCCTCATGATATGTTTACATTTGGAAGTTTCCTTGTGTAAGAACAGTCCAGTATTAAATTACACATTGAATCGCACGTAGTCTAGGAAGGGAATGAAAGTATAAAAAGCCTGAAACTGCCCTGAAGGCATCGTGCAACCTTTGGTCTCTGACTTCAGATACTTTGCCCAATATCTTTTCTCCACCAACCATCTGCTGAATGTTCAGTAATGACTGTATTTTGTGTCAGTCCCATGTTCATTTATCATCCATGTTTTCTTTTGCTTTTCTGCCAACCGGAGCCCAGCAGCTCCCAGCACACCTGTGGTCTTTAATTGGCAGATTGATTGTGCTGTCTGTAAGCCCGGCCACCTGCAGAAAACACCAGCCTGACTGGTGGTAAAATGCCACAGAGTTACAAAACACCCAGTAGACCACGATGTGGCTTTGTGGTCAGATGTCCCCCGGTAGAGCACAGAATCTGTGACAAATGATCCATTATATCTTTGAGGCCACATGAATTTTGAATGTTGGAGAAAATGAAAACCTTCTCTCTGTTTTTGAGATAGCGGAGAGTTACAATTTTATTTACTCTGAGCTGTGTTATTATTGCAGAGCCGAGAAGTGACTGTGCTTCCTCTGCTGGAGAGCCAAAGTTTAACTGTCTCCTCACTTGTGTTTACTCAGGAAAGAAAAAGCAGCAGCAGGAATGTTTGCTGTGTGTACTCAAGGAGGACTTCATCTGGACACCACGCCCACTGCGGCTCACAATTCAAACTAACACGCTATGCTCTCACAGCATGACTGCAAATATTAGATAAATGTTAGTTTTGCTGTATTGATATTATTTACAAAGCATTTGTCATGTGTGCCAGTTACGTCGGGAGTATCATGTGACTCAGTTGCTGGCTGCCAGTTTCCAATTTACTTGACCTATAGCTAAAACAAAATCAATTCTGTAACTTATTCTAACTTTAAGGGTAACAATGTTCATTTTTCTGTTGAAATTGCAGGTTTTGAATCAATTTTGTGGACACTTTTTACTTTCAGGCGTAGTTTGTTCTACATATATGGTCCCCAGAGGATGTCCCAGACTGACTGACTGGATTAGCACAACAGTTTTAAACATACATTCATGCTCCTTTAATGATAAATCCTACTTTGAATCTCGTACCACAGTCGATATGAAAATATATCCCATATCTGACCAAATCATCATCAATAATGACGACTAATGAAACTGGTGACAGTCCCTTCACACTCCGCTGTACTTTGTGTTCAGTGCCCACTAGCAAATGTTAGCTTACCAACAAACTAAAATAAAATGACGAACATTCTAAACATCAGCATGCAAGCACCGTCATTATGAGCATTAGCATGCTGACATTAGCCGTAAGCTAAAAGCATCACTGTGCCTAAAAACAGCCTCACAGAGCCGCTAGCATGGCTGCAGACTCTCTGCCTTATTTTAAGAAGCATCACATTAAGTGAACAGATAAACAAGGAGTGCCTTTATTAAGCAATGTGGTTTTTTTTAGGTGCAAAGGTATCTGTTTATTGAAATAATTTCCTCTATTAAATACTCACCTTAAGTCTTAAAGGTCTCCTCATTGGTTAAAGCTGCAGTTCAGCTTATGTAAAACGCTGTAATCACTGATGTCATGATGTTCTTTTGGTTACAAATGAAGCTGAGATGATGTCTGCCAGTTCATTAGTGCTAATTCATGTGAAGTGAAGGGAAGAGGCAAGAGAAGAAAAGAGGAGGATGAAAGAGACAGTAATGAATAAGGACTGAAGGAGGCTGGTGTGGGCTTATGCAGAGTCCTCCACTCCATTCAATTTTTATTTCCCAACTTAATTCACATGAGCTCTGACAGAATTTGGTCCCTCTGCTCAGTGTCTCGTATATTAGTTTCTGATCTTCAAGATTGGTTTTATTGACAGCACAGAAAGCCTATTTTTGTGCAAATCAGGTTATTCACAGCAATAAACTTTTATCAGGCACTACAGCAAGATTGAGAATCTTACGTGTGTTTGTGTCAGTGTGTGTGTGTTTATGTATAGCATTCAAATAACCTTATTGGCATCAGAGGAAATCCGATCCTCTAAGTGTTTCCACAGCACAGCTAGGAGTGACATTTTCACTGCTTAGCACTGTCCTGTGAACCGTTAATCAACATCTAAGCTGCCATACCTCATGTGGTCAAGCAGCTAATTGTCGGGTTGGTGGTTGAGCCTGTCCATGTGTCATGGTGTGTTTAACAAGATACTGAAATCACAACGAGTGTGTATGCAAACTGGGGAAAACATGAGTCCACAGCAATGCTTATCTGCACCAAATTTCATGGCAACAGTTAAATATTTTATTACACATCAAAGTGGCTAACCAACTGAAATTGCCATCCTCAGCCATGCATATTACCAAAGAGCTTGTCTCCTCATACAAAACATCTGCCAAACGAATGGTACGTTGCTGTGTGCAATGGCATGCAGGAGTGCAGATAATAAGTACGAGTCTCTGTGTGAATTTCAGGGAAAGATAGAGGTTTGCTAATAGAAGTCGAGGCATGTGGGTGTTGTACTCTGAATGTCAGGCTTGGAGCCTAATTGGATAGTTTTTAAGCTGCTATGGAGCTGTCAAATGTCGACCAATTCCTCCTGCTTGTAAGCCTGAAAATCATTGTCTTATTTTAATTAACGATTTTCACGCTGGCCAGGAGACATGCACATTAAAACAGGACTGTTATTGCCCACTCATTTATTTGATATGTGTTCTTAGTTATTAATGTCAACCTTATATCACTGACTCTCTTTTGTGTTTGTTTGACCTCATCCAGGTGTCCAGAGAGTGGTCGTCTCCTGTCAGCTTCCCCAGGAAACAGAAGATTAGAGGAAGAAACACTAAGGGGGGAAAGTTCAAACTATGCTAGCATTAAAAGAACAACAACCCAATCATTAGCAGAACATGCCAGGAAGTGGAGCGCTCTGCTGCATAATGTAGTTCTTTCTGACGTCCTCCATCTTTGCTTGGCTGTTATCATTGGCTGAGTGTAACCTGAGGGACCAATGGAGCAGATCGGGGAGGAACTGAACCTCTCCTTTCTGCTGGAACATGAAAGAGAGATGATCCTGAAGGTGCTGCAGAAAGATGAGAAACTGAGGAAACGAGAGGAGAAGAGGATACGGTGAAGACTTCAGTATAACCACTTGATCTGATCTTCATCTCACTCTGAGGTTCTTTTTTTAATGTCTCTTGATTTTCTTCTCCTTCTCTCCTTCAGGAAGCTGAAGAATGAGCTGCTAGAGATCAAACGAAAGGGCTCTCATCGGCCTCAGGAGTTGGGGGAGCGACAATGCGCTCGCTGCCTGAAAAATTTGGGCCTGATCTTCGACCGTGGAGATCTCTGCGAGGAGTGTCAGCTGCGCGTCTGCAACGATTGCAGAGTTAAACTCCCCAACACACGCCAGTGGAGGTGTAATGTTTGTGCCAAGATCTCGTAAGTGTGATGCCTGCAGGGACACGAACATGAACAGACTCCAGATGGTTTAGATTAGATGGTTAATGACACAACATCTGTCTCTATTTGTCTGTTAGGGCCTCAGATGTTTTAGTGCGTTAATCTTCAAGGGGGCTTAACATTTTCTCCTCCCAAATCATAAAAAGACCCACATGAGCACAAAAAAAACTAGACATTTCGTTTTTTCATGGCAGAAAAAGCACAAGCAGAGCTGATAACAGTTTCAGGGTCCTGGTGTTGTGCCTGCTGGCTCTCTGTTATGGCTCACAAGGGAAACTTAATGGAACTGAGTCATCACCTGTGCAATTTTCTGCCATGAAAAGTCAAAATGCCGGCTGTGAAAATGTCTATTTATCCATGTCGTTTTCTTCTAAAAGTTCTCAGACTTCACTCTCTTTTTTTCTTTATTCAAAGTAAAAATATCCCTAAATTTTAAGTTTTTAAGGACTGAGAATACTGTTTCCAAGAACAGGCTCCTTCATCAATGCTCAGACAACCATTTCTGACTGCTGTGCATCTGGAGAGTGCGTGAAGTTAATATTACAACAAAGACTGTCCACTTTAAGGACCACTGGCTTATTCATTCTAGGCAGAGAAGTGATGTGAGATATTTAAAGCTCTGCTACACTGGAATGAGTAGGAACTAACCAAGTCATTACTGGTAAATATCAGACCGATTTCTGTCGAAGTCAACTAACAGCGGATTCTTTCCACAATGGCTTTGCACACTCAACACTGACAAAACAAGAAAATCGATAGCTGAGATACAAAGTTCTCCACCACCGCCAGTCTTATTATTCACACTGCAGCCACAAGATGTTGTTTTTGAATAAGAAGTAAAACTTTTCTCAACTCTTGCTCAGGGTGTACACATACTTTTGCTCTCTCCACCTACATTAGTAACACACAGCTAAATCTCACTTGGAGAAAATTACCAACTAAAATGCAAGCAGACAAAGCAGAGGGAGGAAGTGGTTGCATAAAGGTATCTCTGAGTCTTAAAAAACCCTATAGTTTTAGTTTTCCCTCAGGAATTATTAGTATTATGAGATTATAAGTATTATTGTCTTTTCATTTTTGTCTAGATAATTTTTTTCTAGCCTGCAGTAGGTTGTATGGTTGATAGAGCATGTTTTTGGATTTAAATTTAATGAAAAATCTGTGGTGCTCTTGTTTAATTTTTAAATAAACTTGGTATTTTTGAAATGTTTTACTTTTGTAAATCCATTCATTATCGATCAGTTTTCTTCTTCTTATCCAGGTCTTTGTTGTATTGAATTAGTGATTAATGATATTATTAGAAATTATTCTTAAAAAACTCTGGGAAAAATTAACAATAATGTGATGTCAATAAATTTATGCAATTTTTAAGTTTATCATCCTTATTGATTTTAACTTCTATGTGTCTACTTTTTGCAGTACAACTGTGTAACAGGTATTAAATTCATTTGTGTCCAATCTAAAAAAAACGTCTGAAATTTAACTTTGTGACCCCTGCAGAAACTTTTTCATAACAAAAACAGGAAGTGTGCAGAGTTAGGTAACAGGTTGGTGTTGTGTTTGCAGGGAGCTGAAGGTGGTGACAGGAGAGTGGTTCCTGGAGGAGCGGTCCAAGCGCTTCGAGCAGGGAGTGGCGAGCAGTGACGTGATCAAACAGACCATCCTGAGCAGTCCGGCACGTGAGTTTCACCTCCAATGTCCTGAAAACTGTTAACCTTTTGTCCAAGCCCTGATGAAAAGCTGGAAAAAAATGTGTTACGTTGTGATGTAATGTTGACTGTATGCTAATTAATGGATTGTTGATGTTTTTGATTACAAGCCACAGAGAAAAAGTCTACAGACAACTTGTCAGTCACCTCTGAGTCAGAGAGACCTGACACCCCGAAATCCCACAGAAGTGCAATACTTAATGCCATGGACGGTGCCAGGAGGAAAGGGTTAGTAGCACTCGAATTATGTTCATGCAAACCACTCTTCTCTGATTTAATAGGGCTTACACAAAGAACTACAGAGCATGAAAGCACAAGATATGAAAGATATGCAGCGAGCAGACAGGGAGGACGAAATAACTTCAAAGCACATTTAAAAAGACGTCTGCAGTTTGCTGAAGACTCGAGTCGGTACAAAGGCATTATAAAAGATCGAGTGGATGCTCATTGGATTTGATTTCAGGGACCCTGAACGCATTTTTAAATACATTTGGTAAAGCAGCACAGCAGTAATTGGATTTTACCGGCTAGCAGCACTACTCGTCTTGGCTTCACTGTGATGGTTCCTGAAGGCATCACTATGATTCAGACAGAGAAGACATGTAGAGAAAAAGCAGAGCTGCTCTGATTTACATTATATCAGGCACTTTTCTATTATTAAAAAAAATTAATTGGTTTCCTTCAGACTTTCTAACTTATAAATCAAGTAAGCCATTATCAATTATGCATTAAAAGACTTTTTGCTCAAACAAAAGAAACATTTAACATTTTTGTATGAATTTGTGTTTTGTTATCTGGAATTGTAAGCCTGCATGTGAATGTAGATCTGCATCAGATTTTACAAACAGTAGTGATAGACAATCATTGGATTCACATGTTAGGACTTGGATATGTAGTTTCTGTGGAAGAAAAATTTTTCTCGACATTAGGAAATACTTTTAAAACAAGACTAAGCGTCTCCAGCTATGCTAGCAGCTTTCAGGCTGATGCAGTGATTTAATGCTAATGTTAGGATGCTAACTTACTCACAGTGACAGCAGTTAGTGTAATATTTCTAAGCATATGGAAGTTTGTTAACATGCTGACACTTTATGACTTTTATTACAGCCCAGCAATCTAATGAAGGCTGATGGTAATGCCATTAGTTCTGCATGTAGGCCTCGTTTGATTTAATATATTTTTAAAAAAAAATAAAAGTTGCTTGTGATGCTCTGTGAAAGGTCAAGACATTGCCAAAGTCTTTTAAAAAATCATCCTGGCAAAAAAATAGACACCTGTATCAATTTCAAGGAAATTTATATTATAGTTGTCAAAACAAAAAGAATCAGCCATACAGCTAGAACTGCTAAAAATTATGCATCATGGCTAATCACATGACTGAAATATCCATGAAATTGCAATAAAATCTATCTGTAAGGTTTTTTATTATGTTCTTTTAACAAACAAAAAGAGAAACAAACAAGACAGAAAATCACACTTAGTGGAAATAATAAAATGACGGCAATATAATAATAATCAAGGTTGCTCATCTCGACTGGGATTGTATTTCATCTGCAGGATGAAAAACCGTAGCGTTGAGTGACCGAGATGATTCTGATAAAAACACAGAGAGAGCAGAGAGACTCAATGTAATGACTCTACGATACTGGATGTGACTGAATATCTCAAATAGGGAAGATAACTAAATGTGTGTTTGTGCCTGATTGTATGCAGAAGGATGAAGATGGGAAAAAAAGGCAACCGACCTGCCTTGAAGCCTGAGAACGGAGTCGACAGCACCAGCGTCAAATCTGTTTCGGATGCCGATGCTCAAAGCATACGAAGTATTCGTTCTGCTCCGAGTCCACGTTCGAACAGGTGCCCACACACACCAACAACACACGGACTGAACTGTGTGTATACCAGCAAATATCACAACTCCTAAAGAGTTCACATGAACGCAGATTTGGAAACTGTTTTAAGCTTTGAAAGGAGGTTTTTAGACGTTGACCCACTCTGTCAGCTCTGGTGCAGCCTTGCATTCGTATCTACGGGATGAAACCTCAATGTACGAAGAGAGACTTTGACGACATTCAGAGCATTTAGGCATCAAGGTTAATCAGTCTATTGCCTAAGTAAACACTTCAAGGCATTTTTAACTGCATAATTGCTTTTAAAAACTCAAGAAAAGCCAAATGAGACTTTCAAAGACAGTAGAGTCCCATTAATGGATCTATTAAGGGGATATTTGACTAAATCTTACTTAGGCAGACAAATAGCCTCAGGCAGGTTGTTTCCCACAAGTGTTACACAACTGTTACACAGACTTAAATTAAGGATGATAAAAATGTCTTCAGTGTTACTTACCTGTTGAACTGGCATGTCTCTGATGGGGGGGGTTTTCAGGGGGGGGAGTGCCGTGGCTCTGGAGTCCTCAGGGATGCCAACGGTCCCCAACAACCTGCGTTCCCAAACTCTGGACAACAGGTCCTCGACTCCCAGCGACAAGAGGAGGGTCAGGGTCAGCGACTAACACACAAACACACAGCAACACAGTAACAAAAAAACATGCAGATTTTTTATTTTAACAGCTTTGGCGTGTATGTTTGTGTTTGCAGCCCGACGGAGCGGAGAGCGTCGCCAGCTTACACTCAATCGATAGCACATCTGAGAGAAAAACTGATGGCCATCACAGGACGGATTCAGGCGCACCGTCCATATCGGTGTCCAGGGCCTCAGTTTCATCTGGTATGTAGAAACCACTTCTCTTGCTTTTCTTTGTCCATTTTTTTCTTCACATTGAAGCAACATGACTCCTGCTTTCGTCTTTAGGTAGAGACACACTAGACCCATTGATGGATATCAAGACTAAACCTCTATTTTATGTAAATGACCTGGTCAAAAGTGAACGAAGCTCATGAAAATCATATTAAATCATCAAACTAGGCAGTGCTGACTCAATATGAATCTAGACTTTGTTACTGAATTTCCTATTTTCCTACAATATGCTCAGGAACATATTTTAAAGTGCTGTTCAGTTGTATAGTGAAAAAGTTTGTGATATGGCCGCCATCTTGAAAATTGTAGGCCAAAATCCACCAGATGGAGCTTGAATTGTCTGGTACATTAAGATGCAAATTCTGTGTGTCTGTACCTTTACAGCTTTACACACAAATCTCATACCTCATCATTTCTTCTTTGCATTAAAATGAGTTTTCAATGATCAATTAACATCTAAAAAAATGTTTATTTTTTTAACTGCATTTGAATATGTTTAGAATCTGTGGAAAATCTGAAAAAGCATCATCAGAAATCTGCTGGTGTAGATTTCATGTGTGGCTGCTTAAATCACATCTACAGTACATAAAAACCTGATATAAGACGCATTTTAATGCACGGTGTAAAGAGGATCACAGATTAAAGATGTGTTACAGGCACTGATATCACATCAAAGGTGATGTAAGACAGACCAACTTGTGTTAAAAAAAAAGACTTCTCCAACTCAGCCTGTTAAGTGCCTCATAAAGGACCAAATTATTCCTTACTCCCCTTGTCAGAAGAAGATGTCACGTCTGCACAAATTACACTGTTAACTAACATCCTTGTCACTTTCTCCTGCTCTTCTTTATGTGTTGAACTCTCCTTTTTAGTTATAATCTTCTTCATTTTGTCTGCGTCTTTGTCAGACCCTTTATCTCTGCTTGTTACAGCTGCTATGAAGATTATAAAATGGCTCTTTTTAGGGTCGATAGCTGGAAAAGAGCTGCTGAGTGAGGATCCTCAATTACGCCCACAGAGTCAAACCATATATTTAGCATTGTATACTGAAAATGTAACCATTAAATTTTTTAGCATCGTGGCTCTAATTTTTGAACAAGATCTTAGTATTTTTCTACACTTTTATTAATAAACTTACCCCTGATGTGCTTTAAAGGTACAGTTTGTCCTGGTAGTCTTTAGGCACCGATGTATGTGTGCACGTTTGCTTGTTTGGAGGCCTTTTCCACATATAAAATGATCATGCATTGCTGAATAACAGATTTATATTATCTTATTTGTTCAACTTACTCTCAGTCAACTCGTCTAATATATTAAATTTTAAAAATATCATATTTATATTACACCTTTAAAATTCAATAGAAGCTACCTGCCTTTGTTTCAACACTAATAATGGGTGGATTAACGGATCACATCCACTGTAGCATTTCCTCATTGTTTGAAATATGGTCTTGGATGTGATTGGAGTTTAGGGTAATCTTTACAGCTCTGCTCTTTATTAGATGTGAAGAACTTTAAATTCTGGCAACCTCAGCAAGTTATGCCAAAGATGATGTTAGTCCTCATCAGAAAGCTATTCTCACATAAAGTTACAGTTGAAAATACGCTGCTAACTAGGTTAATATTAACTAGTTCTTCACTGTGCTGTATGAGAAGAACAATGTTGTCTTCTGCAGGAACCATCGACTGGTGAACCTGCAGACTTTTGTCTGGAGTCGGTTTGTCCTTGAGGATGTTTTCATGACTCAGCCCATCAAGTGCATCTTTTAATAACAAGTCTGAGACAATTTTGTCAATCAGCTTATTGTGCTAACCTTCGTTTTACCAGCAAGCTAACTACAGCTGACTAAATCTACAACTGACAGGAAAATTTCAGCAAAAACTGCTGTTCCGACTGGACAAAAAAGTCTTTTTTTTAACATCAGCCACCAAATTTTTCAAAATTGAATATGTATTTAAAAAAAGGTAATCTGCAAGAATTAAAGCTTAACGGGCCAAGCCCCCCGACTCTAGCACCACACTACAAGAAATGACACAAGATATTTTCTTGTTGCCAAACTCTCAGCAAGAAAACTAATGAGCGCATTTCATAAAGTGTTGAATTAATCAATGAAATTAACACCCTTTTCATTTTAAGTGCCTTCAATTTACTCTTAATGTAAAGCACTTTGCTCTTTGTTTCTTGAGCATCAATATCAAAATAAATAACTGTTCCTATTATATGGAGAATTCTGTGATGTTTACACTTTGTTCAAGCAGAAATACACAGCGATGTTCATCAGTTTCTATCCTGTTACACTGTCTGCTTCTATTCCTCTGTGTTTGCCTTCCAGTCCCTCCTCCTCTTTCAAACAGCATCTTTGAAATTACTTCTTTTTTCTTCTACTCTCACCCCCCGTCTCCCTCTCTTCTTCCTTCCTGCAGCAGATCACAGTCGCTCAGAGATGGACCTGTCAGCTCCTGGATCTGAACCCAGCGATGACGCCCTCAGCCTCAGAAGCCGCTCAGTCCCCGGGCTCAACGAAACAGTAAGCTGCTTCAGTCTGTCCCTTCTTCCACCTTCAGCTGTGTTCCTCCAAACTGATTACATATTTTTATTTCTGCAACAAATTCACAGCAGTCTACAACAAATTCAAACACTGAGTGGGGAATTCAATCAGTTTCATATTTCAGCCACTTTTAAATCCATATACCTGCTATACTGTCCATCCATGATAAGCTCAAGATCTGTGGGCTGATGAACTAAATGTGATGTGTTGGACGTGGGGCTGAATGTTAATTTCACTTCAGAGCTCACTTCAAAGAGCACAACAAGCATCTAAACGGCTGTAGGCTGAAAACAGGTGGAGGATCTGATGGTCAGTATAGGGGCTGCTTTGTCTCTGTGTTACTGAGCGTTCATTTGTATTCAAAGCGCCTCATGAAAACACAGACACACGATTCCTCTGTAAACCTACTCATCCATTCATGCTCTCAAGTTTATTGTAAACCCAATGACATTGTGATTTTGTGTGTGAAATATGAGTAAACAAATTACCACACTCTGTCCCGACTTGTCTGATTGAATTTACGGAGGCTGGCTGCATCCACCCACACAGAGCCGCTGTGAGGAAAAACTGTGCAACGCACAAAGATGCTTGAGCCAGCTTCCCATATGCCCACTCCCTTCTGATTAAATGTGAATGCTGTCATCCGCAGGAGTTTTCTGATGAGGATCCGGAGGAAGACATTGATGCCCTGATGTCAGCCCACAGCAAGACTCCCAGCCGACGCCTCAGCAACGCAGTGTCAACGGTAACGCCCATGTCAAAGCTAGTGCAAATAGAAAAATACCAAAAACAGATTCTTGGAGGTCCTGTATGCTTACATACAGTTCAAACATGCACATGCAGACTGTATACACACATACATTGACCATCACATGATGCGTGAGGTGTGGATGTCATTTGTTGACTGTGTAAACATGGTGTGAGCTGTAGGACCAGCAGCTTGTGTCACAAATGTCTTAAACAAAGACACACTCGGGAAAGCCTATTGCATTTACGTAAACTGACTCTGTTGTAGGATAATTCAGAGGATTGCTGCTATTTGCATGAAAGTAATGTGTTTTTTAATGTAGGTTAATGTAGTGGATGTTCTATTTAAAACTTTATAGTCATTATTCAACACATTATAGGGTCAATCAACCAAAAAACACATTATCTGACATGCAATTCTGTGTATATTTTTGATTTTGTATGCCAAGTTTTTCACTGTTTCTATTAGTAGCACAGGAATCTTAATACCAGGAAATGAATTAGCTTCATTTCTTCTGGTTCCCTCGTCTTAAAGTCAATGGGTTTTTTATGAAGGGTTTTTTCTTAGATGTGTGAAATAAGGTTAAGAGATTATAACAATTTTGCTCTATGGTTCAAAATACCTCAGTAAATATCCAACTCATTAATTATTTAATGCTTTTACAAGGTGGATGCTAACAAGTGGCTAAATGAGACTATGTAGGTTGTTGGGCATGGGCATTAATCATGGTGAACATGATAATTAATCTACTTTTTATTTAGCCGTTACATCAAACCTCATCAGGTTATATTGTGTTTATAGTATAATGTAATAGGAAGCTTAGTGGTGGTGATGATGAAGTCATGTGATTGAGTGTAGTCCATTTATAGCCTAATGTTAGCTTTTTACTGCCAACAATTACATCGATTCTTCAAAATCACAATAGTGATGCTCACTTATGAAGATAATCTGGTTGAATAAAACATGTAAGAGTCATAAGCTTTTATTCGCCACAGAGCTTATTTTCTGCAGTAATATAAAATCCGATAGAAAAATCCTTTTGGCTTTTGTCGAGGGAACCGGAGTGATGCTGACTTACAGACTGGCCTACAAAAATACATCATCCCTGTGGCACTCTATAGAAATAAGTGGAATTTTGTGATACTCATGGGAATAGGAAAAAACATTTAAAGCTGTATAAGTCAATATTTTCTTATCCACAGACTGTAAAAAGCTTTTATTGTGAATACCTTCCCCTTTGCTTGAGAAATAGTGGTAGAATTGAATTGAATTGGAGTCTTTTGTGTTAGAGTGGAGGCAGAAATGATGGCTATCTCAATCTGATATGAAATACAAAGCCAAATCTTTCTGCATGGTTTACCTCATATAATCACAAGTATTAAATTAATGCTTTTTTTTCTCCCTTAACTTGATTTTCCATGTTTACACTCGGGCCATGAACACAGCTGACTTGCTCACGCATGTAATTATCTCCTGGACACCGTCACAACCAACTATAAAGTGCTTAGTCTGGCAGAAAATCCAGTTATTCGAAAGCCCTAAATAATTGGCTTATTTTCTGACTCATGTATTCATTGTTCTTTGTGTGTGTGTGTGTGTGTGTGTGTTTGTAATTTATGAACTCTATAGGTAAACAAACGAGACAGACGTTCTTCCTGTCTGACATTTCATAAATGACTACCAGCCGTCACTGAGCTGCAGGTGCCTGTTTGAATGGAAGTGATGAGGGACGTTATGCAGATATTTGAGTCGGCCATTGATTCCAGCTCTAATAGACTCTCCCTGCTGTTACGTGATTCACTCCACACAGGGCTTTGGCTGGATAATGGAGGCACTACTGAAGCAGTTGTTTTAGTTCCATTAGTGCCTCAACACATGAGTGGCTAAAAATGTATTTTAAATTTAAAAAAATGTAAATATGTAGTGATTTAATTGAGAAAGTGAACATCATGGTAGACCGATGCTTGTCCTCTCTCTGACTGTTGCCCCTGTGTGTGGCCGTGTAGATTTCACAGATAATTCCAGATGAGTTGTAATCTCTGTGGTTTCCTCTGATAATCACCATGGTAACCATGTGTAATGTGATGTCTGCGGCTCCTCCTCGGGGGCCGGGGGTCTGTGCTCGGGGTCTGCCTCTATCACTAACACATCAAAGAGCTCTGATCTTCTCTCCTTTTCTGCTTTTCCTGTCTTCCTTCCCTCCTGTGTATTTCTCTCCCTCTCTCTCCTTTAAATGAATCGGCTGCTAGTCCTCCACTCCCGGCTCAGAGAGGAGGTGGTACCTCAATGTGCCTGACTCGGATGCTGAGACTGTAAGTCTCCCATTCAACATTCGGTGCATGCAGTTATTTTCACTACTACATCATAGAGGAGTAAAGGTGCAGCAGCGGATCAGAAGATCATAAATATTACATTCCGCTCGATTCAGTCATATTCACTGATTTTTCCTGAATATACCTGAATGATCAGTGTCTGTGTTTCATACTCACTTTTTTTTAAATGATGGTAGCAACATCAGTTTCCATTAAGTTAAAGCTCCTCACATTCAGCTATTCATGTATCACAGTAGCTCCCTGCTGGAAATAAGTGAGGTAGACTTTCCAGTAGAAGAAGCACAGCGTGGCTCGATTCTGGCGTCTTCACTTCAGCGCTCTCCAGACGGCAGCATTGTTATCAGTGGAATAAACCACTTAAACCCTATTCAGAGGTGCAGGAGAAATATTTTTCTGCTTTCCAAGGAATTTTACAGACTAAATCACCTGCTGTGGATGCAATAATTTGGGGGTCTTTTGTTCATGAAATGAGTTTTGCAGGTGCACAATGGGAAATGCTAAATGTGGACTTCATGCTGTCCAGTCTGAGGTGTGAGAATTTTAATACGCACATTATAAAACTCAGGAGATGCAGCCGAATGGGGCCATATGCTGTTTGACAGCCAATGTAAAGTCAACTTTCTGGATGTTACTGGTAATGATAAGAGCATTTAATCAGCAGCACTTTTCACTTTGCGTTCAAATGCTCAAATATTTACTTGATTTCACTTTTTTGCAGTTTCATTTTTGTTTTCATATTACTCTTGACATCAAAAACTCAAAATCTTACTTGGTATATTTTGCTATTCTATGGTTAAAATATATTATAACACTTAAGAAACCATCACATAACAACATTTTCAGGAGACAAGGACTTTTACAGACCTAGTGAATATTAATTTGCAAATTTTTGGTTCTGTTTACCCTCATTTTCAATGTTCCTGTCTGTTATTTGACTGAGCTCTTTTTGTTTGTTGTTTTTTTTTTTGTTCTCAGTTGTGATGATTTGCTGCTTTTATTGACTCATTGTGATTGTAAACTAAGGATTTTCTAGAAATAATTACCATTTTGATCAATATTATTTTTACCTGCAGGAACAAGAGGGATTGAACAGAATGTTTTTCAAGTGACTTTGTAAGAAAGAAAGAGAAAAAGAAAAAAAGGGTGACAGAGAAATTAAAGCACAAATCCCACATTGTTCTTCAGTTAATCTTACCTATGGGAAATACCTTTCCGCTCCATAACACATCCTTTATGAGCCACCATATGCTTTCATATGCAGCAAACTCTCCAAACTCCATTATTTCTTCCTAAAAGGAGGCAATCCAGGTGCCCTCCAGTTTCTGAGAACACAGTATAGTGCTTGTTACTTTATAGACCACCTACAATAGAAAACATTTGAAAACCGTAGCTTGTCCAGTAATAAGTTTCTGTTAGAACAGCACTCTCTTTTTCACGGGAGCTCTGCTCTTTCTGAAGATGACAACCTTGTGAGGATGCAGCTGTAACAACATGCAATTTAAAAAAGAATGCATGAGCCCTTAACATTTCTAGGTATTTCTACAGATTTTATTCCATTTAAGTTTATAGAAGAACTTCATTATTTCTGTCATGTTTCATCAGCATTCTCAAATACTTCAGATGCTGTTGTGTTTTTATTTTCGCTTCTCTCTTTCATGCTTTATATTTGTTGCTCTCAATTTCTTTTTCTTACCTATTCAACAATTTTTTCTCCTTTGACCTTGTCCCCCTCTTGTATCTCTCTCTCTCTCTCTCTGCCGCCTGTCTTTGCCTAACAGAGTAGCATAAACAGCATGATGAGCATGTACAGTGAGACCGGTGACTATGGCAACGCCAGGGTGAGCGGCGAGATCCTGCTGAACATCAGCTACAGCTACAAAACCGGTGCGCTCAATGTCCTGGTGAAGGAGTGTCACAACCTGGCAACAGGAGACGAGAGGAGGCAACGCACGGACGCGTACGAGTGCACACACGCACACACACACGCGCGCACACACACACACATACACTAAAAAAAAACAAGGTAATACATGCTCATTAAGTCAGTCGTTGTAAATATTTATACGATGTTAATGAATAGATTATATCTTTTTTGTTAACAACTTCCATTAAACATTCATAAAGAAATTAATTAAATTAGATAACAATTACTTATCTTCCATCTTTACACAAATGGTGTAAAAAAGAAACTTTTTTGACTTTCTTAGGTGGCACCTTCAATGGCGGTGCAGTTACCTCTATTTTAAAAAACACAAAAAGTTAAATGAACATCTCTCTTTTCATCAAACTACTGGAGAAAAGGCGTAAAAGCGCATGTCAGAGAATTTCTTGAATTGAAGTTTAATTACAGTGGTTTGTATTGGTTGTCTCTATTTATTTATTTTTGTTGTTGTTGTTAGTACAAAATAATAGTTTTTACCTCCTCCAATAAAGCCCGACTGAGTCACCGTGTCTTTTGCATTGTAGCTATGTGAAGACATATCTGCTGCCGGATACGTCACGACAGAGCAAGAGGAAGACGAGCATCAAGGCCAACACCATTAACCCTGTTTTCAACGAGAATCTGAGGGTCAGTGGCTGAACAAAAACTCAAAAAGCACAAACACGAATGGGTCAAAACTGTTATCATTAACCTCATGTTTGTCCTGTGTAGTATGTGATCAGCCACTCGCAGCTGGAGACACGAACCCTTCAGGTGTCTGTGTGGCACCACGACCGGTTTGGACACAACAGCTTCCTGGGAGAGGTGGAGCTGACCTTTGACTCCTGGGAGTTTGATTCCCAAATAGAGGAGTGGTACGCTCTGCAGCCCAAGGTAGGACCCCAGAACCAGCGGCATGCTGTCAAACATGTGTTGCCTTCCACTTCTTCTTCTTCTTCTTCTTCTTCTTCTTCTTCTTCTTCTTCTTCTTCTTCTTCTTCTTCTTCTTCTTCTTCTTCTTATGAGTTATACAAGGACAAGTGTTTGAAAGGAATGTGAATGATTTCTGTGCAGGTGGAGAGCAGCATTGACTCCACGATGCAGTATAAAGGAGAACTGACTGTCGTGCTGAAGTACATACCTGCAGAGAAGAACCTGACGCTGCCTCTGGACCAAGTACAAGGTACATCCTGTACTTCATGTACTTAGGAACTTTTCCCAACTCTGAGTTGAATCTTATGATATAAAACTCCTTCTTCAACCATCTGACCCAAAGAAAACTCTTACATACCTCCTCCAGATATTTTTTGCACTACTTTTTAATTACACACCAATTAAAGTTGTAACCCATGGCTTCATTTATTCTTGTCTTGCTTTTTTTCCCTATTTTTTCTCTTATTTTCTAATTCTGATGTACTACTTTATAAATGAATTAAAGGAATTAGCAGCGACAGATTTTTGCATTGCATCTTGTGAATAAACTGCTTTTACCGATAATTTGATAAGTTATTTTTAGAACGGTGATCTGGACTAAAAAGCTAATTAATAATGATCAAACTAAAACTAAATTAATAATTAAAGCATTTATAAATAAAATGTGTAACTGCAGACTTGGTGGCTTTAAAGCATTAATAATTAATTTATTTTACACCCATAAAGCCATTAGTGTCAACCTTTAAATCCTTAAACAAGAACGACTTATTAGAAGGTGTTATGCTTTTTTGATGAATTCTGGATATTTTTTATTATTATGTTTAATATAGATTTTTTCAATATTCATTCTTTTTTAAATTATCTATTTATCTTTGTTTTTTCACAATATTTTTTATTTTTTACATGGATGTCTGTTCTGAGTCTGTTAATATTTAGAGGATTCTTCAGCTTTTGTTTTATTCTGATGTTGTTTTTCCCTTTTTTACTTCCAACATACTCATTCATTTATTATTTATTCATTTTTCTGGTTACATCACTGTTTCATTGCTCTCCTCTGCTCTGTCGTAATGATGCTGCTCCTTCTCTTATGTCACCTCCGTTTTTCTCTCGTTGATGGACAAGTGGTCAACTTTGAGTATTATCTTTGCAAAAAACATTGACAATTGCTGGATATTTTGTTTTAATTTAACCTGAATCTTGAACTGAAGACTGTTAATTCTTTTGTTGTGTCTACTTCCAATCCCCTACAGTGAAGAAAGGGTTCCTGAAAGGCAAGAAGACGAGCAGCTTCACTCTACCTAAGGGGGGCATGGTTGAGCTGCTGGTCAAAGGAGCCAGAAATCTGACTGCTGTCAAGTCTGGAGGCACCTCTGATCCCTTTGTGAAAGGGTGAGACGCTGCTGAATGGAGGCTTGTGTTACTGTAGGCTCAGTTTTAGGGAGGGGGCTCATAATATTTTGTTGTGTTTTTAATTGTGTTATACTGTGTTATAAATGAATGCCAAACAGACAACTTAAGATATTTCAATATAAAAAAAAATAAAAGTAAATAACTCATATTTTACCCCAAATAACAGAGCCATTGACAGATAATAAGACAACAAGCCCATCAACACAGACACGTAAAAGTCCCCCAGAGCCCCAAATATAAGACACAGCATTTTTCATCTCTATTGAATCAGTTTGTCTCTTCTCGTTGTGGTTTGGCATTCATCCCTATTGACTTTTTGCTCCTTCATGTAGTAGCTTTATGTCTCTTTTTTGTCATTTTGGCTCTCTTTCCATCTGTACATCCCTTTGTAATTCTTTTTGTGTCTCTTTGCTGTCATTATGTGATTCTTGGTAGTCATAGTGTGTTAATCTTTAGTGTCTCTTTATGGTTGTTATGTGACTCTATGTGGCTGTTTTGTGTGTCTCTATAGTCACTGGATTTACTGGTCAACAATAAATTTCCGTTTGTTTCTGTCTCCCCTGGCCACCCTTCTTACTCTGCTGCTGGCTTCCTTGTCACACAAGATGTGATTTTGAAATAACAGTCTGTGAGCATTGTAACTCTAACTTGTAAGTTTTCCCACAGATACCTCCTCCCTGACAGCAACAAGTCAACCAAGCACAAGACGGTGGTGGAGCGACGCACCGTGAACCCTCAGTGGAACCACACCTTCACCTACTGCGGCCTGCAGCCTGGAGACCTCAACAACGTCTGCCTGGAGCTCACCGTGTGGGACAAAGAAGCCCTGGCAAGCAACGTTTTCCTCGGAGGAGTCAGGCTCGGAGCTGGCACAGGTGTGTGTCCTCTCTCATATTAAGTTCAAAGAATTTCAAATAAGGAGGTTAAAAAATGGCTCTCCATGGGCTGAAGAGCTTTGCTGTAACTTTGAAGAGGCTGATGCTGTTTTTTCAACAGGAATAATTTATACTGTGATGCTTACTCCATAAGTGAGTTTTATTCCAGTTAATAAAAAATGACCTGAGAAATATCTTGTAAAATCCTTTGTCAAGGATGAGCAGGGATCAGACCACAGTCCTGAATGAGAAGTTAGTCTCACTTATCTGGAAGCAAAAGATCTTTAGTTGCACAGTTTAGAGCCGGTATTCTTCCTGCAGCTATTGAACTTGGCAGATTGAAACCTTTTCAAAGGAAAACAGATTGTATGAGCTGTGTGACTTGGGAGAAGTGGAAAGTGAGGCCCGTTTTCTGTTATATTGCACAAAGGAGGATGATTGAAGATGCCAATTTTCCATGAAATTACTCGACACAACCCTAAAATATTCAGATGACTCGACAAAACCCTGAAATATTCTAATGTGCAGATTATTAAACATATTTTATTTATGAATGTAAGGGAATAGTTTGAGTTTTTCAAAATTATTACCTATAACGATAACGATTGCATGAATTATTTAATTTTGTGCTCTGCATACAACCCTTATAGACTTCCAAAGATTATAAATCCAGAATACAATGTAAGTAAATGCTTTAAAATGAAGTTACCAAAATTAAAAAAATACATTTAAAAAAACAGTTTTGAGATTTTCACAGTCATATTTTCAATCTCTGTGCCTAAAACAAAAGTCATAATACACTGACTGCTTGTTACTGCATGGTGTCTTGGGTGTAGTTGCATTTATGGCACAATAGTTAAAACTTTATTCATTTATGATGGTAAAGTTAACTACACATATCAGTTCTTCTAATATCCAAAACTCTATTTTTGTGAGTGTTGTAATATCACCAGGCTCTACAGCAGCTCTGAGGTAAACAAATGTTTATGTGTTTGTCTTTTCTCCCCTTAAGGTAAAAGCTATGGGACCGAGGTGGACTGGATGGACTCCTATGGGGAGGAACAGCGGCTGTGGCAACGCATGATTGAAAACCCAGAAGTCCCTCAGGAGTGTACTCTGATGCTGCGATCCAGCATGCACAAGCACAACACATGAGCCGGGCCGAAGCGCAGACAGAACGGATAAAAGTGAATAACAGAGAGAGAGGAGAAGGAGAAAGACATGATGTGGAGGCTTGAGGAGAGCGCTGGGCAAAGTGGAACGGTCGAGATAAAAAAAAAAAACAAACAGCAAAGGGTCAGAGACTGAAACACTTGTAAAGGAACCAAGACCGTCCCTCTCCCTACTTCTCTCCCCCTGCGATGCCCTGTTCAGATCCCGTCTAATGTCCAGAACAGCCAGTCATGCCTTACATACTCATGCACATGTGTCCCCCCCCCCACCCTCCAAACCATCTGGACTTGACCAAGCACTGCTGTTTACTGCTGTATATGAAAAACATGTGTACGTAACTTACCGTCCTTACCGGATAAGCACACGGTGTGACTCCTGATGTGTCCATCCTCGTCTCTGTGAATCATGTATCATATGTGCATGTAGTTACAGCTGACAGAGACCATTTGTATGGAGTTAGATGAAGCACTGATTAATAATAGAGACTCTAACATTCCCCATATAAGCAACCAAGCTACACTCTGGTCCGAAGCACATGACGGTAGTGAGATTCATCCCATTAGAAACAGTTGTATGTTGAGGTGGAAAGTGACAAGTTCTTGTACTGCTGTCTTACTTCAGAAAAGCTCTGACTTTGTTGTTACTGAAGCAGAATGATGAAAACTACTTGACTACAATAGTAGCATTTTTGAGGATTTCTCAGGGTAGATACAGGGTAGGACTGTGTGATCAATGAGGGTGGATCAGCCCATTTTATTATAAATTGATAGTTGATTTTTATTTTTCCCCAAAGTAATGAGCATCTTTTATTTACAAGCTTTGGTTTTGATCACTTTATGAAGAAAATAAAATCAAAAGCAAAATGTTGTATCCTCCTACTTCATAGGCTAATGTGTTATTCTTGCCTGAAAATTTAGATGAATGTATCAAAATTGTACATGGAGTGAAAGTAAAAGTACTGAATATAGAATATATTTAAGTAACTAGGAATGCAAATACCTTTGTGGTTAACTTTTTTTTTTAATTAATTTTTGATTTTTAATAGTAATTAAAAAACTGCCAGAAAAAAATGCTAAAAGATGTCCAGTTTCCTGTAAGCAGCATCTTCACATTTTAAAATATTATGTTTTCTTAACGACAGTCCAAAACTCAATGACATTCAATTTAAAATGACAGTGGAAGCTACTATATTGATCAAAGTTTATCTGATCCACCGCTTATGTGATAAAAAAGCTTGGAAAAGAATCATTTTGCCCTTACGGTAAGCGAGTAGTCCACTTCCTTTGGAGTCTTTTTTTAATACTTGGCCACATTCAGAAAAAACAAGTTTTAAAATATGATGATTCTATGATTTTTTTACTCACTTTATTCACTTGTGATTATAATTCTGCCTCTAGCTGGCTAGCTGAGGCTTTTACTTTTTTCCACTGGCTAGCTTCTTCATATCCTTGAAAAAATGCCCTTTCGCATGCACATTTTCTCCACCAAGAGTTTATTACAATCACTTGAATGATTCACATTTTCTTCAAGGCCCCCATGATTAAAAATTTAATTTGTTCAATTCTGTGACTTATGGCCAAAAACTTTTAAAACTGAACCCAGTCTCCTCAGTCTCAGCTATGGTTTGTGTTTAGTGCTGATTAGCAAATGTTAGCATGTTAACAGGCAAAACGAAGATGCTGAACGTTACAAACTTTATATCTGCAAGACACCAGAATGTTAGCATTGTTTTTATTAGCATGCTAAAACTGATGTTGGCAATTAGCCCAAAGGTTTTCTGTGCTTACAGTAAGTATGGTTGAAGGCTCCTTGCTCCTGCTGAGCAACAACAAGCAAAATTGTTGAGAAATAGTTTTCTGTTGATCAACTAATCTCTTAATTGATTCTCAGCACTTAAAAGAGTAAAAGTTTTTTGGTTCCTGAAAAAAATCTTTGCAAAAATGAGGGTACTTTTGTTACTTTCCACCTCTGGTTGTCAGAAAAAAAGCTCCTATGATTACACAATTTAGATTAGCTTCAATGTAAATTAACTTAGCACTGTATCAGTGTGATGATAGAAACTGCATGGTGTTAGATAAAACAGAGGTAGAAGAACAAAAGAAGGTTACGTAAAGCACTGATAACGACATCACTTTAACCTCAGAAGAAAAAATGTGATGTGTGAAGTGTGTTTTCAGGAACCCTGAGATGGGGGCTGTGCGTGACAGAGTGAGTCAGCACTTTATCTCAGGGGGAGCCTGATAATGAGTCAGTGACAGTCACCTCATCCCCGTCACCCGGGGGCTGTGCGATCCACCGTCCAGCGATGAATCACACAATTCACAAAAACGATCCTCAAGTTAAACTCTGGACAATCATATTTCATGTAGGATGCCAATTTTGTCCCGCTTGTACTAGGCAAACCCTCTGCTCTGAACTCCCAGAGCAAAACAGTTTCCCACTGCACAATTATAGTAATAATACATGGTGTTCACCGTGCTACATACTTTAGATGAGAGGCTCCTGCAATACCCGATAACTGAAGAAACTCTTGATGTCGAGCATGTATTATCTCTGTTGTGTCTGTTTTAAGAGCAACAAACTCAATGTATCAATCCTATTTTGTTCCAAATATGTTACAGGAATATTTTGAAATAAACACACAAGTTTCCATAGACTGACTGTTGGCCTTTTTGTTTGAATATTTTGCAAAAAATAATTTAAACCGATGATGATTTAAAATCTATCCATTTTTGTCCAAATTTCCTAAAAGTATGAAATTTAAATGTTATATATGATATAAAATAATATATTTAATGGACTCTTTGAACACAAACATGCATTTAAAGAGCAAAACATTCATTCAAATACAGAAACTTGATGTAATAACATATCTTAATGACAAGGATCAATTTTAGACACTTTTGTAAAATTGTTGTGTGTTTCACATTTTTTATGTTTTTTTAATGCTTTTTTTTGCAAATGTTTTGGTTTCTGATTCTGAATTAAACTAATTGTCAACAACCTGTAATCCAAATTATCCAATCAGGATACACCTGTGAGTGAAGGCATGAAAAGGTCAGGCTAAGGAGTTAACTCCTGTATTATACCCTTACTAAATATGATGTAACCAATATTTAATCAAAAGTCCACATTACATTCTGCTTCTCTACATGTAAGTGCCTTAAATCTGCTTTTTGCATGTTTAGATTCAAATACTTTTTGTCCTCGAGCACCACAAGTGCATCCAAAGATTTACCTCATTAAGCATCCCACTATCTTTTTGGATGTACAAGAGAAAATATCTGTAAGTAAAACAAGTTTGTTTCTAGCAAAAACAAGCATCTTTATCTAGAAATGAGAAAAATTTATTTTTGAAACTCAAAGTAATAGCTTGACATTTTGGGAAATGTGCAAAATGTTAAATTATGTTTTAAAGAGTGAGAACAACACTTGATTCCAAAAAAATGTACAGAAAAAAGGCTGAAATGACATTTTTTGTTGTTTCAAGCAAAAAATAATGTTGTAACTCAACTTAATAATCAAAATAACTTGTAGATTGTAGCTGTTGATTTTTTGCAGATAATTTTTAGTTCTATATTTTCTTGTCTTCAGACAAACATGCATGAATCGAAGATCACATCCTCAATGATAAACGTATTTAATCAGTGTCCTGTCCTGTACATAGAGCACACAGTATTCCAGAGAGTGTAAGAATACATCATTATTTGAGAAGTGAGACATAAATATTAGACAGGCAAAGAGTTTTCCAGTTCACACAGTAAAAAGATTTTTTTGTACAAAATAGTAAAACATATTTCTGTGTTGAAATTATTAATAATAATAAAAAAACATACAGATAGACAAGACACAGGAATCAATATGATTGTAATGTACTGTATGACCCATTCGATTTAGAGATGTCTTTTAATAAATCTCGCTACAGGTCAGCACCATGACTGACATCCTCATCTTTGATGGCACTCACACACACTAACACACACACACATTTGCAGACCCACTTGCACCTTCTGGTTACAGGACTGAATGTGTTCAGGTAGGATTGTGTCACAGATGGATAGAAACAGAAGATCTGGACAGGTCACGTCCGCCATGACTGAGGAGGAAAAGGATCAAAGATGGCTGAGAGTCATTGGTTTTATGATTGACAGGTCTGACCCGCTTCCTGCTGCAGCACCATCTCATCCTTGCGGAGAGGGAAGGTGTCGATGGTGGTGAATAATTCAGCCGCTGTGATCGGGAACGGGTAGCGTTGCTTGTCCATGCCCTGCTTGTCTACCAGCACCATTTGGAAAGACCTTTGAGGAATCTGGAGCAGTAACCTAGGAAACAAACATTAGCTCAGTAAGTAGCTTGAATGAGCCAAAAACACACATTGTGAAAGTGTGTTTATATGTGTGTGTGTGTGCTGTGTGAGTACCTGAGCTGCAGGGCCAGTCCTGGGGGCAGCAGCGTGTGTCTAATTCGGCCAATCTGTGCTGGGTAGGTCCCAACCAGCTCAATTACTGTCACATGCCTCAGGTCCAGTCCACACTGAGCGTGCTGTTCCCACAAGAGAAAGAGAAAGAGAGAGAGAGAGAGGGACAGATCTTTGATTTGTTTTTGTTGTGATATCGCTTTGTTATTGATTCTTATGCAGGAAAAAGAAAACAGAGCATCATTTATATTACAGAGGATAAAAAAACTGTCAAAACAAAGCTGGCATAGATAGCAAACTAATGATTATTTTAATGAATAATTCAGGTGTGTCTCACTCAGAAATGTGTTTTACTTATTAATACTTCACTCGGATGTTTGAGCTTCATTGTGAATAATGATCTAAGAGCCTTTTAACACTAGAAGAAGGAGGAAGTTTCTGTGTTCTCACCTCATATTTAAGTTCAACACATGTACATTTGAGTGTGATGTCGAGATATAGGTGTCCTGTAATGTTAACTTTAGGCAAGTTTCCCGCCTTCTTTTTGTCAAGTTTGCATTTGCATATGGAGAGCATTTATAGTTTTTAAACACTAGCATATAGTGTTCAGGTGTTGAAGCTAGCTCAGACTGGCAGAAGGCATTTTTCTATTCAGTCCCTCTATTATAGTTTATCTGTCATTGTGTCATTATTTTATTGAAGCTCGGCTTTACACACACACTATGAAATCCTACTTGTGTGTTTATTTTCCTTCTAAAGACAAATACAGTATGTAGATTTATATGCATGACAATTCATAATATCTATCTCTTTAATTAACCAAGCTAGTTCACACTATTTCCAAAATTCTCCTTAATGGTTCATATATGTCTGGCTGTGAATCAGTGAGTGTGTTCACATGCTAATAGTCTGGTTATGATCAGGTTTTTGAAATATTCTAGTTATGTTTTGTGCATTTAGGCCAAATCCTGGTTTCATAGATCTGAATGAGACTTTTTCTTGTTTTTTTCAAGAGTTAATGACAAGAGAGCGATCAAAATATAGAACAGGCAGACGATCAGAAACCTGGATACTGTTATGATCATGTATAGAGGGATATGAATAACACATTTTTCATGTTCCATGTGAGAGTCATATCCAGAGTATAATTGAAAACAGGATGTACAGCTGATGCTCAGCAACAGTTTTGTTTCTTGACTGCAGATTTGTGACACACATCATAGACAGACTTTATTGTGTCCAAAAGGGAAATTCCTCTCTGCAGGGAGATCTGAGAATAAAAGAGTATTTTTCTTAAGTGGCTTTTCTTTAGAATAAAAGAAAATAAAATCTGCCACAGTAACAGAAAGAAATTTCTTTCTACAGATGCTCAAACAAGTTGTTTGTATTTAAAACAAAAGTAGCCTCATTGCAATGGGCAGCTTCTTTTCCTGTTATTTTAAGAAAAGTGAATTTGTGAAATTGGCTAATCAATTCAGCTCTGATGAGGAGAAACAGTTCCCAATAACTATCTGACATGTTTCAGAAGTGGTCACTCATTTTGTTCACAAATTGTCCTCCAACACAGTCTTGTCTCTCAGCAGGTAACCTGTCACTTTGAAGGGTCCGGCCTGAAAAGACAGGTCTGACTTAATGCTTTCTGACATGCCAAGGAAACATCCAGCCCCAGAATAGCCTTATCAAAGCGGGTGTCAGTATCGTTTATTTGTCGCCTTGACATTTTCTGTTCATCTGAAACCCCCCCCCCTCCTCTTTTTTATATTCATCTCACTGCTTTGTCCCACTTAGGCAGCTAAGCGAGAGAGGGAACCAAACACACTGCGGTCCTGTTGGTGAGAGACTGACCTCCGTCGTTTCCTCACTCCTGTTCATCCCCTCGTCTCACATGTACACATGTTCTCCCAGTGAGTCATGTCTCACCTGTAAGTTAGTCATCTGGAAGCGGTAATTATGATTGGCAGCCGTTGGAGCCGAGATAATGAGGAGCCGTCGTTTCTCATAGAACTGGTCCAGCAGAGCAGCAGCCGATCGCACTCCCACATTAATGTTCATGGCTGTGATGACATTGAATGCACAATTAAGCGATATGACACACGGTACAAAATTTCATGCAGCACTACAGTACACAGACATGATGCGTAATTTGATTTGTCTGGGCTGCTGAGCAGACGGAATCAAATAAAAACCTCATGCACCATCACAGTTCAGTCAACAGTGAGGTGGAGATGCAGCTCTGAGTTTGGTTGATGGTCTGTGGCAAAGAAGCTGCAACCTGGTCTCTCCCTTCCGCTACTTTTTCATGTCTCACAGATAGAGACATTCAATAGAGGGCCATGCAGTATTGATTGTTCTAATCAATGGATGGCAGAGGGGGCCATTTCCTCATCCACTGAGCATCTAACATGGAACCAGTTTGGCACAGGTAGGAAAATTTACATTTAACTGTTGTGCTTATTGCCATGATGGCCCAAAGCAGCATTATATAGACTTAAAATAAATGGTTCTGAGCTCGGAGAACGTATCAGAATTAAATATGAAGCGGTTGCAAGAATTAAATGACTACAAAGAAGTCTAATCAGAGCACCAAACCTGCCCAATCTGCATAAGAGAAGCCCTTTTTTTGAATTTCCTGTCTCAGGTATGTCTGTGTCTTTTTCTGAATACTAGTCCTAATATGATCCTCTGCTCACCTGCTTTTAAGTAGTAAATTAAAGCTTAAACTTGAACTTTTTGACAATAATGTCTTGGGCCTCTAAAACAAGGTGAAGTCGAAAAATAGATGTTAATTTTGTGTCTTTTTGCCACTGTTGTAACAAATCCATCTACTCTTATTAAAATTTAAAGGACTTTTAATGAGGACTTCCTTTTTTCTTCTGTTGTTTTTTTATTTTTCTGTATTTACATTTGTTGTTTTTCTTGCTGCTGCACTTTAAAGTTTGTTTTTGAAAACTGCTATATAAAAATCTGCATTAAAAAAAAACGTAAAAATGTTGTATTTCATGTACGTGTGTGTGTTCATTCACATACCTGCACAGGTCGTGTCTGTGCCAGACCAGGTGAGTCCGTACTGACACACTCTGGCAGCGCTGCCCCGAAGCTCGTAGCCGCCAGTGCAAGTGAACTCACAAGTAGCCCCGTAGTTGTCTCCATCACTGTCACACTTCATATAACCGTTGTCAGGGGCAAACAGAGGGCTGCAGCGACGCACTACACAAAAAGAGAAGCACTTCAGGAAACAAAGTGTCAGGAAAAATAACAGGCAGAAAGGCAGCGTTATAGGGAGGTAAAAAGAGGGAGGCTGGCCTTTCGTTTTACATCTACATCTATAAATTCCAAGAAATAGAGGGATTTTGGAGAGATTTGGTTGTGAGCCATGATTGTAATGACCTGACTGGCCACAAATTTAGTCTACACTTTAATATCTTTACAACTATTGAATGATTTGCCATGATAAGTTCATCACAGGACAAATTCTAGTTTTTGGTTATTTCTTGACTTGTCAACTCGCACCACCATCAGGTTAAAATATCAGTTTTAGAGATTGTGTGGTAAAGTGACTGTTAATCATCTTTTAGTTCTGTGAGCAGATTTACATATTTTGGGGGATTATATGATTAAGTTGTATGCAAGATATTAGGAAATGAGATCCCTGAGAACACAAAGATACTGTATGTTTGTAATGCTCGAGTATTAATAAGAACCTGTATCTACTAAATAGCACATAAAGTAAAGTTTTACTGAAAGTTCTTTGCTTTACTGGCTTAATCAAAGAGTTTCTGTCTATCGGTCTGCTTTTTGGAGCTCACCTCGCACTCGGACAGTGAAGCGGCAGGATCCTTTGTTCCCTGCTCGGTCGAACACAGTGTAGGACATCTTATGGAGCCCCTCTGGGAAGTCTGATTTGGAAGGTTTCCCTTTCAGAATAACACTGCAAAAGAAAGGCTCCATTTAAATCGTTCACTGTTATGTCCCTGTTCAGAGTGGGATAACCGACAAGACTTTAACACATTCAAGCAAACTGGAGAAAAGCTTGAAAGGTGTTGGAGATGAGACTGACTCTGTGAGGATGCCATCTGCAGTGTCTACTCCCTCAGGTGTATCCCAGGTCACTCTCGCCGTCAGTTTTCCTGGCTCTGCCCATTTATCCTTCACACTAGGACACTTGATTTTTGGAAGATCCATATCTGCACAGAGAGAAAACACATTATATCTACATTTTACATGAACATAAGCCACCTATAGAATAGGAAATAAGCACTCTATTAGCAAGAAAATGAAGTGTAATAATTGACCGTTCACTAAGCTGCCCCATAATTACTGCTTTCTGCTCTCAATGACAGTTTGTGATGATAATGGTAGCAAATATACTGCTTTAGGTTTTTTTAATTCTTCAAACACTAGGTTCTTAGCTTCAGACAGACATATGGAAAACCAGCTTCTCATCTCTAGCTGGCAACTTTTGATTTTGCTGGCTAAGATGACAACAATTTCTAGCAGATGTACTCATTTTAGGGGTAAAGAGATCGCAGTTCCCTCCACACTGTATTCCTGTAGCACCTTTTTCCAAGAAAAACACCTAGACTTTACATTCTTCCACAGTATTAAGTCTAATGATGACGCAAGAGACTTGGATATGTTTCAATTTTTTCTTTTAAAGAAAGGTTAACCATTACTCCAAAGAAATATGAGGCTGAATCTGTCAGATGTGGGAGAACGTCAATTCACATTGTTAGGATGTGATGCAGTGAGATCTGAATGAGTCTGTACACAAAACAAACCCTGTTATTGTCCAAGGTTGTAAGACTATTCAGCCCTTATTTGATCCTCTAAGTGCAGGCCTTACAGCCAAGCTTTCATGAAAAACAGAGACAAGTCATTTTTAGGCTGCTACTTAGGCGGCAAAGAAGTGAAAAAACATTTATCATTTTGGTGTTGAGAGACAAACCACAATATGTGTTTGTGTATGTGTCTTTGTATAAGTGCATTTCTAAAGGCCTGTTTTTTTTTCCAAACAACAATCACATAACCTTGCATTATAAGAAGTGTTTTATGTCCTAGTCTTCTATCCAGCAGCTAACATTAAGCTTTTAGCTCTAAAATGACCTGTTACATAGGTTATTATGATACAGCGGAGTAGATTTCAGGCTCCAGTCCTCTGTGGGAAACTGTGCACAAAACTGTGCATAAAACAACAACAATAACAACAACACACAGTCTTACCAACACAAGTGGGGACTCCAGCGCTCCACATTTTGCTATGCTGGCACGTTGTTGTCTTCTGGCCCTTTATACTGAATCCAGGGGCACAGAAAAATATGCAGCGAGAGTTGAAATAGGATCCATCCGAACACTTGTAGCCACCGTTAGCAGGCATGTTCAGCTTGGGACAGCGGATCTCTGTTAGAAAAGAGTTCAATGTTGGCAGAAAGCTTGCTTGAGTTAGTGGTGCTGATGAAACGCAGAATGTTTAAAAATCAAATAAAGACACTCCGTTAAAAATACACATAATAATATTGTATAAATAATACAGTGTCTCTAAGTAATTTCTGTTCCTTTCTCTTCTCACTTTTTCCAGTTAGTTTCAGAACTAGTTTCAGAAATGTCCCTTTATGGTGATTGCCATCCACCATAGAGTGGAAAAACTCATTCATGAATCTGACTGATTATATATTTTTTTGCAATAGTTAATGCAACAATATCACTACCAGGAATTCTTTAGGCCACAATGTGGTGAAAATCTAACTTGGTGACAGCCCTATTCTGAGTTTAAGTAGGACCTCTTCTGTTTATATTTTCTAATTTACCTGATACATCTATATTTTGATAGTTTACTTATCTATCTTTGAATTTTATCAAAATAATACAAATCAACCACTAATCATTGGTCATTTTTTATATGTTTGAAAGGGTGCATTTTTTTTATTTACAAAGTTATCTTATAATTGATCACGCTAAGCTGCTGAGGAGAGTCTTTTCACCAGAACTGATTCTAGATCAGCAGTAGTTGTGGTCATAGTAGTTTTAGTTGTAATAGATTACACCAATTCAAACAGCTATCCAGTTCTGTTTCCAAACATCTTGCAGAGTAAGCATTTTTTTCCCCATTTCTGTCCTGACCAGATTTAAACACTGTTTTTAAAGAGGATTCCACAACTTGCCAAGAGGAGACTTCAGGGAGAGGAAAGTGATCCATGCATTTATGTACAAAATTTGTTGCAGAAAAATTAGCAACTTTAAAAGTCCTGAATATCAGCTATGGGCAGTTTTAATAAATGAAAAATGAAAGATTTGAATGGAGACTAACTGCAACAACAAACAAATTCCCTCCCAGTGAGATGTGATTCAAGGCTGTGGAAAAAATGTTTGCAATGGACTTCAGCCAAGAATGAACTTGCTCAAAAATGTGAGAACTATTATCAGGTGTCCACATGAAAAACCTTGCATGCAGGTGTGTGGATAAATGCACACGTGTGTGTGTACGCTACAACAGTAATACAGAAACGCTTGTTTGTGTGTTCAGGTGGATGTCAGTTCTTACCTCGGCAGGCGTAGTTAGACGACCAGTGTTTGCTGGCCATACACACCACCTCTGAGCTCTGGGCCTCGTATCCCTGCTTGCAGCGGATCTTACAACGCGTTCCCATCACGTTCTTATAGTGTTCTCCTCTGGGTGTGCGACAGCTCACGTCACCATGTTTCACCTTTATGGGTGCACACCACGGTGTCCCTACAAATTGAGGAAAGATGGCGGCATTGACCTTTTCTTCATTGCTTAAAAGCAATTTAATTGTGTTTTTTATGGAACAGCTTTGAGCAGGAGAGACTGCTGTTAATGTCAGTGTTGAATAATAAGCACTTACCTCAAAACTACAAAAGCTGAGAGGGGTTTTTATCTTTAGCGTGAAAATATAAAAATCCTCCCATCATCCGAGCTCAGACAGATGTGGTGGATTTCTCATTACCTTATATGCGACCTTCCACAGTCCAAGACTGTCTCATGGGGAAAAGATAGTCTCACTTGTGAAAAAGACATATAATGATGTGCAGAGAGGGCACTTAAGTTTCAGAGTGTCTGAGTTTGTGGGTGAAATGGAGTAGAAAATTTATTTACAGATAAATGTCTGTGTCTGTGAGACTGGCTCTTTATTGAAACTTATCACACAACTGACTTCAAGTATCAGCTGTGTTTGTACTTTCCTTCCCAGATTTAGTTGATCCTCTCCAAAACTTTACATGAATTATCTTGACCACATTCTTTCTGTACTAGTTTTTACTCTAGAACATTTAAGTCTTAATTTTCAAGAACAGCTGCATAAAAAAACATACATTTTGTGTCAGCTTTCCAGATATCTTTCTAGATTTATTCAAAGAGTGAGCTTTAAAAGTCAAAGAGGTGCTTGTAGATGGATTTTTGTTGCCTTGTTTGGACAGAGCCAGGCCAGCTGTTTCCGCTGTTTTCAGTCTGCTAAGCTAAGCTCAGTGACTGTTGACTGTAGTTACATATTTGATTAAACAAATAGGCCTGTGATCCTCTCATCTAATTGTCATCAAGAAAAGTTAAAAAAAATCTTGTTTCCCAAAAGGTCTATCTATTCCTAAAGGACCTATTTGACAACTTCATTTGTACTTTTCTCCCTCCCATGGTGGATATCCATATCTACAAGCTTGTGTAAAAATTCCTTGTTTGATGCCAAATTTGAGGGGCCACAAAGTTTTTTTGTCCGATACAGGGAATCAAAATCTGCAGTTTATTTCCTGCTGGCTTAGGACAAACACAGTCCTGTGGGCCAACACACACACACACACTATGAACACACTTGGAGAGGAGAATATACACGAGTTTAGGCTAATTTTCTAGTTGGAATAAAACTGAGTATTCATTACACAGCAAGCCTCCCTTGCCCTCTTTCTCTCCATATGTGTGTGTGTGTGTGTGTGTGTGTGTGATGGCAAAGTCTGACAACCACTGAATAAGAGAAAATAATACTACATTTGAGCTTTTACACAAGGGGAGAGTTTGGTTTGGCGTGGAGCGTAATGTTCCATGTCTAACTGACCCCGAAACTGAAGCTGGAAGCCACTTTGACGTAACTGAGTCAGTTCACAAAACTGGCTGAACTAACTGAATTTGAATTATGCCTCCTTAAAGACACAGTGAGCTACAAAAATACATTTGTTTTGTTTGAAATAAATTAATCCAGCCGAGTTATATTTGGTGCAAATAACTACTCAATCAAAAGCTGTAGGCCTGTGAGTCAATGTAGCTAGGCGATGAATACAAGCTAAAAGTGCAGTTTGTGTCTGTAAAGATGTCTGTTAAATCTCTGTTGAGAAAAAAAATGAAAGGCTATACCACATCCATCTCTTTTCTCTTCCAAACAGGCATTGAATTTTTTTTTTACGACAAATTTTAAACTCTAGGGGGCATATTATACTCAGTCAAATTGCGACTTGATAAATCGTTAGCTAATGGACAGAAAGCTAGCAGACCTAAAGCAGTTAACAAAGCAGTTAGCTAATTATACAGAAAAAAAAAAAACAATTTTTTGGAGCTTTATCGAAATACATTCATCTCTTTCAGTAAACATTTTGTTTTTTGATGACAAATTTTACACTCTTGGGTGAAAAAAATAGTCCAGTCACATGTGATGTGACAACTACTTACACACTTTGCTTTTGGCTAGCAGGTCATTTAAGCTAGCAGACTGGAAGAAGCTATCTGAGAAGTATCAGAGGCTAGAAGTACTGTATGTGTTTTAAACTTAGGTCAGAAAACTTTGTTCATGGCTGTATTTCAGTACTTTTCATTACTCCCTTGACCTCCTGTTTCTTATCTAACAACACAAGACAAGTGAAGGAGGTGTGGGTGCAGCTAACAGTCTAAAGCTCTGTAATGTGCTGTACTCCCTCAGCCGTGGTCGCGTTTAAGCAAGCTGATAAAATCTGATAGATTTCTTGCAACTTAACCCCACCCAAAGTCTCTATCACTCACGTCTCACATTAGGTCATGATGCTCTATCTGCCATTTCACTGGGACTTTAAGACCAGAGGAACTCAGTAAACTCTCAAAGAGCTGTCGTAAAACTACAGGAAAACGTATTTACTTTGATCTCAGTGTAAGCATGCCTTAACTTTGAGTGTGAGTCCCGTTTTTTAAAATAAATGCAGTGTCTATGTGTGCATGCATGACTGGCGGCATCACCTCTATATCTACGGGAATACCAATCCTCGTCGTCTCCGTAGGCATACTGTCCTGACCCTGGGATGAAAGAGAAGAAGAGAAAGCAACTAAAAAGATAGAAAGAGCTGAATCCAAGATGTTAGGCAATGTTTGTAAAGCAGTGTCCTGGGCTGACCCATACGCCTTTTGTTCTATAAAACAGCACCAAGAACAGGCTTTAAAATATTGCTTAACTTTTTTATTTGAACCAGACTCCGGGGGGTTATGGATCTTTTGGACAGACCACATGCACACAAGGAAAAGCATTTCAAAAGATCATCCTTTCCAAGCTGGATTGAAAAAAAATGAATGTTTTTTAACACAAAGATTCATTTTATTCAAATGCAGTGGGGTTTCATTTTTTAGTTGCGTCCCTCTAAAAATGAAAGGGAGTGAAACCATTTTGAAACTTTCTGTTTCAACGCAGATCATACTTACCATTTCAAGTCAACTTTAACAATGTACAGATCCTTTAGTTGGAGCAAAAGATACTTCAACCATAAAACAACAGCAACCAAGAAGAACTAAAATATTTCTAAGAGGCTGCAGAGCTGGTGGAGGACACAGCCGAGTGACTTTGGTAAAGAGCAAATGTGAAGGGAATTGTGATGAGCAGGGCGGATTACTTTTAGGTAAGAGGATGAAGGGCGTGGGGGGGGGGACAAGTCAGGGCACATTAAAAACAGAGAGGAAAGAGGAAATGGGTGAGGATGGGGTTAAAGAAGGGGGAGGGGTGCTCAACCTTGGCTCTGGGATGTTATGAACCCTGGTGTGAATGTGTCCTCTGTTCAGGATCCACAAGTGAAGGAGTGTTTTCCTCCCTCCTCCTCCAGTTTCGTGTATCAGCCACATGTTGGTCACTAAATCTGATACTATGAGCACATCTCGCATCCCGTCTCCCATTCCTCATCACGGCTTTTCTGTCACTTTAATAAAAGCTCTCTGGACCAAAATGCCGCAAGCCATCTAACACACACACACACACACACACACACACAAAAAGCTCTGAGGTTTTAGCATTCAGATCACACAGCACGGATTGTGCAGAGCAAACCCACATACTGAGTGAGTCAGATTTAGCTGTCTAATGGGAAAACTTTAGCGTCTGCCTCTTAATGGGGGAATGGAGACAGGAAGAGGAAGGTATGGAAAACTAATTGCAGGTGTGTGTGTGTGTGTGTGTCCTTCAAAGTAAAGATTAGTTAGAGTCAAATGTGACAGAAACATTTCAGTTTTTCACTTTTGTTACAACTTGCAGCCATTCCAAGGAAACAGGATACAATTTAGACCATTGCAAAGGGGAGCTACCCGTTTCTCATTGGCTGGGCAGGTGTTACTGCAAACACTGACTTATTTGCTCAAATCATATAATGAAACTAAGGTTTGAAGTTATAATCCCTAAAAAGCTGGATACCCATTTTTTTTAATCACAAAAACATTCAATGTACATGCACTCTTCAACCACCTCTCTGTAGTACACAAGCATGAGGGATTCACAGGTCATTATGCACAACCTGTAACCTGTTTTGTTTCATCTCATTAATAACAGCCTCACTTTTCACTGTCGACCCTGCTGATGCTAATGCAAAATGAATACTATCCGCTTCACATTCAAATCACACACACCACTGACATAAAACAGGACGGCTTTATTGTGAAGCATCCCCAGGGAATACTATATATTTATTGCTGTAATTAGCCCCAACTGTGATCATACATAAAAAATGTGTCTATTTTTTCATTAGTGGATCAGTTTTTAAGCGACTTCTGGAGGAAAAGGAAGCCATGATGAGCTATAAATGATAGATATTAACTTCATCATGTCCTGCTGTTAGCAGGACAACTATTCACACCATGTGAAGCTTTAAATCAAATCACTCGTGTCTATTGATGAAACAACAATTTTCATTTAATTTGTTACTGAAATAAGATGAGTTTGGTTGGATTTATTGTAAACAGGATCATCAGTTGCTGTTCTGCTATATTCCCCATAGAGAGGAAGCTCAAGAAGTGCTGATTGCAGTATTACACCACACTTCCAATTACAAAAGTGACCACAGATGAGTCCGATTTAATAGCGACTGAAAAAGATTATAACCTGAACTTACTCACCAGCTAGCTTCTTTGTATTTAGCAGGCTAGAGATTTATACGGGGGGGGCGCTGTTTGGTTATCAACAGGGTCTCATACATGCTGGACTGCGTCACCAAAGCACCTTTAGGAAAGTGAAACTGCAGCAGCGGATTACACCTGTAAATGCATTGTAGCTGCCTCCTACAAGCAAAGAAAGTAAAAGCTTCTACAGTTGTGATTGATAGCACCACCTGTAAGACCTGAGTGTCAAGGCAGCAGTTACTTTGTCAGGGTAGTTGTTTTCTTTGTGAGTGAGCGAGTGAATGTGTGTGTGTGTGTGTGTGTGTGTGTGTGTGTGTGTGTGTGTGTGTGTGTGTGTGTGTGTGTGTGTGTGTGTGTGTGCACGCGGTGTACATGCTCCAAGTTTTATTTTTAATGCATCTACCACCTGTCAACCTATATTTTTATGGGAAGAAAAATATCCTTATTACTGTTAACCATTCCACATAAAGGTGTTAACAAGCCAAGAAAAAAGAAACATCTATCTAAATAGTAATTATTTAGCTCACCAGACTATGTAGCCTGAGAAACTTGTTTCCACATTAAACATTTAAAAAGGGAAATAACAAAAATCTATCATGACTTCAGAACAAAAATATAAAATAGGATAAAAAAAAAAAAACTAGACACATGCTTGAAGAACAATAAGACTTTTCATCAAAACATGGTCATGATGAATTAAGAATGCGCTGAGGATTTTTTGGCATCAATTGGCAAAATTTATATGGAAAAAATTTGGAGATTTTTCCCTTGAATGTTTTTATCTGCATATAAAGTTTGTTGCTGCCACCTTTCATGCTATAATGTAGCGCAGGTTGGCATAGATGCACAAGCCCGAAGGCATTTCAGGTCTCTGTGTGGGTTAAATTGGCTAGGTTTGATTTTGATCTATTTTAAATGATCTGAGAGTCGTATGCATTCATATTTAACAAAAATATCGACATGATGAGGTGAGATTAGCAGTCAGCTTCGGACTTCTGCTCCTCTCTCCTGCTTCAAAGGCATTCATAGCGAGAAAGATGTCAAAGTGTTAACAGAGCGGGAAGCATATCCTCCTCACAAACCTCTGGGAGTGAATATAATTTAAATTTCAGAGCCTGATACTCCAATTAGCTTCCCTCTGTGGGCCTGTAATACAAACTGTCATTATATGGGAGCTCACCCCCTGTAAACGCTAAAGTATAGCTACAGGCTAGCAGAGCAGAAGAGAGCAGAAAATAAAATGGGATGTCATTTCTTTATCGCTCAATTCAACACGCCACCATTACAGAGTTGCATAACTCCTTTTGGAGCGCTAATGATTTCTGTTCCATTTAAACTGTATACCAACACGTCTGCGGCTGGTTCCTTAATCACATCAGCAGTTCCTGACCCTGAGGAGCAAACTGCTGCTGCTGTTTTTGATCACTTCAGAGTAGAGTAGCTTACCACAATATAAAGCAGACCATTATATATGCTATTATTGGATGTTTACTAATTGTCTGACTAGCATCTTGTGTAGCTCTTTGACAGTTATTTTAAAAGAGAAAATTATTTTAAATCAGTACAGTTGCTAGTAATAATAATATCTATTTGCAAACATGTTTTGTTGGATGATTCTTTTTAAATCTTTTTGCTGTCTCTGGTTTGTGTCACTCATTAAAAAAATCTCCCTCCAGTCAAAAATGTGTTTTTCTTCTCTTCCCTACAGCTGGATGTTTGTGCTTCACTGTGCAGAATGATGTATGTGCAAGAGTTTGACACTAGAAGGCTGTTTTCACACTCAGCTGTAGAAAATGGAAAAGTTTCTGTGCGCCCACTGAAAATTTAATTTTAAGAGGCGGAGCCATGAGCATGACATTTCTGACATCACAACTAGTTCGAAAGCCAGTTCTGGTCCAATTATTCAGCATGAACAAGTTTGATGTGAAATCTAAAGCTGCACAAACACGAAGAATTCACTTTACAGGGAAAGTAGATGACATCTTATGGCCAGCAGTCAATGTGAAATGAAAAATATCTGCATATTCATAAATTCTTGAATTTTTCATGAGGGAGAATGAATAAGTGCCGTTTTAAGGATTTAACTATGGTAATTGTGCCCTTTCTGCAAAGACCATGTTAGAAAGAAATAAGAAACCTTTTTCTTTGCCCTTATACCTGTGCTGAGTGGATCCTTAACTAATACTGTACTTGCTGTAAAAGCTCAGAAGCTACTTGTCAGTTGCGTAGGATGAAACTAGGCTACATTAGGCTACCTGGGAGACAGAAAATGAGTAATAGTTGTTAGCAAACAGAGTTACTTGCGATGATTCATTTTGAAATGTTTCATTGTACTGATACACAGATACACAAAACTCATCATTACTCACTCTGGTATTGTTTTAGCATTTACTTGTCTGTTCTAAAAGCTGCATTAGATGGTACTTTTGCCTTCAAAACTGATTAAATGACTTTTTGTAATATGAATGTTGAACCCTCAGTGAATTAATCACCTGACTTTCTTCACCAGTTACCATCAGCTCAAAGTCTGCGTCATAATATCTTTTATCTCATTGTTTTGGTGTCCCAACACAAACACTGAACTTGTGCTGCCTGATAGGCACCAAAATTTAGACATAGTTGGAGAAAGTGTAAAAGAAAGTGCCAAATATTTCCTTCAAAAGATTGCGGACACCAAAAACAGGGATAAACATTGGACTCACATTGTTTAGATGGACATGACACAACTTCAAACACATGCTGTTGTTTCTTGTCTGATGGATGTGTGCATAGGTTAGAAATATGCTACAGACATCTGTGGTCCTCAGTAATGTATCCCAGTGACTATGATCTTTTGACATTTCTTCACTATGATGTTAATATTTTTGCCTCTTACGTTCTCTGCAGACCTACTTGCTGCTCTCTGATCTGACGTGCTGTGGCTTTTGTAAGCCAAAAAACTGAGCTCATTTCAGTTATTTATTAACAGTTCCTGACTTGTTCCTTGGGCTTTGCTTTGTGACTCTTCAGGATTTTCCTTACTGCTAAGTGTTTCTTCTTTTTCTGGCAGACACAACTGAACACTTATTAGAGCAACTGTGTTTGAGAGATTGTGCCTACTGGCATTTCCCCAAGTTACTCCCAGCGTGTGGAGGTAAGACTCACGCTTACTCATGCTTACCAGACTCATGCTCAAAGATTTCCATCGTTGAAAGAAGAGCTCAAAAGATGCAAAAGACTTCAGTGAAGTCTACATATTTAAATGATTTCACTCTGGTGCACTGAAACTGGATTTTAGAGGCATGCACACTCAGCTGATAAACAGACTAACTGACCACCAGAACAAACATAAACACATGCCTGTAAAATGCACACACACATGCAAGCACAGGCACACACACTCACTCACTCACACACACACACAGACCAGAGTCCTGGCTGTCAGTCCAACAGGCAGTTTTTAGTCTGTCAGTGTAAATCTGCTTTGCAGCCTGCATTCATGTTACAGCCTGCATGATCATACAGCAATGGTGAGCCACTCTCAAACCATCCACAGGCACACAGCCACTGTGACTGCACACACACACACACACACACACACACACACACACACACACACACACAC
>JAQMCX010000011.1:8176442-8209786 GCA_029814765.1 Acanthurus leucopareius | reverse complement strand
CTCAAACCACCCACACTCACACAGACAGTGTGACACCACACACACACACACACACACACACACACACACACACACACACACACACACACACACACACACACACACCACCCAGGCTTGAGCTTTGAAGTCAGCAGCTCCTCACTGCAGGCTACAGGCCCTGCTCTGTCTGGCTCCATCCTCTTGGCGAGTCTGAAGGTTTGCTTACGTTGGACTTGCCTGATATCAAGCAGAACTGTTAACTCATTACAATCTGTTTCCATTTTCAGTACAAGCCGTTGACTAAAGTAAAGGAGTGAATGGGTTCAAAGGTTTGGTCAGTGGCACTATATCTCAGTGTAGACTGATTTTCTTTTTCTTTCCATTTTAAATTATTGTTGATTAATTGCTTCATCTATTAAAGGTGAGAAACTGTTGAAAAAGTCCATCACATTTACCCAGAGTCTAAGGCTGACATCATCAGAGGTCTTGTTTTATTCAACTAATACTTTAAGAGAAGCAGAGAACAATTGAAATCTTGCTAGAAAAAAAATGACAATTTATTGGTTTATATTTTAGAAAAGGACTCGTCATATATTTGACTAATCACTGTATCTCTACTTCAGTGTATGTGTGTGAGTCCTTCTGTGTTTATTCATCACCAGGACAGAAACGTATCCGTATAAAAGTACTGCAAATACTTTCTCATAGACCAACGCTCACAAGATGAGAAAGTCCTTTGCAGTAGTTTGATGCAAAGAGGTGATGACTAGGTCCCTCTGAGAAGGGCATGGAAAGAGAAGACGAAGAAAATGCAGTCGCAGGGCTGTTATTAGTGCCACAGACTGAGCTTTGTGCAGAGAAACGTCCCCCAGATGCACACTGCACTCCCCCCGCTTCCCACCCCCTCTCCACGTAAACACAAGCGCGGCTCACCATAAACCAGCCGGCAGGACAAGAAGCCTCAAATGCACCATGCACCAAATAATTCACAAAAAAAACATTCTGCAAACACAAAGCTTTTCATCTAAATTAAGCAACACAACAGTGATACCCCATACTTTCCCACCAGTCAGAAGAAAAAGCCGTTCGATTATTTCATCATTTTGGCCGCAGCGGGGTTAATACAGTCAAAGAGGTGAATGAGGGCCTTTGTCAGTCACCTACCTTCATAACCGGAGCAGATGCAGAGCTGAACAAACAGGAGCACCAGCGGCCACATGTCCATATCGAGACGCGGGACGGACGCTCTTCAACATGTGAGGAGAGCTTGTAGGAAAACTTCCAGCGCATTCCTGCTTTCCAAAGGCCCGCCTCTTGCTCCAGAAACAGGGCAGGATTCTCCTACAGTCAGCCACCGGCGTGAGGCCAGTCAGATACAGGAGGCTGTGCCAACCCCTGTGTGTCAACCGTGTCATGTTATCACCGCAGGAGACTGGATCCATTGAAATCTACCGGATTACCCTTAAAAAAAAAAAAAGCTCCTGACCTACTTTGTGGTGGTAGTGTTGCTTGAACTTAATTAGTTACAGAAGTAACCTACAAAATCTGAGGCAGTTTGCTTAAGCAGCCTTAAAATAGGCCTGCTTGACATACAAAGCACGAACCGCCTGTAAAATATTACGTAACCAAATTGTATAAATAAAACCTGTGGCCATGATCCCATAAAGGAATTGCCATATCATCAGAAAATTATTAATTGCAAGTAACAGGATGCTAAATATTTTTGACATTAATAATTGCTCTTTTAGTTTTGCGTTTTGTGTTAAAAAAGTAATTTTATATCATTTCAGGGCCTTTAAAAAAACCTACAAAATTCAACATTTACAATATATTATCTAGTTTTTATGTACGTTAGTGATGTTTGCCGACTTCCTGCTTTCCTCTCTTGACCAACGTGTTACACCGGAAGTTAGTCACAGGTGAAAGAAGGAAGCATACCGTTACACTGAATGAAATGACAGATTTCTCTGAGCTCGAACTTTTGTAGAAACAATCGGAAATATGTAAGAACACAACTCAAGAAAGTTTATAATAAATATATAGTCATTTTCATTCATTTCAACTTTATTGCATGCTGGTTACATATTGAAAGTTTTGATAACGTGAAACAGAGAAATCCGTCTTTTAAGCTGCGTATGTCCTCTCTGAAGTAACAAACAGGGTTCCATTAAGTAATGTCTACATCAGGGATCACAGGCAGACAATATTTTATTTCAAAGGAATCTCCCATCCACCCTTTAATAACTACATATCTGAGAAACTGTCCAATAGGCTATCTCTTCCTGTGTTTCACACACACACGCACACACTGAAAAGCATTATTAACAATGAAAGTTTTCAGTTTGGGGTGGAAGTTTACTCCCAGTTTTATATCCTGCTAATGATGTGAACATAAAGGAAGTCAAGTTGGATCCAAGTTGTTTCCTAGCAACCCCATTCTGATGAAATATCGATGACAACAATACTGTGATCCTTTTTTTTTTTTTTTACTATTTGGTCACCTGTAGTTGAGGGAGAAATGTTGCAGAAGAGTATCACTCCTAGCTTAGTAAATCAGTTCTTACTTGAAATTTGCATTAAAATCCTCTAAAGCTAATGATTATTTTCTTTTATAAGAGCCACACACACACATTCACGAACAGACACGGCAGAAAAGCCGGGTGAAAGTGCCGAGCTGTAGAAAGTCTAGTCAGCGTTTAATTTCCCCCTCCACACTCTTGAGGTTTGGTTATAGTCTCTGTAAAGTGCATGAGGGGGCGAGTCCGCACATGAAGGTGTTGAAGTGTTCTTTATCTTGACGGGAAGCAGAAAAGGGAGGTGAAGTCATAGCGAGACCATCTTCTGAGCTGTAATTACATTTGGGTCCAGCCGACTGTTGCGACTGCTTTAGATGAAACACTTCTCTCAAGGTCAGGCCAAGAAAGAGTTAAATGACTCCATCTTTTCTAACCTGGCTCTGGAGGATTGGTCGGACACTTTGATGTGGTTTTCCAGTCAATAATTTTGGATTAAGATTGTCTCTGCATGGGTTTGGTTGTGTTTAACTGTTCCTGACACAAACTAATATTTAAGTAGTGTTCTCTTAGTGTGGATTTTTGTGAATTATATAAGTTCTAGCATTCAAAATAATTGTTATGGTCCAGCTGAAATAATCCCTCCTACACAAACCTACAGTGCACTTAACCAGTATGTAATTACTGCAGGAATGTCACCATATATGTTGCCAATTGGCGCTTGAATTTGTGCAGAAATCTGAACATTTTTCTACTAGGCTTTATTTTGAGCTATCACAAGTCTTACAGTCTTTTTAAGCACAGACAAAAACGTAATCGTGTGTGGGCAGATATAAGGCACTCTCAGTGCAAATATTTATATATTACAAAGCCATGATAATGAAATATAGATCAAATCAAACATAATGAGGGGGCAGATCTTATTCATGTTTTGCAATCAAGAGTGACCAGTATTTAACACTGACTAAATCCCTTTCATATTTTCTAGGGGTGACTTTGCTGATAATCTGTTTTTTTCTCCCCTGTCAACAAATTCTGTAAAGAGACCAAAAGAAAAACATGAACCAATTATTGCCTGTCTGGCCAAAACAAAATATAGCTTGTTCCACTGTGACATCCAGTTCCATTGATACATATTAAAAGAGAAATGCCCTGATTTTACACATCAAAGTCTGTTTACAGGTCTTGTAGAGTAGTACTGCATACGTGAAAACAGCATAAAAGCCTGTTGTGGCTCAGGAGGGAAATCTGATGGATTGTCATTTTGGGTTGAAGACGCCAAGTTTGAAAAAGAAGAAAAAGAGGGGGTGGGGAGTAAGAAGGAAGTGATTTTAGCAGACCTCTGTAGCCCACTTCTCATCTCCTTTTGTTTATTTTGAGTCAGTCTTGTGTTCACAACCATGCAGCTGTAAAACTCACTAACAACCCGAATGTATCTCACACAACAACTGAAATAATTCCTCTACAAAGTCACTGTTTTCTCCATAAATTAAGTCAAGTTTGTGAAAAATTACAGTGTCAAAAATAAGAAATTTTGAATATTAAACTATGTATCTGTAACACATTTTTAAAAATGAATGTGTACAGCAGGAATAAATGGCCTTAAGGCTGAGAGCCACAGACAGGGGGAGGAAAGTCGTGAATTATTGAGACAGACTAATGCATCGCTGGTTTCGGTCGTTTTAATGGGATTTGTTGACATTAAGAAAAACATTCTTTGCTGACACTGAAGGTTGAGTCTGACTCAGCCAGCAGGACTTTTCTGCGTGACTCTTTGGCATTTGATTGCCGTGGGTGCAGAGACTTTGTGTCCTTTTAGCTACATATTAGCTGATAACTTCATTGCAGGTCGAGATACTGCGGCAGAACGTCGTCCCAGAACTGCTGCGGGTCATCTGGTTTTTGCTGACCTGCGGCCGTCGGCTTCGTCCTCGGTGCTGGTTTGGGTGTTTCTTTCTGTTGTTTACTTTTTCTGCCTGAGGAAGAAACTTCAGGCGGCGGCAGCAGCTTCTGTCTGTCCCCTTTTTTTCTTGTTGTTGATTTGACCTCTTCTTCCTCCTCCTCTTCTTCCTCTTCTGCTTCTTCCTCCTCCTCTTCACCTCCTTCTTCCTCCTCTTCTTCCTCCTCCACTTTTGTGTTTCCCTTTTTGTCCTTTTCATTTTTCTCTTCTTTCTCACTTTTTTTGACACTTGCAGCCTTTCCTTTTTCCTCACTTTCCTCCTCTTCTCCCTCCTCTTCCTCACTCACTTCCTCTCCTTCTTCATTGGCCTCTTCCTCACTCTCTTCACTTTCATCTTCGTTGTCTGCAGAATCTTTACCTCTCTTTCCTTCAGTTTGTTGCTGTTTTGTTTCTTCTCTCTGATTATAGCGTCTTGTCTCTGATTTTGGTTTACTTTTTGTCTCCATCTCCTCTTCCTCATCATCCCCCTCCTCTTCCTCTTCGTCCTCCTCCCCCTCCTCTTCATCATCATTGCTCTCCACTGTCACCTGTTTATTAGCCTTAGTACGTTTCTCATTTCTTTGTATTTGTTCCTCCTCCTCATCCTCTTCTTCCTCTTTATCCTCCCCCTCCTCCTCATCCTCTCCCTCTTCCTCCTCTACCTCTCCCTCACCCTCTTCTTCTTCCTCCTCTGTAACCACTTTACCCTCTTCTTCCTCATCCTCTTCTTCCTCCTCTGCTGTTTCATCCTCAGCTTCCCCCTCATCTAAAGATGTGTCATCTTCACCCTCTTCTTCACCCTCCTCTGTAACTTCCTCTTTTCCCTCTTCTTCCTCATCCTCACCCTCTTCTTCTTGCTCCTCTGCAGTCTCTTCTCCAGCAGCTTCCTCATCTTCTTCTTCTGCCTCCTCTGTAACTTCCTCCTTTCCCTCTTCCTCCTCTTCCTCAGCCTCTTCTCCTTCCCCCTCTGCAGTCTCTTCCTCAACTTCTCCCTCATCCTCTTCCTCCTCCTCACCAGGTTTTTCTTCCTCCTCTGCAGTCTCATCCTCAGCTTCCTCTTCATCTAAAGATGCTGCTTCCTCACTCTCCTCTTCATCCTCGTCTTCTTCTTTGTCGCTTTTTCCACTTTGCTCTTCCTCTTCTTCATTGTCTTCTTCTTTGTCGCTTTTTCCACTTTGCTCTTCCTCTTCCTCCTCGTCTTCTTCTTTATCACTTTTTCCACTTTGCTCTTCCTCTTCTTCATCGGCATCACTGTCTTCCTCCTCCTCCATGTCAGTTTCAACACTCACTTCGTCCTGACTCTCATCTTTCTCTCCTTCACTCTCATCTGTTTTCTCATCTTCCTCTGACTCCTTCTCCTCACCCTCACTTTCAGTGGAGTCTTTCCGTTCCTCAGTTTCACCCTCTTCCTCTGCATCAACCTCACTCTCTTCTTCATTGTCTTCCTCTTCTTCAGAATTAGACTCTGAAGCATCACTTTCCTCTCTATCCTCCTCCTCTGATTCTTTGCTCTTGCTGCCAGCACTCCCCGATTCTTCATCACTTTCATCCTCTTCATCCTCACTCACTTCACTCTCTTCTTCCTCTGTGTTCTCTGCATTAGTGGACTCTTCGCTTTCATTTTCCTCCGCCCCTGCCACTTCACCCACCTCAGACTCAGTCCCTCCTTCACCTGTTTCCTCCTTTTCAGCCTCTGTAACATCACTCTTCTCGCTTCCTTCATCATCTTCCTCACTGTCGGAGCTTGCATCCTCCTCACCTTCTGCAGTTTCAGCACCTTGTTCTTCAGAAACACTCTCCTCTTCCTCTTCAATGTCATCATCACTTTTACTTTCCTCCTGCTCTTCGTCTCTGTCTTCAACATCATCTCCACTCTCCTCCTCTTCATTTTCAGTATCAGTCTGTCCTCCCTCATTATCCTCATCCACTCCAGCAGGCTTGTAGGTTTTCTCATCTGGGGAAGCTTCAGAGTCTGTGCCACGGTTCTCCAACTCAGTTTGTAAAATGTCTTCACTGCCGATCCACTTGGATGTGTCACCTTTCACTTGTGACTGAAGTTGAGTGGTATCTTTACTCTCTTCCTCTGCAGTCTCTGAGTCTGATGAAACACTGACCTGAACATCTTTTCTTTCTTCTGGTGGATTTGTTGCTTCTGTTGAAGAAAAATGTGACAATGTCGAGGAAAAAGAAGGTTGCATGAGTGCACTCTGCTTTGTGAATTGCCTCACTTGAGTGGTTGTTTTAGGGGGTGTGGAGGTTAAAGTGTCACTGTCAGACTGAAGAGGCCCTAAGCTTGTCACTGCCTCACTAAAGACCTGCATAGATGCACCTGCTATCGCAACAGCAGGAAGAACAGAGGCTGCGGTGCTGAGGATTTCTCCCCACCTGGGCTTTTCTTCAGTCGGGCCCTGAGCTTCGTCTGGGTACAGATTACTATCAACAGGTTCAGGGCCTTGCAGGGATTTGGCATCGCTGACCGAAACCTGCTCTGTTTTTCTAGGGCTTTGTGAGGAAACAGGGCTGGATGCTTCGGTCTGCTCGCTCTTCAGCTTGGTCCTTGTCTTATCTTTAGAGTCCTTATTAGTGTCTCCTCTAACTTCCTCTCCTTCGTCTTCCTCCAACTTTGTCTTTGTCTTCAGTTTAGGTCCTTTTGGCTTCTTTTTGGCTTTTATTTCAGCGCTGTCATCATCAGACATCTCCTGCTTATCCGCTGCTCTATCTGTTCCTTTGCTTTTATCTTTAACTGGAGTGTGTTCTGCAAATTCACTGTCAGATTGGACTGGTGTGGATTTGACCTTTTGTGGTTTTCCTTTAACTTTCACTGGTGTACTTTTCACACTAAGGGATTTCTTAGTATCAACCTGCACAGGTGTGGTTTTGTTTTTCACCTGTGATGATTTTGCATCCCTTGCCTGACCTTTTCCCAGTGCAGATTTAACATTGTGCAAATCTTTTTTTGGACCTGATTTGATTCGCTGTGTCACCTGTTGCGTTTCCATTTCAACAGGTTTGACGCCAGTGCTTTCTGCATCTTCCTTTCCAATCTTTTCTACAGATGTTGAACTTCCTTTTTGGACAGATGTGCTGATAATTTTATTTCCTTTGGTGATCTTAATAACAGGAGAAGTCTTTTCTGAAAATGAGGATTGATTTTTCTCTTTTTTTGGTGTCCCTATCAAGTCTTTCTTAAAAGTGCTGGCAGTTTTCTCCTGGTTTACATTACTTTCTTTCAAATTTCTCTTCCTCCCAGCATTTTCCTTCACTTCAGTAAGTCTCTGCTTTGCTTTGGTCGGTGTCCTCTGGACTGATTGTTCAGTTTTGGGGCTCGATTTGGGTAGTTTGAGCTTATCATGTTTTGGTGATTTAAAATAGGAGGGTTCCTCCTGAACTTGTCCGTCTTCATGGGTTTTGATCGTCTTTGACTGTTTGGTGATGTTCTCCTTGCCTTTAGATGTGAGTTTGGGACTTTTCAGGCTCTTTGAGTTCTTCAGTGCAGATACCTCCTTCCTTAAGGAGCTGGAGCCTTTCAGGAGCTCCGTTGGTAAGGCCTTTTGAGAACTTTGTTCAGCCTTCCCAGGCGACTGGAGCTGCTCTGCCTCTTTCGTGGTTCTTCTTAGTGCTCGGCTCCCTTTCATCTCCTACAACAAACCCGCAGAGTAAACATGTAGGTTAGTCAGATGTAAATATAAAAAAATATGAAGAAAGAGGTCATGCGCCCAACAATTCTGTGTTATAAAAAGGGATCGTGGTGCAAGCACAGCAGATTTGTCGTCAACATGACTGCGCATGTAGTTTTGGCATTTTGATGTTTGATGTGATGCACTTTACTGTCTCATGCATGTCATCTCTAGTTTAAGGAAGTGGTTGCTTGTTCAATAAACACTATAATAACACTCATGCTGCCAATTTTTTTCTTTTTACCAAAACAGATTCAGAATATCAGAATATGCCTACAGTTTCAGTAGTTTTTATTGGTGTCAAATCCTTTCAACGTAACTAAAAACATGAATCAGTACATTGGCAGCTGATATACAAAAAGAAAAACCATTGCCAGTTATTGATTTTTTTTTTATTGCAAGTTATTTTTTTCGGTCTATTTTGGAAGTTATAATCATTTAAAAATAGATTTTGGTACATTATTGTTCAGTACGCTTTGAAACACGCACTGCAAATATGAAAGAAGTGTAAAATGTGTCAAAGCATATGGGAAGTGATTTTTGCAGCATGGATAATCACCATTACATCATAGGACATATGTGTATGGTGGGCTCACATAACAAGTCAGTCATCAACAAATCTGTCATCAGGTTGAAATACAGACGAGGGTGGGAGGTAGACACAACCATGGTCGCTGTTCAGAGAAAATCCTTATGATTTCTCTGCACAATCTGCACTAGAAATAAGCAGACAGTAGTTAATTGGGGGTCAGTGAGGTGTGATGTGACAACAGCCTCTCACAGTTACTGTGCTTTACATACATTGTGCTCATTTTAATCTAGCCCTTATTATGAATTTAAATGCAGCAAGTTTACATGTATACACATAAGTTTTTGTACAGTGTAGTATTTAAGTAAGGTAAAATCTTCAACTGCTGCACATAACTGCATATGGAGACACAAGCCTCTTCAAGATTACAGCTAGAAAAAGAACTAGTTACTGTGCAACACATGTTGCACTATGACACATAACAACGTAGGAGACTCTTCACAGCTTGCCTCATCGCTGGCTGTGGAAACACTGATGAGATGTCAAGATTTCTGCCATCGTTTCCAAAGCGTTGTGTGTGTATCTTTGTGCATGTTTTTGGATCTGAAGCCTGATCTGTGAGTTGGATCTGAAGACACACGTGGGGTTTTTTTTGTTTGTTTTACAGAAACAATCCAAAACTCTGAATCTGATTAAGGAGATTCTTTGCAAACTTTCATGAGACAAACTAATGTGAAAAATTAGGGGACCTTTATATGCACTTTAAATGGATCACCCTAGCGTTACACCGAGTAGAAAATGACTCCACAGACACATACACACACGTGTTTGCAGGAACACACACACAGACAGTATGTATGCTGAGCTCTGCACATTTCCTGGAAAAGTCAGTGAGTTATCAATGTTGCTGAATGCTGCCCTGGAGTGCACATAATCTCAACCACAACCGAGAAGCCTTAAGAGGAAAATAACATTCAGCTGACTCTGTGCTGTGGCCAATATATTTTATTCTATGTCTCCTCTCTGTCACAGTCCAACTATTGCACAAGTAGCCATTAAAAGAACACTTTGCTCACCATATTTGGCAAAAAGTCAGCATCGACTTCTTTCTCAGGGACGTTCTCCTCCACATCTTCTATGACATTTTGTTTCGGAACAGTTTCTTCCCCTGAAAATAAAGACAATGACGGCTGTACAATAGTATCTATTAGAGTATCAAACACTTTATGTTCCCGGATTTGCATGATAAAACTCAGCACAGGCTACAAAAGACAGTTTGTACAAAATAAAAGTTAAAAAATACCTGTTTTTGTCGAAGCACAATGCTCTTCCTCACTGCGGGGGCTGTTGGAAATCTCACTGGAGGGTCTGTCGGGGCTACAGGGCTCTTTAGGTGATTGAGGAGATGACAGTTTTTCAATTAAGGCCTTTTTATCAGCATTCAGTCTCTTTTTTCCAGTCTTTTTAGAAAATCCTTGGAAGCTAGGGCTACCTTTTGTTATAGACTTTGGTGAAAGTAAGGGAGAAGGCAACTCTTTAGATTTAGACTTAGGGGAAGCAGTGGTAAAGGAGTTATATTGAGGTGCGTTTGATGCTTGAGAATGTGGGCTCGATGGCTTAGACGATAACCCTGGACTCTGAGGGGATTTGGGCTGATATCTGGGGGAGATTGGCGGGCTCAGTGTTACTTCTGATTGTGGTTTAGGGGATGAAGAAGGGGTACTAATGTCCTTTGAAAGTGTTTTCGGGGTTGGGATATTTCTTGACGTTTGCCAGGAGGTGTTGAGGAAGCCAGAATTGAGACGTGGGAGGATCTGAAATATCTTCCCAAACAGCTCCACAGAGTTTCCCTGAAAGACACGAAAGGAAAAACAGCATTGAGTAAAACATCTGAACCACGTTGATGGAGCTCCCCCAACCAGTTATTTAGTAGCATTACAGACTTGTTACAATTTGGTGCAACACTGCTCCCTGCTGGAGTCAGATGGTGACTACAATTATATAAGACTGAGATTAAAAATTTAGAAGAATTACTGTCCTGGACCCACATAATCTCATAAAAACTTTACATTCCTCTGATTATATTTAAGTGCTGCAGAAATAACAAGAAATCAAGAAGGTGATTACAGTAAATATAAATTGAAGACTTATGATAATTAATCTATTTTTTCAGTCATTTTTCAAGTAAAAATACCAAACATTTAATGGTCCATAGTATTATTATCATTAAGTAAACTGAATATTTGGGGGTGTTGGACATGACACCTGAAAACCTCATCTTGTGCTTTGGGATAATGTGGCATTTAGGCATTTCTCAGATTTTCAGTTATGTTTATTTGGTTTTTGTAAATCAAACAATTAATAGATAAATTGAGAAAATCAGATTAACAGATAAGAAGGACAAAAAAAGGAATTAAACAGTCTCCTGCATTATCATCCAGCAGCTGGTGGTTAAAATTAGGGACTACAGAGTTTTAGATGTCTTTTTGTTGTACTTTTAAAACATAATCAAGACCAAAATAAACACTGAGGTGTGAGTTCTCACTTTTTCTCTGTGGCGGGCTCGAGCAGACAGGGCCGGCAGCGGGACTAGTGAATTAGGATCAATTAAAGAGTCCAGCAAAATTTCTGTGTAACTAGACTCAAAAAAGTCCTCTGTGATTGTGAGATCCTTCTCTGGTACCACCTCCAGGCTCTCTGGAGGTCTGGGGGCAGCCAGAACCAGCATGTGGTTACCACCACAGGACACCTAAAGGTAAGAAAACACATGGACTTAATTTAGTTTATTGCTGTGTGGTGTGCATTTTTCCCCAAGAAATACAGGATATGCCACTTGGGAGGTGGACTGCACTTACAGAGCATTAAAAGCCACAGAGTTAAGGGGCTGCACTGGGGGTTTTGCTGAGGATCATTTGACACATATGGAGGGATGATACAATCAGTGTGTAACTGACGGACGACACACTCCACCCTGAATCTTTTCATCACATTAACTTACCAGCTGAACACTGTACTTGAGAAAACGTGTGCAGAGATTCGGGCTGAACTGGTTGATGAAGTTTTCCTCCCCTAAACCCAGTTTGCCGTACCGACCATCACCAAACGTGTAAAGAAGCCCGTCGTCTGTGGAGGAAGAAAACAAACACACTGTGGGATTCAGTGTCCTTGTTCAAAGACAGAAAACATGACTTCCTTGCAATGAAAATGAGCACTTACTATCGTTGATCAGAAACACGTAGACAATCACAAAGGTTAACAAGCAGTACTATTTTTTAAATGCTATCATAATAATCAGAATGGGCTTAAAATATTGCTCACCTGTGATCACAGCAGTGTGGTTCTCTCCACAGGTGATATGTTTGATGCTACTGTTAGAAAAGTGCTCCAGTGGTTTTGGCAAATCAACTTCAAACAGAAATGTGCCATGGCCCAGCTGCCCGTACTGACCCCTGCCAAACGTGTACACACCCTCCTCTGGCAAAGCAAGGACACATGGTGACACAGAATACTTTGAACATGGTGGAAAGTTACATTGTGTAATAAAATACATTTACTCAATCATTGTACCTAAGTACAATTTTATGTCACCTCCACTTTACTTGATTTTTTTTCTGATTGAGTTCATATATTACCGTACTTTGAAGTTTAACAGTTGGCACAGTGCAAAATGCAAAAAACTCTCTCTTTCTAGGTAATTTGTGTTCTGTGAGTCTCAAATTCATATTTTAGTGACACAATTTAAACATTTCTAATAGAAGTTAAGAAGTCTTATGAATTTTCTACAATAAGAGGACATTTTTTTTCACCCCCAAGCAACGATCCCTTAAAGACTTAAATACACCTCACACACAGGATGGCCTCAGATCAGTGGTGGCAGTACTCATGATCCCCTATTGATGTTGCTAGTGCTGATCTCCTTGGTGTGAAGTTCTACAATAAATGCCCCTACATAAGACATCTGTCATGTCCTGACCTCCTCATTGCCACAGATGATCTCTGACCAGATTTTCCACCACAATAATAAAATGAGAATGACTATTTACAGTAATGATGGCTCTTTATGAAACAAGAGTTTTAAACTTATTACTTGCCTGTAAGTGCCACGGTGTGCTCCCCTCCACAGCAAACCTGGGAAACATGACCCAGAATCCCTTGCACCCGCTGAGGCACTCTGTGATTGGCCAGTTGCTCCACTTGGAGACCGAGCCTTCCATTTGCACTCTCACCAAACGTGTAGAGATGTCCATCCGCTAAAACAAGGGTGACACAGCATTCTCAGCACGAATAAATGAGATTAAATTCAAACTGATTGTCTTCTCTGTTGCGTTTGGTTGAACCGTGTCGTACCTGTGACAAATGCTGAGTGGTGGTGCCCACAGGAGACCCATATCACCGTTTCCCCAACATTCACCTCTCTGGGTTCTGCTGCAAATCTTTTGTCTCCTAAACCAATCTGACCCACAGAGTTGTCCCCCCACATGAAGAGCCTCCCATCCTCTACCAACACACACACACACACACATTGCAGAAAAAATCAACCATCACACACAAGTATAAGTCCTAACAAACATGTACAGTTTTGACCTTGGCACATTATTACACACCTTATTACTAAATAGCTTAAAACCTTATTACAATATTTATTGTCACTGTTAAAACCTGTTAAGGCAGCTGAGGTGTTGCATCCAGCAGAAAGCATTTTGATTGGTGCATGGTCACAAAATGGGTGCAGCAGCTGAAAGGATGTAGTTTTGTTGCAGTGGCCCAAACCGAGCTGACCGTCCTGGTTACTGCCAGCACCATAAACACCACACAGCCCTAAAAATATATAAAACCTGAAGTCAATACAAGGAAAAACTATTTAGGGCACTACTTTTTTGTAATGTTAAAATTATTATTTATCATCTTACATGTGGAGACAATTGTGTGATCTCTTCCACAAGCTACAAGCATGACCTTCTCAGACTTTAAGGCTGAAAGGGAAACACACAATTTAGTTAAAAACAAAATAAATTATTAGTTTAAACAAAAAAATTACTGGTTTTAGATCCAAAGTTGCAAGGATTTTCAACTTTTCCTCATCCTATGTGATCGTAAATTAGATGTCTCTGGATTTTGGCCTGTTGTACAAATATAAGAAATGAGCTAAAGATTCAGCTTGGGAACAATGTTTTTTAACATAATGGACCAAGCAACTTAATGATTAATGGAGAAATTATTTGATATTTTAATGAAAAATGAAAAGGATCAGTTGAAGCCATAGAGCAAAGTAAAGTAAGGTACCTTTCACAGAGGCAGGTTTGCTGGCAGCAGGCTTAAACCCAAGCCCAAGTTGGCCCCAAGAATTACCACCAAACATGAGCAGCCTGCCATTTTCTGCAGACACAAGAATCATCATAGACATGGAAGTTTGATTGAACTGCAGACAGTTACACACATGCTGTATATATGGGTTAATACACTGATACATGCATTAAACTGTACAAAGATAATCTGTACCTGTAATGACAGCAGTGTGCTCTCCTCCACAAGAAAGCTGCACTGGCTGGTCATTCCTCAACCAGAACTGACCAGGCACATTGTTTGCAAAACAGCTCTTTCCAAATGTGAAGATGGCTCCTGTTTCTAGTGACAAATGTGTGATTTATCTTTAGACATCCTTAATAAGACTTAAAGGCAACACTAACTTACTCCTCTCTAACTTAACACCGGCTAAATCCCGGCCCAACCTGCTGTCCCATCTCAAGCGATTTAAGTGGCAGCCAGACAGAAATAGCCTCAGGTTTAGCACACATGCACTTTACTGTCACCTTTAGTAGAACGAGGATGTAAGTGTTTGCCCCAATCACTGATCTAAGTTCTATATGTTGCATAGTTAGATGTGTAGACAGTAGTCTCACCAGGTATGTCTGCATCTTTCTGTCCAGTCATCTTCGCTCCTGTCCCCCTCTCACCTCCTCACCCTCACCGAGCAGCTCGGAGCCAACTAACAGGTGGGAGTATACGTCAGTGAGGGAAGGGCAGGTGTAAGCCAGCTCGCTAGAAGTCAATGAGCGAACCATGACTGGAAAACTGGAGGCGGAGCCCTCTTTATTCCTATAAAAGTTACTCAGTTGCGCGTGAAGCAAAAAAAAAAAAAAACACCTCTAGTTCCGACTATAGCCTTACTGCGCATGTTCAATGAGTCCATTAGTCCGAGATTGCGCAGGTGTCTTTCATTGAAGCAGAAATACTGAATATACGAGGTCTCTCAGCTGCCCCTGATTACAGCCCACCTTTAAGTCGCTCGGATTCCTCCGTGTTTGCTCGACAGTTTCCGTGGTCATAGTTGCGCGTTCACGCGAGGCCAAGATGCTCTTAGCAGATCGATATAGATTTTGTCTGGTACTTGCACATTTGATTTATATCATGTTTTTAATCTCAAGATACACGATATAAAATGCTAATAATTAGAGGTACTCAAGACATCACAAAAGTTAATTAGCTGTTAGCAACTAACGGGATACTGGTGATGGGGTCCTGTATGGATATCAGTGACTGTATAAAACACTGATGAATATACAGTTTTTAACAACTCTGGTTATTTCAGATGAGAAATTTATGTTTTTCTGTTGTTTCTTTTTTCACTTGTTAGAAGTGGACCGGTCTCAGTAGCAAAAGGTCTTTTGGTTTCTTTAGTGCAGAAATAGAATTAAAAATATACCATAGATTTGACACCAAATTTTCTTTTAAACTGAATGTTTCTTTTATTTCTTTTATACCAATGTTAAAGTTAATAGATCGGTATATACGTGAATGTATTTTTTTACAAGATAGAAGAGAAAAAGTATATATATATATAAAAAAAAATTTAGTGTTAAAATTAGCCTGCACATCCTCTACCAGCTCTGCAGCACATGAACGTGAAGAAGAGGCGCGGTCCTGTGGCTCTGATGCGCGTTCACAAGGCTAAGAAAAAATACCTCCTTTTTTTTTACTAGGGCAAAATTTAAGAAGAAAACATCATAATTTAAAAAGGGCTATTAAAGTGTAAGTACTGGTAAGTTTGTGCACCTACAGAAAATGTATTCGCTTCATAGCAGACGTCTGTTTCCCCATGTTAGTCAATGGGAAAAAAGTATTTTTGGACCACGTGACCGACCCCTTGCAATCAGCCTGCAATACTACTGTTTGGCCAGCAGGTCTTTTTGCCATGTTTTTTGCTCCAAAGTCCGGCGCGCTTCCTGAGGGCTTGGGGGTGTGTGGATTGTGATTGGAGGAAGCCGCGCCTCTCTTCCATGCTCTCTTTCGTGCTGGTGTGATGTCATTGATACCCACATTTCCGATTGGTTGTTGGAAAGACATGGACGTGTAATAAGAGCATGCAATGATTGAAAGCTGCTAGCTGTCTCTCTAGTAACATTTGTCAAACAAAATTTTACTTTATAGTATTTCTATATTGAACTGCAATGTGTACTAAACTATTATCTGCAAACAACACAGTTTTCAAATGTTTGAAAACTCTTCAGAGGGGTCTTCCGCGAAGGTTTAGGTAAGGCACTCCAAACAACTTTTTCAGTGTACTGTCAGGAGTGCTGACGTTGGTGTTTTTATTACAAGAAATATTACAAAAATACATGCCTCCCTTTTATTTTTTCAGCGCTGGAGCTCCTTCCCTTGGTGCAAATAATTTGAAGGGCCGCAGTTTTCTTACTCTGAAAGATTTCAGCTCAGATGAGATCAAGAGGATCTTGTGGGTGTCAGGGGATCTGAAACATCGGATCAAGCATGAAAAACAGGTAGCTAACTTTAGCTAACCAGCGTTTCCTTCAGATCCATATGAGTTGGATCTGTTTTACTTAGTAAGATTGGGGTGGGTCATAAATGTCGTTTCTATTTCAGTATCTTCCACTTCTACAAGGAAACTCGATTGCTATGATATTTGAGAAGAGGAGCACCAGAACAAGAATGTCCACTGAAACAGGTGTCCATTTTTCACACTAGCACTTTCAATAGTGTGTGCCATGTGTCATCCAGTTTAAATATTTCAATGAATATCAGAATATTGTAAGTGGGCACGTTTTGTAATGACACTGGAAAGGTCAGATTTACACTTGGAATTATATGCATGAACATCTGACAGTAATGTAACATCTCTACACTGTTAGCTAGACTGATGCTATTCATGAGTGTGTTCAGTGGTTTAAGTGTCATTGTTACCACTGACACAAAGAATTTGCTGAATGTGACTGTCACTGTATCCTGGGAACAAAGCAGTCTACATCTGTATTATTTCCCCTCCTCTTTCTCCCTGCACTGCCCCCCAACACTGTTTGTGTGTTTATATGCTTAAAAGACTCATTGGGCAATAAGTTCATTAAAGTTGTCTCTATAACATAATTTCAGGTTTTGCTTTGCTGGGTGGGCACCCTTGTTTTCTCACCTCACAGGACATCCACCTGGGAGTGAATGAGAGTACCACAGACACAGCAAGGTGAGTCTGATAAATATGCTTTCACTAATAGAAAGAGAGCAAAAATAATGTCAGTTAGTTGTTGGATGTAAGTTTTATACCTGCACTTATTTATGCAGGAAATTCTTAATAAGTGCAGTAATTTTCACTGTAACTCTGATTTGTTCTACATACCGCTGATGCTGCTGGCTACAGAAGGGAAAGTAGAGTGTTTGTAGACTAGTGTGTGAACCACAGGCTGCTGGATGACCTTCAGTAATCTATACACTTCAAATACAGGGTTCTCTCAGGGCTCTGTGATATTGTCTTAGCACGTGTGTACAGCCACTCTACTCTGGAGGAGCTGGATAAGGAGGCCTCCATCCCCATCATTAATGGCTTGTCTGACCTCTACCACCCAATCCAGATTCTGGCTGACTTCCTCACCTTACAGGTGCTGCATCAACTCAATATTCTGCAATTTCAATGCAGTTAATGATGATAATGTTTTATAAAATACTACAACTTGCTTCTAGGAGCATTATGGGTCTCTTAGTGGACTAACAGTGAGCTGGATTGGAGATGGGAACAACGTCCTCCACTCCTTCATGATGACTGCAGCCAAACTGGGGGTTCATCTCAAGATTGCTACACCAAAGGGGTATGAGCCAGAAAGGAGTGTTGTTCAAGAGGCGCAAAGACTCTCCAAAGAGGTGAGGTCTTCCTCTGGTGTCACTGTTATTAACAGACGTCTTGTCAAGGGTCTTTTGTAACATTGTGTTTTGTCTCAGCATGGGACCCAGCTTGTTCTGACCTCTGACCCGATGGAAGCTGCTCATGGCAGCAATGTTTTGGTCACTGACACCTGGGTCAGCATGGGCCAGGAGGAAGAGAAGAAAAAGAGACTCAAAGACTTTCATGGTTACCAGATCACAATGCAGGTAAAGAAGAACATGTCTAAATATTTTTAGATGCACAATTCTACTTTTACCCTTTTAGAGTCTTTGGGATTTAAAAAAAAATAAAGGTCACCTGCAAAATGCCAGTAGGTTTTAAAGAAGCTTACATTTTTGTTTGGTCAGTGCCTTTTCTGAAAACTGATCCCTTTTGACAGGTGCACACACTCCCTGTCAATTAAAAATGAGTTAACAGCAAAAAAACTTCTGTCTCTATCATGCACCTGACTGACCTCCTGTACACAAAGTAGAAGAATTTAACCATCTGCAAATTGTATGGTTTTCTAGTCCGACACTAATCACATACTTTATACACAGCACTAATGAGCAAGCTTTAAATTGCTTTAATTATTTTGGTAAATAACAATATGCCTCAATGTCCAGCCAGTAAATATTAGCACTGTTCCCATGCAAAGGAACTGAAATTTATTTTTGTTGTGTTTGATTTGCACTGGTTCACTACAGACAGGAAGTGTGGCCAAACCAGACTGGACCTTCCTTCACTGTCTCCCTCGGAAAATGGAGGAGGTGGATGACCAAGTATTCTACTCGTCCCGCTCCCTTGTCTTCCCAGAGGCAGAGAATAGAAAGTGGACAATCATGGTGGGTGTAACTTGATTACTGAACATACGGTTTTAAGAAAGCATGGGTTCAATTTGATCCTTACAACTGTTTTCTCTTTCAGGGTCTGATGGTTTGTCTTCTGACGGACTACTCTCCACAGATCCCCATGCTCAAGTTTTAATCTTAGTTCTTAAGCTTGGACTTTCATTTGTGTTGATGATAATTATTACTGATATGACTGAAAAAAATAGGTCAATGTCAGATTTCTCTCACCATGATAACACTAGATGGGAATACCTCAAAGTACCTGTTACCATTTTTTTAATTCAGAGCATTGTTTGCATTGTTTACCTCTGACCATAACTGTTCAGCATTAATAACCAAAGTTATCTGTTTACATTTTAAATTTACTGTGATGGACAATGAGGATTACAACAAGCACAAGATCTATATTAGAAACCTTTTTCAAAGACATGTTACTGAAAAGAAAAGTATTACTGCATCATATCAGAATGGATCACATGGTCCTTATAAAAGGTGTAAATGTCTTAAAGAAAGTGGACAATATGTTGTAAGAAAAGTCTCCTTCCCATGTGATTAAACCCAACTTTTATATAATTTTTTAAGTCTTAATGTACACAGATGTGCCTTTTGTGTATTGCTCTTCACATTTGAGTTTTGTATATTTCTGCCTGAATAGCATTATAATGAAACAAAAATAAGATAATTTAAATTTTATTTTAAAAATATAAATAAAACATTAAACTCTATTCGCAATCTTGTCTGAAGTCTATAATAGACTAGGTTTGTTATTTTGAAACCTCAAGAGTGTTTTGTGTTTCCTCTGTACTTATTTATATTTCCTGAAAATAGAATATAGTAATTGAACAAATTGGATAGGTTATTGAGGTGCTCTTCTGAAACCTGTTGAAAAAATCTGAACTACATAGTTTTTGGTGTTCTTCATATTGTTCAAAAAAAAGATCTCAATCTTTTATTTTGTTTTGTTCAATTGTTTTTTATTTAATTTATTTTTTTTATTTTAATTGAGCCAAAAAATAAATGGATGAAACTATAATTTTATTGTCCAAAGTAATTTTCACAAAGATAAAAAGGGGACCGAGAACATGAATATTGCACTCCTGCCTCCCTCCTGTAAACCATAACATTTACCTTAAGACCACCACCCCGTATTCCCTTCAATCCTTTGCACCACTCCCATTGAAATCTTCTGAAGGAGAACATCCTCATCATTTATTGTTGCTTAAGGACTAAAGTTACAATAAATATAAAATAAGAACAACTAAGAATAAGAATTTCTCATGCTGAGATTGAAATGTGTTCCTGCACATATGAAATACTTGAGAGACTTTTGTCACATTTCACATTATGTGATGTGAAGTGCAGGGGAAAACCACTGAAGCGATGTCTGGGATAATATTGTTACGACCATGTGTAACTCACTTTTATGACCATCGCTGAGCGCAGCATGACTCATGGCTGTAACATTCAGGCAGAGGGCCCCACCAAGTGGACGGAGCCGGTAACGTCCTGGGTCTCTGATTGGATAACGGAAGATACCGTGTTAGTGCGGGAAGCTTTGAGCTACGTGGGTGGTCCAGCTGAATAAAAATGATACTGCGTAGTACTTCATTCATAAACACCATCAACCTGTTATTGATGAAATACACACGCGTCCATTGACAGTCCTTGTAAACATGAATGCAAACGCCAACAAGAACGAGGCGTTGCATCCAAAACGGAGTAAAATGTACTTTTACGCTTTTCATTCAACACATAAGGTGTCATTATAAAAAGCACACAACTTAAATGAAGAAGCTACACACGTTAACCGTGAAATACATAACGGTATCTTTACTTGTTATAAAGTAAAAATGACAAGAGGCATTTCTCATCGGCGACCACCCACACACAGAAGGAGTCTGTTAGGAAGAGGGAGTCGAGACTGAGGTGGGAGGACGACGCCATTGCAGCCGCAGCTGGCCGTTAGTGATTCGGCTGAGGGACGTTACTACTTACAACAGTGCCGAGGGGCTTTCAGAGATTTTTCAGGCTCAGCTCTCGTTTACTGGGTTTAATTTAAGTGTGAAAACGGACCACTAGGATGGACGGTTCGCCTTCGAGGAGGAGAAAATGTGGAGCCGGAGCGCCAAACCAAAGCAGGTAAGGAGGGATAGCTGTGTTTCGGGGGGACAATGGGAGAAAGTTTTAGCTAACCTAGGCTAACTAACGGTAGTTTGAGCTAGCGTTAACGTTACTGCTAGCGAACTGAAACTAGTGGTAACTTCACGGTCACAGCGCTGCATCCTCTTTACACGTAACAAAACATTTACATTTTTCAGCACTGAGCTGCAAGAAAACCTTTAATATCGCAAGATTTTGGGTTGGTCTTTTAAATTTTTATTGCCGTTTAACGTTAAACTCACTCAAAAGTTAATTTTAACCGAGTAACGCCATGATGAGAAATGGCAAAAAAAAACAGGCTTCTCTGTTCCAAAATAATGCCCGTGTAAATGTTGAAACAGCTTTCTGCGTGTTTGCAAGGCTTCAACTTAAACGCGATTTATTTGTAAAGACTTTATTCTATGGATTTTTGAGTTTCTGTAAAGTTCAAAAGTGTAAGCAATATCCCAGTTATATGACTGCAAACATTCATGAGGATTTTTGAAAATTTAAAGCCGGGGTAAGAATAGCGTCTTTATCCAGATTTTACTCTAAAGGAAAACTAGCCATGGAAAGGAGTAAATTTAGTGCAAAGCGAAGTCTTGCATTCAAATTCGTGATAAGCAACGTTACAAAAGTGTAATCTAATGTTATAATTATGTATACTGACTCAAACAAATGTGTTAAAAGCATCTTTACTGTGTTTTTGGTAGAGTTGGAGCTATTAATGTCATCTTCATGTACTGGCTGATGGTATTTTATTATTTACTTTATTACTTCATTAATTTCTTACTTAGAATAGTGTATGTTAAATACAAATCTTCTCAATAACTACCTTTTACAGAGGTTAAATAAATGTAGTGGATTGAAAAAAGTGCAGTGTTTTCTTTCAAAATGTAACTGAGTAGAAATATGAAGTATCACAAAATGGAAGTCCCTAGGTAAGGTGAAGTATGTCAAACTCATAGCTGTGTGTTGTATAGAATACTTAATGAAATGTAGTTTCTTTCTTTCCACCAATGTTTGAAAGCCATGAGGGGACAGCAGCTTCATGTAATCAGACAGATGTATTCATCTCTTGTTAAAAAGTAATCCTAAAACATAACTTCAAGTGCCATATCAGTGTGTTTTTTGTCTTTATGCACATTTACTTAAATTATGTGACATCATCACTGACCTTTCTTTGCAGCCACTTGTTGATATCTGTGCAGTATGAGAATCAAATGACAAGCTGCCTGAGATGCGTAATCCATCACTGTGATCATTGAATCTGTGTTTATGCTAATCAAAGTTGGATTTGTGCAATGCAGGCTTTTATTAATCGGCCATTAAACTGCATTAGACCTAAAGTGAAATAACAGAAAATTAGTTGATAACAATTACATTAATGTTAAGCTGATGCTTACTGTGATTGCTAACACAAATCAAAGCAATTTTGAAGATCCTACTAACTGATTTTTTTCTGTATTGAATAGTAAAATACTGTGTCCACAGATTGAAGGGAGAAAATAAATCTCTTAATTAGCATACATTCAAAATTTGTCTCAAAAATATGAAGTATATTGTGTTGTGAAGTAAATGTGCTTGTAGGGTCCAGTCAGACCATGACAGTTTGTTAGAATATTTTAGCTAACTTTTTGTCAATGATGTCTTTGTTATCTAATATCTTTGTATATATTTTCTAACCATGACTTTCCCTTGACAGCCTCGATCCATTCCTTCACCTGTCTGGTGGTCCAGTCTTTCACCATGAACACCAGTAGAAACTGCACCCCAGTGGGTAATGGTGAGGGTCTGACTGCCCTAGAGTCAGTCTCCATCGTGACCATCACACTCCTCGCCTGCCTGGGGAACCTCTTGATTGTGGCAACCCTTTATCGCAGGCCTTATCTGCTCACACCCAGCAACAAGTTTGTGTTCAGCTTGACCCTGTCCAACCTTCTGCTGTCCATGCTGGTGCTGCCGTTTGTGGCCGTGAGCTCAGTTAAGAAAGAGTGGGTGTTTGGAGTGGTGTGGTGTAACTTCACTGCCCTTCTCTACCTGCTCATCAGCTCTGCCAGCATGCTCACCCTCGGAGCTATTGCCATTGACAGGTTAGTGTCAGATGATGTCAATAATAAATGTCTTGAAAATTTGTAAGTTTTTTTGGGCACTATGAGGCAACGCAAAAAGTATTAATGCACCAATAGTAAATTATTTCTATAAAGTTGATATGGCGATAGTGTTAGCAAATGCTGTGTACACATTTAAATACAGCAACATAAGCATTAATTTTGAGTAGTGTATCTGACAGCTAAAACAGTAAATTTCCAGTCTGTAAAGCCAAAATAATGTACTGAAAGAAATTATTTGAAACCAGGGGAACTTCAGAGTTGGATTGCATGTTGCATTACTATTATTATAGCTTTTATTATAGCTGTTTGAGCTATTGTTAAGGTAGAAATATGAATTGGTGCAACTTCAAATATAGACTTAAAACAGAATAAGTCATTTTTTAATGCGGAAAAAACATTGGCCTAATTGTTACAAATCCTGGTTTGTTACTGGATTTTGTTCATTTGCCATTGAGCAAAGCAAACACCATGACCAGTACAGCTGCTCACTGGCCAGTGGCAGCAGATTTTGGCCAAACTGGGCATTTCCAACATTTTAAAAGTGTTTTGGCCTGACAAGGGCATTGCTGTTGGACTCCTTAAAATGAACAGATTTGTTCCATTGTATGTTAATCTGACTTGACAAAGTTAAATGAATGAGAGAATTCACCAGTTTTATTCACTATTGACCAGTAGTCAGTGTTTTCATAAATGTTGTTGTCAGTGGATTAGTTTGTGTATATGTTTCTACAAAAATACATACATTTATAGTAAATGCATAGATAAATAGTGACAGTAACTAGATAATAGATAAAAGCAATTAGATGCAGCATTTTTAAGTTGGTCATTTAATGATAATCCAATTGCCAGATCTACAAAGGATGCCTCGGGTTTTGAGCATAGTGTGTGTTGGATGGCTGAAGCTGAGGAGCAGATGCCTCCAGACAGCTAATGATGAAAATTGCACCTTTGAGAAAGTCAGGGTAGACTGAAGCCTCTGGAGGGAAAAACATGTCAGATTCAGCCCTCATATGGAGCCCTTAACTGACATGGAGAGATAATACTTTTATTTTTTTAACTTGGGTTAAGGGGATATATTTTCACATCCACCTTCAAATGAATGAGCAGTTAAACTTGTTCAAGCAATGCAAGATGAAACTTCTCCTGTTTTGGGTAAGGAATGATGTAAAAAAAATAATTTATCAATCCTCATGCAGTTATAATATCTTTTACTGAGTTACAGCCTTTCAACCATAACACTGTTAGTGGCCGATTCGACAAAAAGCATTTTTTCATATTTTGGGAAAGTGTCTTTTAAATAATGTCACCTTTATTTTCTCAAAACAACTGTCTGTCTCTTTTAGCAAATTTTAGATGTCACTTTTTCTCATTCTAATGATGAAATGAATTGATGTCGTTTGTGCCAGTTCTGCTTTGGAAGAAACATTCATGTGTTGAACTTGAGGTTTTGGTGTGTTTCCCTTTAAGGTCAGTATGTAGCCTTGTAAATAAGGTTGGTTTACCACACACTTAGGTCATGGTATTTTTCTGGAGATTTTCCCAGCTCAAGTGACCAGCATTAGACAGGCTTACAAAGTAACTTTAAATGAGGACTGACATGAATGCACCATTCATCTGCAGGGCTGAGATTATCTCCACTGATTCCTACTTTTAGAAACCAGAAACTAATAAACCAATAAAAGCCTACACAGACACCATTAATCCAGTATACTGAGCTCCACTTTGACCTCTTCCTTTGTTTATTCTTTTAACATCCAATAATTCCTGGAAAACAACAAATAAATAATGTAATTAAAGTATCGCAGGATGAGGTGTCGTCATATAGATGTTAAATATTATATTGTTAGATATTTATTCTATATTTTTTTTATTCTTTGATGACGTTGAATACTTCTCTGGTTAAGCTAGATTATTATTTTAGCTGTCAGCAGAATTATAAAAATATAGTTGCTGAGATCTACTGCAAACTGGCTCAGTAGCATGCAAACCCCACTGTCCTCAGTGCTGCCCTAATTACCCTCAGCACCTTTGGGAATTTTTGATTACAGTGTATTTTTTTGTACTTCCTGCCAAGCATCTCCTTTTCTGCTTTGTTTACAGTTTTTCAGGAAAACCCAACTGCATTGTAAGGAGGAAAACTAGAGCCTTTAGACTTTCTTAAATCAGAGCAGTCTCTGCGTTACTTTGACCAGAGGCCTTCCTTAAGATGAAGGTTGAGTTTCCTTTCTCCAGGGTTTCCTCACTGTGTTGCTCTTTCATCCCAACAGGTACTATGCAGTGCTTTACCCGATGATCTACCCCATGAAGATCACAGGAAACCGGGCTGTTGTCGTTATCTCCTATGTGTGGCTTCACTCCCTGGTGGGCTGTCTGCCTCCTCTGTTCGGCTGGTCCTCCTTTGAGTTCGACTGCTTCAAGTGGACCTGTGTTGCATCTTGGCACAGAGAGCTCAGCTACACAGCTTTCTGGGTCACCTGGTGCACCCTTCCCCCGTTCTTCATCATGCTGGCCTGTTATGGTGTAATTTTCCGCGTTGCCCGCATGAAAGCCCGTAAGGTGCACTGTGGGACAGTTGTTGTGGCACAGGATGACGCCACTGGAGCTCAGAGAAACGGACGAAAAAACTCCAGCACCTCAACTTCCTCCAATGGAAGCCGGCGAAGCCTTGTGTATGCAGGGAGTCAGTGCAAGGCCTTTGTCACCATCTTGGTGGTGATCGGCACCTTCCTCATGACCTGGGGGCCCTATGTTGGAGTGGTGTGCACCGAGGCTTTGTGGGGACAAGGGAGTGTGTCTCAGGGACTAGAGACTTTAGTGGCTTTACTGTCTTTCTGCAGTGCAGTGTGCCACCCGCTCATCTACGGTCTGTGGAATAAAACAGTGAGAAAAGAGCTGCTGGGGATGTGTTTTGGAGATCGCTACTACAGAGAATCCTTCGCCACGCGGCAAAGAACGTCCCGTCTTTTCAGCATCTCTAACAGAATCACAGGTAGGAGATCAGCAGTGGCTCACTTTAAATGGGTTGGGTGCTGGAATAAATAATAAATAGGTAGCCTAATAAGTCTCTTACATTTACTCTAGGCTGATACTGACTGAAAATCATAACTTGGAATTTTCAACTGAATCTCAATGCAGCACATATGTCTTTGTATTTTCTACAAAATGGACTTAATGTTCAGTGCTGCGTTAAAGTTTGAAATGACACATTTATTAAATTTTAAAAAAGGGAAAAAAACAGGGTTTTTTCTCTGTTTGAAAATTTACATTTGCAAATATTTAATGAAAAATTACATAAAATTTCATGAAAACCGAGGCTTTACATAAGGCTGAGGGATATGGATGAAATCAAATAGAATATTTTGACCAAAAACTTTTATAAAGATTGCAACTTTGTGTTGGGATTCAAAAAATAATAACACAATGAGATTTTTTTACAAATAATCATCTGTATTGTGAATATAATGACTAAGAGGATAATGGCAAACATAAGAACAGCTAAACCAGTCTGGTAAGTTCAGAAAATTGCATCACTTAACTGTAATGCAGCCTTTAAAGAAAAAAAATGAAGGAATTGTCCATTATTATTTGCAAATACAACATTCAAAGTTAGCCGCTCCTCTCTGGCTCACCTTGACTGAGAGAGCAGCTGTGGTTGAGTGAGTGTGAATGAAGACAGGGAGCGGCATTACTAAGAACAAAAACAGTGAATCAAGAATGAAAATGTCATTTTTCGGACTGTTTCACAGCACACCCACATCTCTATACAGCTTTGTAGAAAGGTGTAGTAATGCCTCTTTTTTTGTGTAAATCACGTGCTTCACCCCCTCCAGTGTTTGCCTCTCTGCTGCACGTGTGTGTGTGTGTCAGTGTGCCTTTGTTCAAACAGACACATACTTGCAGTTCATGAAAGAGAGATGAGACAGCAATGTTTTCTGGTTTTTACATTTTCGTAGTCTCACATCAATATTTGATCACTTTTTTTAAAGTCTGTACATTGATTTCTTAAAAGAAATTTCAGCATATTTTGCCTTTGACAACAGAAAAAGACAACACACATCACATCACAATATAAAAATATGTAAAGTCTAAGATAATATCATGTCTAACTTCATGTACGACATCATTAAATTGCACAGCCCTACTCACATACATACGATGAGTGGTTTAAACCAAGCATTTTTAACAGTCCTGTCATGTTTGTGATTTCATGTCTTGCATGATGCTGTATTACTGTGTTCTTTCAGACTTGGGTATGTCCCCACACCTGACAGCCATGCTGGCTGGCGGTGGGCATCTGCTGGCCCCAGGTAGCAGCACAGGAGACACCGGCTTCAGTTTCACTCAGGACTCATGTAAGTGTTGCACACAGGAAGCTTTAAAAAAAGGAGAAACACTTGGTTTGTTTGTGTTTCCCAAATCCATTATTTTTACTAAGTCTTCACTTTATATAGTTTTTGGACACAGCTGCTTTATACAGTTGCTTGCCAAATTTTATGTCACGAAAACTTACGGTTTATTTTAAGTAGTTGATTTAGATAACAGTTGGGAAGCAGTGGTTCTAATATTAGCAGAAACGGCATCTTCTCCGTCATATTTGTTCAAGCTAATAATATCTGGCTAACCTGCTTTAAAAACTGGTTAGTTTGTCTTAACCTTAACACGAAATGGAGATAGAGTGACTCATGGCATGTAAAAAAAGGTTTTGAAGGGGTGGTAGATGGTCTACTAACTCTGCTGCATCATACTCCCACAGCTTTGTTACAGTAGCCTCCCATTCCTGATTTAACAGTTCAGGATTTCTGTTCAGCATGGCGAGTAATAGCATGTGTATTAAAAGAACTCATTGTGCTCTTTAATTAAGCTGCTTTATACTTTTGCATTACCAGCGTCTTATATGTGTAATGTTACCTTCACAGGCACAGATGTGATGCTGCTGGATAACTTCTCCACAGATGGGTCCTCCCACCCACAGCACCATGGGAATCTGTCAGGGAAGAGGAGGAGCTCGGTCACCTTTGAAGACCAGGTGGAGCATTCCAAAGGTATGTGTCACCCCCCCACTCCACAAAAAAAACAGAGGGAGGGAAGTTCACTCTATACACACCGGAGGTTTGGCAAAATGACTTTGTGGTCAACAAGCAACAAAAACATCAGGTTCACTGTAATATTTGTTTACTGTTATGTTTATCGATGGCCTTCTCAAATAATTAGTAAGTGTCTGCATCTTCTCCTCAGCGGAAAACACCAACGCATCCTCGGTTCAAATCCACGCAGAGGTACACAAATCTCTGGACACCTTTGCCTCCTGTCTGGCAAAGGCCATAGAGAGCGACGCTAAGCTCACCCTGTTCGGGGAGGATCTGGCTCTGCCGGGGGGACTGTTTACAACCAGGGCAGCACCGAGACCCAGATACCTGGACGGTCAGAGACTGAGACTGGAGAGTATTGATGAAGGTATTGTTAAAGACGACAGAGATGAGGAGGAGCAGGATGTGGAGGAAAAAACAGCCTGAACATCATGAGCTCGTCTGTACATGCTTATTGACTGTTTTCAGTTTATCATTGAACTGCAGGGGCCTAAATACGACCATATGTGACCATTCAGAGAGGTGCTTGTCCTGCTCTGTGGTGCAGTTTATGACGTCTGATCTCTTACACTTGGGTACTGCATACTTGAAATTATTAGGAAATAAGAAGAGGCACATTATTCCTTCCACTATGTTGGACCAAGTGCACACTATCGGTGCCTTAGCAAGCTTTTGTATGGATTAATGTAATCAAATAGGAAGCCTTAACTACTGTAGCTTAAATGATCTGATTGTTTGTAGTGATTTGTTTATTACTAAATATGATTGTCTGTCCTCAGAATTTACAGTAACTTGGACTATTAGGGCTGGGCAGTATTCAAGAAATAGAATTGCTGTTATCCTCCAAAAGCCTTGTACAATTTTTGTCAAATCACTTTAAAAACATTTAATTTCTCTTTTATTACATCATGAAAAGTTCATTTCAAGCCCAAATTCTCTTTCATTCAGGAACAAACAAATAGCCAGTTTGTGCTGATTTACTGCTTAACACTGGTCCACATACAGAAGAGTTTTCTGTTAATGTGCCCAATGATCTATCAACCATGACACTGAATAGGAGGTGGTATAAAAGAAAATCATGTATTTTTCTTCATCATAAAATCTCAAAATTATTATCATACAGAATGTGTATTGCCTAGCCCTGAGCGTCATCATCTGAACAGAATCTGTTGGCCTTTGTAGTATTGACCAGGTACCTTTAGAGTGACACGGTTCTTATCGTTGGGGCACCTGATATAACCACAGGCGCATCAGAAACAGGGACAGTACTGATACTTCATTATTGTCTGCTACACTCATTGCACTAGAACATGTTATGTGTACTTGTTCTCATAGAAACCACTCATTGTTTGTCAGGGAAGGGGGCTATTGAAGTTTGGTCAGTAATTTTTCATTCTGTCCAAAGTAAAGCAGTATATTCATCATGATTTTGTGAAAATAACATTTAGTAATGTTTAAGAGTAAACTGAGTCCTTTGACAGTAACCAGCATTACAAGATCGTTGAATTAAAGCAGCCATGTCAGAAACAAATAACTTAGTGTTGCTGTATTGGTGGGTGAAAGTCAATGCACCTAAAAAGAAATTGCATTCAGGGTTGAATTAGAAAACATGTTCTGTCTGAAGGGAAAAACGGTCTTTACATACAATACTGTCTTAGGAAATACTTATTGGTACATGTGGTTTCTCAGTTTATACCAGTGCTTCTCAAATAGTTGGGTGCGCCCCCCCGTGTGACCCCGGGGAACATGCACGGCGAAACTACTGTTTGCTTTTTCATTGCCGTACCAGAATAAAGTGAATTGCACATCCGCTACAGTAGGTGGCAGTGGCGCTTTCACGCTGCTGTGTCTTGGGTGATCACTGTTTTCAAAAGTCATGAGGGGTTAAAAATTATTCATTCTTGTTTTTAAAGATTAAAAATGATAAATGATGGAAAATAGATGAGCTCCAAAGACATGTCTAATCGATTGTGTTTTGAATTAGGTGCGGAGCATGAAGCAAAGGTGAAAGCAAGAATTTTCTACATACTTGTAACAATTTTATAGACAAATTATACTATTTATAGTCGTGGCGGAGCGTGGGGGGCGCAAAATGTTTTCTTCTTCCTAGGGAGGGACTTAACAGGAAACAATTGAGAAGCACTGCATTATACCAAATGTTTCCAACAATATTCATACCCAGAGAAACTTTATTCAAGGCAATGGTGTGTTTCATTTTGTCTCCTGTTGCTAAGACCAGCCAGAGATTGAGAAAGTTGACAAACATGACTAAGCATCATGGCATCTTTTGTTTCACTGTTTTGATAAAGAGGCCTCAAGTGGGACCAATGACATATGGCGGGTTTTAATCAATCTTAATCTCACTGAATGTCCCCACAAGTAATTAGAATTAGCAAAGAGTGCAGGATAAAATGAAACTATTGAAAGAAGGAAGTGCAGCAGGAGAATCAGCTGATTCGTAAAATCAACTACCAAAGGCACGCCAAGGGGAAAATGGCAGTTACTAAGGCACACAAAACTTTAATCTTCTCATTCTGGTCAAATCAGCATGTCTTCCTCTACATCTCCCATGGAAAGTGGAAGGTACTTCTGGTGTTCTACATTCAAAGTGAGTTTGAATTTTTTTTTTTCTTAAAAACTGGCAAAGCCTAAATGTCAAAAGTCTCAGGGATGGATATGAGGGCTTAGGGATGCAGAGAGCGAGTTCAAGTAGAGATCTGCTGACTGATGCTTCTGCATGACAGAGCACAGCAGAGGTATCTACCACATTACAATTCTCAACTTATTCAACTGCTTTGAAGTCATGACACAATAGTGATGTTACAGGCTGAATTTGGCTGATGGGGCATGTATTCATCTCGTATTGAGGACATGAAATGAAATAACATAAAATAACAGTATTCATTTATAAACAAAACTTCACAGTCAATTAGCAAGTGCCGTTTCTCTTTTTATCTTGCAACACAGCTCTGCCAGAGTGTCTGCATAAAATGGCATTCAGTCTAACTGTGAGTTTTAGCATGTGTGTAAGTGTGGACACTGTAAAGCATAGCCTTTCCCCAATATGTGACACTGAGAGAATATTATAATCACACAAAGAGAAAAGTTGTATTGCCCTATAATCTACCACATCTATAACTCTGCATCCTTCAAGGGACTATTATATCTTAGTGCTTGATCTATAAATATTTGTGGGGTTAAATATCAAAATGTCATCTTTGTATTACAGAGGATTTAAACAGAAAGAAAAGAGTTATTTCTGTCCTGAATAAAACAAAGCTCCAAAGATCTGAGGAAATTCCCACCACCATTTTGAATTTATATCCATCCATATCGTTCATATAGATATGTTCTTCTACATATGTTCTTCTACATATGTTTGGTCTTAATATTGAAGTAAAATTGAACCAATTCCTCAATCCACCCACCCACCCATCAATCCATCCATCCATCCATCCATCTATCCTTCCATCTGGCAGCTTAACTTACTTGTGATTGGTCCCAGTGCAAATATTTAATTTGATTCGGGCCCTTCCTCTCGTGCCAAACACAAACACACACTCAGGCAAAGGTACAAACATGTGTGACATTAGGGGCCCCATGGTACACTTCTGCCCGGCGCATGCGCAGGGTGCGTGGCGCAGGGGTTTTAATTTATTCATGGGAGTTTCCAGGTCAACCTTTGGCATTTTGTTCCAAGAGCAGCAGAGGAATCCTGCTCTTCCCCGCCCAATGCGCCACTGGCGCACAGCGGATAGTCCTATCAGCTGTGTAGATTCATCTTATCAATTCATTCACCAATTTCTTGGGTGTTTCTTTGACCGAAAATGCAGAGAATCTGCTCTCATTCCCTTTAAAGATTGGCTGCACCGTGCACCAGTGGCGCAGGCTTATTGCTATCATACATCCGGCGCAAACGTAAACAGACAGCTGAACTACAAGGATTTATTTATTTATTTATTTATTTATTCATTCATTCATTTATTCATTCATTCATTAATTCATTTATTCAGCTGGACAGGGACAACACTCAATGAATGTATTGTGTCAGACAGCTGTCAGCTAATTCCCCCTTAAGTCAAATCATTTAGAAAGCAAACATTTCCATATTTTGTCATATCTATTTCTCAATATATTTTCGCCTGCACAGGCAAACGTGTACATACGCAGTCACGCACACAGGCACACATGCACACATGCACACATGCACACACCTCAAAATTAAATTCATTTTGTGAATAGAATACATGTGGTAATTAATGGTTGACGGACTGTTTTTCTTTCAGTTGCTTGTTGATATTAAATTCAAACAAAGAAAGGCGATTCAGCGGTGAGAAGAAAGAACTCTTGGCTCAGGGTTCATTTTATAGATAATTATTATTTAATTCTGTTTTTTCAAAAATCAAATAAATACGCTGACATGAACACAGAAGTTGCTCCATCTGTCAGTGACCAATCTATTAAAGATATCCGACAGTTGTGATCCCGTCCCGTCTATTGAGATTAATTTGGCATTATGATTACAATCATTCCTAATTTGTTATTAGTGTAAGAAGGGAAAAACTCTCACATAAATGAAAGGGGTGTGGGTGTCTTGGCAAACGGGAGGCACACACACTCCCATACACAAGCTGTTTACTTCAAAATGTATACTTTTTGATGGAAAACGTTTTCAAAGTACACTTTACTAACTTTACTAAATATGTCCAAAGCACACTTAAACATTTTACACTGCTGAGAGGCAAAAACAGAAAATAACGGTGTGTGTGATTGTGGAGAAGTGTGTGAGCACATTGACCAACTGCGCCCTATCTTACGGCACAGGCTGTTTTACGTCTGTTTTACATCTGTTTTACGTCTGTTTACGTCTGTTTACGTCTGCGCCCTGTGTTTAGACCAGGTTCTGGCTGGTCTAAACTCCTGGTGCATTTGACCTCATTCTGCCGGGTGTACGATAGCGAACGCACCAGGACCCACATCCATTCTGCCTTCATTCTCAGAACTCCTGCCCTTCAGCACTCAGACCTGGCGCAAGTGGATTTGCTATCGTACACTTGTGGCAAAAATGACACTTGCCCCACTGGCGCACCGTGTTTGCGCCAGGTGTACGATAGGGCCCCAGGTGTTTGAAAAGACTGGGATATATTACAACTATATTCAATTCAATTTTATTTATAAAATCATTCCTCTCAAATCACAACAAAGTTGTCTCAAGACACTTACTAGTAACAATACCAATAATAATAATAAGTACAGTAATAATAATAATAATAATAATAATAATAATAGTAATGTGCTCTGAGCATCAAGCAGAGCCACAGCGGAAGGCACAGCTAAGATCAGCAATCCCGGCGCGACCTCAGTCCATGGG
>JAQMCX010000011.1:8119467-8176342 GCA_029814765.1 Acanthurus leucopareius | reverse complement strand
TTTATTCATTCTTGCTTTTAAAGATGAAAAATGATAAATGATGGAAAATAGATGAGCTCCAAAGACACGTCTAATCGATCGCGTTTTGAATTAGTTGCGGAGCATGAAGCAAAGGCGAAAGTAAGAATTTTCTGCTTACTTGTAACAATTTTAGAGACAAATGATACTATTTATAGTCGTGGCGGAGGGTGGGGGGGCGCAAAATGTTTTCTTCTTCCTAGGGGGGCTTAACAGAAATCAATTGAGAAGCACTGGTTTATACACTCCATTGCTCCCTTTATTCTTCTTAAAAAAAACTCAGAGGAAATTTGTAATAAGCAGAGCACATTTCATGTGCTTCATCCTTACCTCGTATCTTTATATTATGTTTGAATGGTACTACTTTTGTAAAAAAAGAAAAACAAAAAAAGAAAGAGAGAGAAAAAATATACACCTGAGAAGTGATGTAACCGTATAATTTTCACTATACAATAAGCATTATTAGGAAGATTTGCATTAAAGTTTTGTATCAAGATCCCTCTATTAAAAGTTTTCACATAAACATTTCTGATTTAATTTATTTTGTCTTGTTTGTTGCTGTTTGTTCCTTTATGTTGCTGTTGTTCAGTGTGTGTAGGAGGTTTGTTTGAACCATGTTATCTTGACAACGGCTACCAAAACAACAGCAAACTGTCCTCCTTATTAAACTGGAGGTGTTTCTGTTTTACCAAGAATTTGACAAAACTCACATATGACCACTCAAGTCAAATAACCATTTGTGTTTGAAAAATCAAGGTTGTTTAACCATGTTAGCAATGTTCTCAAAGGAGAACTCCACCCATTTTTAGCCATTTAAGTCTAGTACAACACGTCCAAGTCATAGACCTAAACTGCTGACAGTCAAGTTGCATTGTGGGCAATATAGGTACCAGGTCTTCGTAAGGAAAATGGATGCATGGTATAAAATGAAGACACATCTGGTCCTTCTGTCTTAAATTTTGACACTTTTTAAACTGACAATCCTACAGAAATACAATGTTAAATCAGTGAGGGTGTTCCCAGACTCCTTCAAGGTTTATCTAACCCTCTGGATGAAAGAATATCTGCTGCAGGGATACAAAAAGCCTTTAATCTGTTTGCAAGTTGCAACACAGTTTTCTAATCCCCCCAAAAAAAGATGACAGCCAGAAGGTGATCTGAAGACAGAAACAGTCATGTCAACCATCAGCATCACAGGATAGTTGCCACCTGTTTTTTCAGGCTAATGGATGTTCTGTATTGTTGTTGATTTCTGAAGTGATTTTCATTTTACTTCTCCACTTTCTGCACATATTTCTTCAGCTTTTAGCCTTTAGATCAAAATGCAGACATCTTTGAGATGCCATAGCTTTATTATTTCAAAATCCTGTAAAAGATTATAATTTATTATTTATTGACATGTCCCTTTGGGTAGAACAACCACAGCTTTGTTTCTTTTTTTTTTTCTTTAAACAACAAAATTAAAGCAATCTCCAAGTATGCTTTACTAAAAGTCCTTGTATACATGCGTAACTGCCGGAGCAGCACATCAACATTTCTTAGCTTTGTGCTACAAATTCAAAATGTCACACGTTAACACTGATCAAAACTCACTTTCTCCTAACAATATTGCACTTAACATTCTTGCACACCAGCCACCATTATTCTCACACTTATATATATAAATTTATATATATTGACGTCCTCGCCTTTTGCATTCACACAGATATAGTTTATCCTCATACAGAAACATCAGTAAGAAAGTCATCTTAAAAAAACACAGGGGAGCTAGAAATTACACTAATTTTGAAAAGGAAGTATTCTACACTATACTTGTACAAATCTCAGGTTCGTTTCAAGTGCTATACAGCAAAAAGAAATAGTGTTTTCTTTAAAATATAATGCCAGCACGCTACTGCTCATCCTCATTTTCCTGGCCTGAACCTTCGGAGCGATCACCTTCTAGTCGATCTGCAGGAGGGAAAAGGCAGATATAAAGAAAACCAGGTCAGGACAAAATCCAGACAATCACAGCAAGTAAACACTGTCAGGACAAGTTTTTGAGTGTGTACCTGATCTGATGTGATTAAGGGAGGCCAACATTCGGAGCATGAAAGAAGCTGGGACTGTGATTGTGTTCCTAGTTTCCTCGAGCATCAGTTCGTTTCGAGTTATTACCTTTAAGGACAAGAGGAAGAGGACGAGTGAAGTTTTTTCATAGAAACACTGGGTTTAGGGATGAACCATATCATGTAGACTATGGACCAATGACTGTGTAAAGATGGAGGACATGAAAACCTCTCAAAGCTGAGGGCAAAACATCAAGATCGCCCCCTAGTGTCTGGCTGCAGTATAGGTCATAGATTCCTGCCCTTCCTTGCAGTAGATGGGACAAGGGACAAACTAGTGGTGCCATCTATCCTTCATAAATGGATGCTTCCATTGTGTCAACTAGAGGAACTGTATATTATAGTTTGCCACGTGACCATTTTGATTACTGCAGCTGTTAAGTATCTTTTAAGTGCAGCGTTGTTAAATAAACCAATAAATCAATCAATCTACTATTTTCACTGACAGTCATACCTCATTAGCAAGAACTCTATTGAAAGATGGTGACTCTTCCAACGGCGACCAAATCTTGATGTCATAGTCTATCCCTGAAGAAGCCAGAACTAAAACACAGCAGAAAAACACAACGTAAACACACACTGTCATCTCGGGGCGGAGGGTTTTCGGAGGTGCAGAGTGGAGGTGACCGTGACTCACTGGGGTCGTAGGGGTGCGGCTGCAGGCAGTTGACCACGTGGTTGTCGGCTTCGAGTAGCATGAGGTGTTCTGCAGTGTGTCTGTCCCAGATGAAGATATGGCCGCAGTCTGAGCCGCTCATCACAAAGTTGTTGCCCCAAAAACAAGACTCTTTTATCTATACGTTAAAAAATAACCCCCCCCACAAAAAAAATTATCACACTGATTACTGTTAAAGAAAATATGTATTTGCTAAAAACTTCTGTGCAGCTTCTCTAACTACAGCACGAGTTGCCAAATTTGGTACAAGATGACAGGAAACTGCCACACCCCTGATGTTGTTTGCCAAGAGGAACTTTAACACATATTTTTCCCTACAACACACTGCAATTATACTTCACTCTACTGCAAATAATGAGATAAAATGTGTTAACTGGTAAGATTCAGAGCTTTTGTAGATGTAACTTTACCTTAAGACAAACTTAGAATAGCTGTTTCCCTCTGTTTTTTGCTCTATGCTAAGCTAAGTGCCTCTGACTCCAGCTTCATTCAAAACAGACACAAACATGTGAGTGGTACTCATCTTCTCATTTAGTTTTAGAGCACAAGCAAATAATCGTTCACAGCCATTACATTCCTAAAATGTCAAACATTTCCTCTGGGAGGCTCTTTCATCAGGTCTCTAAATTTTGAACTGAAGTCGTGACACGTACCATTGTCCTGGAGTTGCGGTGGCCTTTGTAGACCATTTTAACTGAAGGTCTCCTTATGTTCTGGGTCTCACTCTCCTCCATCTCCCTTCTCTCTTTCCTCCTGCGAAAAAGCTCCTGGATACGAGCAGCTGCCGACCGCCTGTGAAACACAAGAATAACAACAATGTGCTCATAAAGCACGCCAAAAACAAAGAAAACACACAAACCCATGCTGTAGCTGATGCTCATGAATCCCATGCTTTCAATGTAGAGCAAAAATTTTATGCTAGTAAATAAATTCAAGCAATAACAAGCTTTGTTTAAACAAACTCAAAGCTAGAAAGCAGCCATGTCAAAAAATCTGCCTGCTCCATCATAACTGAGTTAAGTCCTTTTTATTGTAATGCAAAGTCTTGCCAATTTACAACAGGCGTCACTCAATTAAATCAGATTCACACAGGTTTATGCAGTAGGCTAATGTAAAAACAATAATGTTGTATCTACAGGTCCTCTTTTCAACCAGGAAGTCATGCACACACTTTGTTCATTCTTTATGTCTTCAGTATAAAACCTTTTAAATGCTGCAGATATGTGCTTCCCACACCAGTTGTGGAGTCAGTACTCACATGCACATCACTCTGACTCTACACCCAATATTAGTTTGTGAGTGAAATGACCAAACCAAGACAAAAAAACCATTTAATCTTTCTTCTACACATGATAATGTGCTGTTGAGTTTGAATGCTCTGCTGCGTGTCACACACCTGACAGGTTAGATGCTTTTAGTTGCCAATACGGAAACGTTACCTGATCATCCTATCTCCTACAGCAGATCCTCTGGAATTAAATCTATATTTGCAGTGAAACAGTCAATGGCAAGGCATGACCAGAAAAAACTTAACGAGTGATCTAAAAAACAAGAGCAGTATCTTAATCCAAGAGGTTATTCACATGTGTTTTGTCTAACTCACCTCTGTCCCTGTCCTCTGAATCTCGACGATGGGATGAGAATAGGATCATCGTCACTGTCATCAGAGTCCTGGTTGCCTCGTGCAGGTTGACTCTGACCCTCCTCTCCCTCCTCTGCTGTGGGCTCTGCTCTCCTGCAGCCTCCTGACGTGTCCTCTGCACCCTCCGGCTGACTCCTCTCCAGTGGTGTAGAAGCCACATTATCCCCCTCGGAGGAGCCCTCCACCGGGGCCTGAGCTGATGAGCTGCTGAGGGCGCCGGAGCAGGAGGCGTCACACGGCTGCTCCGTGGAGGCGGTGGGCACGCTCTGCTGCCCAGAGGACTCAGAGGGAGCTGAGGGGCAACACATATGAATACATGTAAGACTATTTTCAAATGCAATTTGTGTGGTTGTTTGTGGGTGTGTGTTTTTTGACTTGTTTCTTTCATTTAAAGAACATTTTTTTTTAGTTTCTTTTGTATTTTAGCACCTTTTTTGCACCTCTGAACAATAAAGTTTAAGAGTAAATTAACACCCCCCACATCTCTCTCTTTGCTGACCCCTAGTGGTTTAACTTCTCATTTTTTTCAGTGATCTACACGTGACATCAGTGCACACAAATGCTATGAAGTTTTCTCTTGACCACAACCAAACACAACCACTGGTAATTTTAAATTTTGTTTTGATTTGATCTGAAACTCTCATGACCCTGCAGGACTCACCTTGTTCTGTTGCTGAACTCTGTGTTGACACACTCTCTTTGCTCTGTACAGCCACAGACTCGGATGCTTTGGGACCTCCACTGCTCATCGAGCTGGATGTGTTACTGCTCCTGTGGAGGAAGATAAAACAGCATCTGAGTCCCTCACATGCTTTGACAACACAGTTTACACATTTTTATATTGTTCCTAAATGAGGAGTTTGCTATTGTTGCTGCTCATAATGTGTCTGTATCCACAACATTAGTGTTAATTTTCACAGAAAATCAGAGGATCAACATCTCGGTATTCAACAATGCATTACAGAGTCCACACAGTCTGTTCACACAGCTAACTTGATTATCTTGCTTTGCAAATATTTTTCATCCTAAAAGTTTTTTTTTTTTGAGGGGCTGTCCTGTTCTCAAGGGTCTAACGTTGGTGCTTTCATGTCAGTATGACACATTTATAATTAGGGTGTCTGCTGTTTATTGTCAGCTTAAAAATTCGGTACCCAGTGTTTTCTTTTTGATACCTTGTGTTTAACTTGCATGAGGTAGCAGATGGTTTAACTATGTTGAGATTGATTAGTTGGGTGTAAGCCAGCTTCTCAAGGGTACATTATCAAAATTCAGCAATACAGCAAGACAGCAGTGTCAGTCCCATCCATGCTGTTGCTTGGCTGATCATTAGTCCCCTGTGGCATTCATTAAAGCGTCCTGTTTTTGAGTCAAGATACTGCTACAAACACAATGCCAGACTTTGCAGAATCTTTTAGCTGAACTCAGTGGAGTGGGCCGATCCAAAGGTCTGGGCCCAGCAAAGACTCTCTCATAATGGACAAAATAACTTTGATGCACGAATCGAACTTTTATCTCTGCATGCTCAGATCACTTACCACTCATCAGTGAAGTCCAGCTTGATGGTGCTGGTGGTGGTTCCCTCTGAGCTGTAGTGCAGGCTGAGGACCGGCTCTGCTGTACTGGGTCGATTGGTGCTGGTCGTGGTGGTGGAGGTGGAGGTGGAGGTGGTGGGGGCGCTGCTGCTGATAGGTACAGAAACAGGCGGATCAGGAGATGAACCTGCAGCTTCTGCTGCACCTGAGACTGAAAAGAAAAAGACAAACAGAAACAGAGCAAGCCAGAATGATTTATTGGTGTTATTTACTATTCTGCGTAACATAATAACTAATACTAAACAGTAATAGTAGTAAATAGTATACATAAAGTTTTAGCTGAGAGTATTTTTCCTGTTGTTTGCAGGATGTCATTGGTAGTTTAGAGGGAAACTATAAACATACAACATTTTGTTGCATCACTTGCCATTGATCAACAGCAAAAATGGAAACATGAAGCAGACGTTAATAGAAGAGACAAAAGTAATCACTCTGCAAAAGACGTACTGACGACCACCAGCCACAGCGACAAGAAAGAAACACACCAAGACACAAGATACATGAAAGTCGAAACCCCAAAACACTGGATCTAAACACACACATCAGCTAGCTATCACAGTCATGTTGGTAAGTGAAGAGTAACAATGTTCTTTTTTGGGTCTTTTAGTTTTACAATAACAAAAGTGAATTTCTTTTTTCCTCTGAATGTTTTGATGTGAAAGGAGAGGCCTCATCCATAGATGAGTACAGTAAAAATTACAACTGCGTAATCATCAAATTAATTATCAACTATTTAGATAATTGGTTATCTTTTGAGAACATTTTAAACAAGTTAAAATTCCAAAAATATGCTTTTTCGGAGTGTAAATTAGAACAAGATGGATCAAATGCTGGGATATCAGCTTATTGCAGATACTTTAGTATTAGTGTTTATATGTTGTTATTGTTTATTTTTAAACAGAAAATGTTCTGCTTGGTTCAAATTTTGGTTACAACTCATTAATAAGAGAAAATTTAAAGAAGCCTGAAAAAAATGCCATGTATGCTTTGTGTTTACGAAGGAAAATGCATATCAGGTAAAAATCTATTTTGTCATCAAGAATTGTTCAGATACAATGCTATAAAACTAACAATATTTGGGTTTTAGACAACTAGAGAGATCATAACTAACAGATTTTTCACAGATTAATGTGAGCCTGGACAGTATACAGGGAATAATGGGAAAGTAAAGTTGTGGACAGACAGAAATAAAAAACCAAGACAACAATGGAAAACAGACTCTGCAGAGGTATGACAGGAACTGTTTATGAGGAAGAGGGAAGAAGGCAGTGAGTGGTAAGCTGGGGGGAGAGGACGCACCCTGCTGTTCATCGAGAGTCATGGATCCCAGCTGTTTGTTTACCACAGACGAGGGGGAATCTGGAACACAAATGAGATCGGCTAAACATTGGACACAGAGGTCAAACCTGAGTGCTCACACAGTCAAGGAGCAGGCAAAAGTTAAAAACTTCACAGCCACTAAAAAAAAAAATCAAACAGTCCAAGGCCAAGCAGGAGAAGCTGTAAAATCAGCCAAAGGAAAATAAAAAAGCTTTAATTGATAACAGAGGAGATCAATTCACACAGTGTGTGAGCAGCTTTAGCTTTTGTCTATAGAATGAGTATCAGAGACAAGTTCACACATGTGCACTACATGTCCTTATTAAACCTAAAAACCATCAAATATGACACCACAGTCGGTAATATAAACCTCAAAACTAGATTCTCTTTGCTTTTGAAAACTAAAAATGGTTTAAACTTCTGCTTAATACCAACTGAATATCCACCAACTTACTCTATCTCCCACTGAGTGATATCAAAGTAGTGATGACAAATGTGAAAGTCAAACAAAAGCTCCAATTCTCTGCTAATTCATCAGGTTTTAGCAGAAACAAGTCAAGCAACAGCCTTTTGTTCAACTGTGACTATCTTCAAAAACTTGTCCAACAAAGCCCCTTTCAGACACTCACCCTGTTGCATAAATGTAATGACAATTTTACCGTCATTCTCATGTTGAAATAAAACATTTTCAAGTATCAAGTACAATCTAACTGGGACAATCATAACATGTGACACTTTTGAATTTCTAAATTTAATGTCGTCACTTTGAAATTAAGGCTGCAGAAGAACGCCATTAAATATGTTCAGAGAGATTAAATGCACATCTTGTTCTTATTAATTATTTTCATCTTCAATCCACAATAAAAAATAATTTGAACAAACCATAAAGCATAAAAGGATCCCTCTGATGTTAAATCAATCTATGAAAAGGATGCTCCCTATGCATTGTGAATGAAAAAGGTTTTTACTATGTTTTCTTTTTTTTAACTTTTGTACAAATGCAACATTGTTGAAGCAGCACTCTCTCCCAATATTTTATCAATGCAAAGGGCTACTCTGAGGAAATTCTTTTCACACCAGGAGATGATAGAAATTACATAAAAGCCGCAAATGAACACAAACAATCAATGATGTTAACAGAGAATATCTCCTCACCTTATATCATTACTTTCATGCGTTTCCTCTCTGGTTTAGAAGATATTAAATTTGTGCAAGCTTGTGGCTCTTGCAAAGAATTAAGAAATGCTATGTTGGGAAACATTTAAACAAATATCTATGTCTATGTGGCAAAAAGTCATCACCTAAACAGATACAGAAGGTGAAGCCAACAATTTTACACAGTCAATGTCAGAAAAGGGCTTTTGCTATGATTCTAAAGTTTAAGTGAGATCAAACCAAAGTGAATCAAGTCCTACGTCACCAGTTCAGTCAGCTGATCTGTGAATGTGTACCATAAAACATGGGTGAACACCTACATGAGCCATGAGGAGGCTAAAGCAGAGCTTCACACTGGCTGGTGCCACTCCAACAGGAGAGTTAGCAGGTGAAAACTCAAGCAACAAGTGGAGTGATGGAGTGAGAGCATTAGTGAGTGAGGGGCTGAGCAAACAGTGGGGAGGCGGCTCAGTGACAGCGTCAGAGGTAAACAAGTACAAGGTGCGTTATTAGGGAATGGAAGGAGGAGCACTGTGGGATTAGTGGTCAGTTTGAGCAAAACCAGGTCTTCCTGGAGCCTAACTGTCTCTGCGAGTGAAATGTCTGCCTTTCCTACACAGAGAGGAAGGGTAAGATGGCAGGGGAGGGGGCCCAGGCAAACAGCCCGTATGGAGGAAGTGCTGCAAGGGGGGGCGGGGAGCTTAGAGGGGAGGGTAACCTGTACGGGGTTGCGTCTCGGCAGCGGCAGCGGTAGTATCAGCTCTTTGTGACTGTCTCTCAGGGGCTGCAGAGGAGGAGGAAGAAGAGGAGGAAGAGGAAGAGGGGGCCGCTCGCTGACCCCATCCTGGTGGGTCGGCCAGCCGAAGTAACCTCTGCAAACGCCTACACACTAAACTTATGGGCAGCCGATGAGGACCGTACTCTGATAGGGAGGCAGAGGAAGAGAGGGAGAGTGAAGGCATGATTAACAGACTGAAGGGAGGATGTGAGGAGAGGAGGGTGAAGGAGCAAAGAGTCAGGCAAATAAACAAGGAAGACAACGGGATGCTGAGGTAAAAGAGAGTGAAGTGAGGCTGCTGCTTGAGTGGAGTGGCTCCAACAAACACACACACACACACAAACACACGCTCACATACACAGAGTTGAGTGTAGGATACCTACTCACTGGACTGAGGAGTTAAATGTACATTTCAGAAGCAGCTGTGTGGGTGTGTGTGTGTGTGTGTTTCTGCCTCTTACCTGAGAGTGTTGGTTCTGAGGTGGGCGTGGGTGTTGGCGTCGGGGTCGCAGTCGCCTCCACCTCACTCCTCTGTTCAGAGTCAGGCGAGGTGAGAGGAGAGGTGGAGGGAGCCGAACTCTCCACTGATGAGGAGCTGGAAGGAGGAGGTGCTGTGACTGTTGATGAGGACCCTGAGGTGGAGGAGGAGGAGGATGTGGATTTAGGCATGGGGGCAGCATCTGGGGCATCTGTTCCTGTGGGGCCCTCTGGGATGCTGGACTCTTGACTGGAGCCTTCTGCAGGTGCAGCTTGAGTACTCAGCGCCCCCTCTGGACGGACTGCTGTTCCTGAAACAAACATAAATAAATAGGTGTTCACAGTCTTTGAAACTGATGCAAGTATTTTATTAAACTAAGCACAGACACAAGCGACACGAGGCCACTGCACAAACCTTTCAGTATGAAAAGTAAAATGCAAAGACAGTTATTTCACACAGGAAGTACCACATACCTCTGGGCCGTGTCTGAGGCCGAGTTCCTCTGCTGTTCTGAGCTTCGCTGGCCTCCTCAAACCAGCGAGACAACATGTCAGACATCCTCTGCATCAGAGACACGTTTGGGCTCTGCTCTCCTGCAAGAGCACAGCACGAGGAAAATGTTCACAGCTTCATAACTGTGTTTTACAACACTGGATGAGTCAATACAAACATGACAAAGACAAATATGTTGGGACAGTGTGGAAATATCTGTCATGACTCATCGCACCGAACAACTTCCTGCTCACAAGCCATTTCAGGAAATAGGCTGATATAAGATTTTAGCAACATAAATCAAAGGACTGTCATTGCCATGTTGAAACAGCTAATTTGACTAAATGTTGATTCAGCATCTGAGATCTGAGTTTTGCAATTGGGAGTTTTTCACTGAGGGATGACTAAAGGGAGAAGAGTTGAATAAGATGTGCATGAATTGCAGTCATTGTGACAGTGACATTTAAGTGAAGAGCAAACTACAAAGCATTTTACAGACATTTCTTTCAAGCCTGCAGGAGGAGAGAGTGGCACTTGTCTGTTGGCAAATAACTTGTAACTGAGGTTTTCAAACTCAAATTAAGTTGATTTCTCCAACAATAACGACTAATGCCAACAGATCATGTGGCTTTATGTAATGAAAAAAGTAGCTGGTAGTGACAAACTTCTCTGTTGTACAGATCTTTATAGTGTCTTTCAGCTAACTGTTTTGGTTTTATAAACCACGATTTTGCAGCATTGGTTCAGTCACATCAATGTCGTGTTCAGCTGCAGCGAGCAGCTGTTTTTAGTGAAAAAGCTGTAAAGACCAACTGTACGCTACCCGCTCAGCACCAAACAAGCCTTTGGCAGCAAAAGAGGAAGATATTTTTCTCAGGAAGTAGAACTAAAAGTGTTATTATTTTACTTTAATTCCTCAGAGGACTTTAACGGATTAAAATGTGGCTCTGGATTTTTTGATGTGTAAACAGAAAACTTTTTGCCTACAAGTTTGCAAAGTCACCATAACAAATGTAATGAAACTAGTTAATGAAGGTTTAAACTGCTGGAACTGCCGGTTTAGAAAGAGACACGTCAGATGTGTCACAGTAAATCAGAGTGCTTAAGCAAGAAAATTGCAGTTAGATGCTGCTCACCTCATGTAAATTGTACAATGAAGAGACATTTTTATGTTCTGATTTAACATTTTTACAAGAAAATGAAACTGTTGCTTTGAAATAAAAGATTGAGGAAATAATTGTATTTGCAAAAAAATGAATTAGTGGGATGGATTCAACAGTAAATTCCTGACATATGGGGGCTCCTGAGAAACTGTCTCAGCCATTGGACTTGTACCTTTGGGGCTCTGCTTTAGACTACATGTGCAGAAACACATGTGTGTTGGCTGCAGCACTGACGGCTGTGATCTTACCGTCTCTCTCCCTCTCACTCTCAGGACGAGCTCGAGGTCCAGTGTCAGACCAGTCTCCTCGTAGACGGAGGCGCTTCACTGGAGGCTGCCTCAGCTGTGAAAAACATACACACACACACACAAACAGAAAGATAAGCAGTTTGTCAGTCAAAGCATGGTCAGAAATAGCTCCGCTGCCAAAGCAAAACACTGCTCCTCTCTGTCAGTGTCCTCTTTAAAGTGCCCCCTCCCCTCACCCCCTTCTGGCTGCAGGACTGAGGTTGCCATCACTTTCCAGTCCCCTGGCTCTCACTGCAGGGCAACAGGCTGAGAGCCAGGAATAGAAAAAGGGGTCTTAGTGCGGGGACTATCTACTGCTATACTCAGGAAATGTCATCAGGTCTCGATATGGGCTGGAGGTGATGAAAAGGAGCGGAGGCTGAAAGAGATAACAGAATAAATCAGGGGGGGAAAAGATTATGAAGTGAGGTTACAGGTGGGGGGAAAAGGGGAGAGTGGTAATAAGCCTTTGCTTGGCTGTCCTCTCCACCTCAGCCTGAACTATTTTGGACGTTGGAGGAACGCTGCTTGCGTCGGTCGCTGTATTTGGAAAGGAATGTGTGTGGTGGTTGTATCTCGACACAGCTGAACTCACCATGAGGCTTTGAAACACTGGCACCATGATCAAGCACATTCAAACACATGTGAAGGAAAGTTCTTGCTATAAACACTTCAGGTCCAGTTTCTCTGGTTGTTCATCAATCTGATTTTCAAACTAAATGCCCACCCAGAAATATATTTTAAAAACATTTCAGATTTGGTTTTAATCAATAGTCCATCATGCATTTTATTCCCCCTCCTGTGTTCTTCATGGTCATTTATTCTCCTCACTGCAGCGAATCAGCCAGCACAGATTTAGCACTGATGTCTGCATTGCTCTCATAGAAGCAGGCAGCTACAATAAGGCCCCTTTCTCTGTATGTTTGCCAAAAAAAAAAAAAAATCCTTTAATGCAAAAAAACATCACTGAGAAAATGAAAGACTCCGCTATACATAAGTGCTTATGTTTGTTTTCTGTGGATTACAGTGCAGTTCATTGATATTTAGACCACACAAGGTTTTATTATTATTATAAAGTAGCATGTGATGATCAAGGAAAATCATGTGTAAAGTACTGAGGTTTTTCTGCATGTGATTAACACTACACATATATATTAGAGCTAAATTAGATTAATGGCTTAGTTGATTCACTTAATATTAATTCAACTGTGTGTTTGATACTTAACTAATTGCTTCAGTTTTTAAATTAACAGAAACAAGCCAAACTTTAGAAACTGTTACTGTATGGTTTAAAGGACGCTAATGTCAGTCTATTAATCCATCCAATTAAAATCACTGGATGGATTAATGGTCCAACACTCTTGGTCCCTACATCACAAACCTTGCTGCTTTGGTAATCCTCTGACTTTTCCTCCATTACTAATATCAAAATAATTATTTGCATAACTAATTCCTATATTTAACTGATTTTTGCTACAAAACCACAGCTAGCTAAGATCAAAGACAGGATTAGAAACAATATTTCATGTAAAAAAGTAAAGGACCACGCTGAACGAAACAGTGCTATTTGCAGCCAGGTGTTCGTAGCAACAATGCTATTTCACAAAGGAAACCTAACCAAAATATGACTCTCTGTCAAAATTTGATCTAATGGTTTTACTAGATGAAAACTCAGAGAAATACCAAAGTTATTATAAATCATCCTAAGCAGAACATGAATGTATTTACCAAACATAATGGCAATCCAATATAAATTTACAACAAATCAAAGGGCAGTCAGGGGTCACAGAATTCAGCAGGATTAATTCTCTTAGGACCAAAAGAGTTGGTAGAAAATTTCATGCCAATCCATCACATAGATGTTGAGTATTTGAGTCTGGATCAAAGTGGTCAATTTTCAGACCTACAGACTGACATTACTGTCTGTAGAGCCGCAATGCTCCTGCTAGAACCCCATTGTTATTTCAGGATTCAGGTGTGTGATGTTCTGATGGCTGCATGGTTGGAGTCATCCTGTGTGCTCACCTCCTCCCTGCGCTCCTCAGACGGGCCCTTTAGTTCTCGGGCCTGGTCATCTTTGGGATCAAACAGGTAGATGTAATCGGAGGAGTAGCTGACTAGCACCTCCTGACCGTCCTCGCTGTAGCAGAGGGATGTGACGCGACACGACTTGTTGGACAGGTGAGCAGGAACGAACCTCACACACATGCCTGTCGTCCCCCGGCCCATGTAGTTACCTGAGGATGAGAAACAGTGATGGTACCGAAACACTAACACAAAGTTTTGGACCTAAATTATGGAATTCTTTGTCTTTGAATCTCTAATCTTCCACCCTAATATTACAAATCCACTGCTATTGTCATGTACTTTTCTGCAAAATGATGAAATTTATGGTATTGATGTTTTTTTTTATGAATTTACAGTTTTAACATGTGGAATAAACCAAGAGAAAAATTAAAAATTTACCCAAGGACAGAAACCAGGGCTTCAACTGTGTCTTTAATGGTTTGTTATGTCTTTTGTAAAGCACTTTAAATGCCTTTTTGTTAAAATACAATTTCCTTTGCTTTCAGTGTTGCTTCTTTTGTTTTCACTCTGAATTAAAAACAATTTTCTGATGGATGCTCTATAAATAAAGGTTATTATGTATCCCAGTTTCAGAGGAATAAACGATAAAATCATATTCATGCTATCATCTTACGACAGACTGTTCACACAGGGGACCACCAACAGCAGAGAGGGAGAGAGAGAGAGAGAGAGAGAGAAACCCCTCAGATCTGCTTCATTACCTTCATCTTTTACCTTCACTTATCAATTATAACCGTAAAGGCAAAGGCAAGAATACTCCCCAAAAGTAAATAAATACCAAATTGCTTAAATTGCTTAGTAGAGCCTTTTTTCTTCCTCTAAGAAAACATTTATTTTGACTTTTATTTGATTCATTTGGTTTTTTTTCCATTTGATGTTATGAATCTGAACCTAAAGGCCTCAAAGTCGACAAAGGTTTTATAATATGAACATAATCATTAAGACAGAGGAATCTAAGTGCAAGATGTGAGCATGCAGGTGGGTTTACCTGTCGCTCTGGTGCCCAGCATGCGTCTGTCGTAGATGCGCACTGAGCTGTCAGAGCAGCCCACAGCCAGGTAGTACGGCACTAGAGGGGAGATGGATATTGAGGTCGCTGCCCTTCGACAGTTTATCAGGATGTCCTGAAATCAAAAAACACAATTTTGTTAAGTTTAAAAATCCAAATTATTACGTCATTTCTACCAGTTCTAAAGTTCACATCCAGAAGTTGGGACCAACAAGAATTAGGTCTTAAACTAATGTACATTTAAGGATAACTGTGCTCCAATCTTTTAGTCCAATTGAGTGACTGAGAAAAATCATTTTCATTGAAATTTTAACTGTGCAGCTCTGATCATCAGCTCTTAACACTGACAGGTCATTAATTAAGAGGAGGAGGTAACAGAGTCTGGTAAAACTACTCTGACAGTTTTAAGGTCACAGGTACGGATCTGGAGCATGAAATACGAGAAGATGCAACACTATCTAATCAAGGGGGAACAGCTACTACGAACACACACGCACACACACTCACTCATGCACGCACACAGTATGCACACCGACGCAGCTGAGAAAAATGTTTCCTGCATTTCTTCAGAGACAGAAAGCTGTTTGCAAAGAGGTCAGTGCTAATGACAAACTAATAAAAGAAATGTGGAGATGAAAAATCATCAATGGCCAATAAAAACATTTACTGACAAACTGCAAAAAATACAGATTAAATTGAAAAAAAAAGTTACCATATAAAGCTAAAATAGCTTTTTCTTAAGTTAAAAATATTTGTAATTTAAAGATATACATGCAAAACATATTATTATTTATTTATCAGTTTAAAGAACTAAAGATCAGGATCAGTAACTAGAAACTAGAAACAAGAAAGAAAGGATATTATTACTCATTATGTCTGATTTTCTTTAAAAAAAATACATACCAATTAATAAGTATACAGATGTTTGAGTGATAATGAGACTTCAACCCTTAAAGTGAATCATAAAGAATCTCCATTTGAAAAGAGAAATAAAATGCCAGTTGTCACCGTACATCTTTGCAGTCTTCTTTTGTGCAGCTCGTCTTCATGCGAAGGTCAAACCATCGCACCGTGCCGTCCTCGCCACATGACAGAAACGTGTAGGGGTCATTTGGTACCGTCATAATCTGACAAAAACAAAAGAGATGCTGAGATTAGGAGGCAGAAAAGGTGAGAGAAACACCTGGATGCCATGTGAAACACTTCTGTTGTTCAATACCTCATACGCTGTTCCATAGTGGCATGTGAACTGACACTGTCTGTTGTACTCGGAGCTCTTCTCAGTGTGGGTGTAGTAGATGATGCCGTCTCCAGAGCAGGAGACGATCTCCTGGCAGTTAGTGTGGGGCATGAACTTTGCGCTGAAGATGTTTGCCCGGTGACCTGAACGTATTGACTTCTTAACCTGAGAGAGAGGACCCAAAAAACGCATGATGGCTCAGCGGGAGAGGCTGCTGGGAAGTTACTGACACAGCCAAGTAAGATCTCAACAGCAACAGCTCACAAAAAAAAGGAGTGAATCATCTCTTTCCTTCTCATCTCTGTTGAGGCAGATAGTAGTGAGCTGAAGCTGCAAGACAAAATTTAAATTATCCTGGAAACAGGAGGTTAGTTGGGTTGGGTTAGTTGGCGTTAGAGGATGTGGGTGAAACCACATTTATTGCTCAGTTTGCCACAAACTTTGAGAGAAAAACTCTTTTAGAGCATCACTGAAATTATCAAAACATGAGATCATTCTTCTGCTTTTTTTAACCAGCCTGTTTGTGAAATCTTTCAGAGGAATATAAACACATTAACACTCATTTCAAACTTAAAATATAATGAAACAACAGCCTTGAATACCACTGATATAAAAGTCCCATCACAGAACTAAATTTGAGTCCATGTGAACAATCCTGTTTGAACTGTTTTGAAGAGTGACTCAGAGCAACAGTTACCAGGTTCAGAAGAGTTGTCATTTCTTTATAAAGGTGAACAACAAACAAACAATGAAACAAGGCTTTTGTCAAATGAATATTTCACAAAGCTAACATGACTTTTAGAGGTACTTTTGATCCATGTGTTTACACTCAAAATGTTTATTAACGCACATGAGAGCAAAAAGGGAACAATCCCCATCAAGACCATAAAACCAGAGGTGTTACTGTAAGTTACATAGTGTACCTTTAAGTTACACAAATATTTTAAATACTGTTAATTTTTGAAAGATAAAAGAGCCCTGGCACAAAATGCTCTCAAGCCAACTGAGCTACAAGTAGTTAAATGACAAATACAGTTGCAAAAAAACCTTCATCTGCTTTTTGTCCAACATTACTCAGAGGTTTAGTTTACCTCCTTTAGTTATTCTTTCATACATTCTCAATGAAAAAAACTGTTGTCACTTTATTGACTTTATTGACCTACTTTTTTGTTGTACGGGTTGCTGATGACCAAAAAGGTGTCGTCTGACCCCGACAGGATGTATTCACCTGTGTCGTTCCAGGATATCGTGTTAACCTGCAGACAAACAAGAACATGAACCATGTGAAAGGATAATTGATTAATCGATTAGATGACTGATAATCAAAAATTACTTTAATAATCAATTCATTGGGTTATTTTTCAAGCTAAATGATGAACATTCATTGATTCCAGATTTTTCAATTTCATTATATGTTGTTTTTCTTAACTTTTCACTGATAAAAAATAAAATATTCGAAGGTGTCACCTCAAGCTTTGAGAAAAAGTAACAGACATTTTCTAACCCACAGACAGACTAAACCAGTGAAGGCACATTACAGCAATTATAAAATTTGCTGAAAGTACTTAAAATTTCATATGTCTCTTTTGTATGGGAGGCACACAGCACCTGAGCTTAACAGATCAGCACAGTTTTGGGGAAAAAAAAGAAGTTTTTCCATAAGAAAACAACCTTTTCCTGCAAAAAAGTATTTTTTTTTCTTTAATTTGGGCTTTTTTTGTGAATATTTTGGATAAATTTAGCACTTTGGGCCTCTTCAACTATTTGAATAAAACAGCCTGAGACCCAAAAATATCAGCTGAGTTCTTCACAACACGAAAACATGCAGCTCGTGACGAGAGGTCACATGTAGTGACCACACACACACAGACGTGTTTGTCTTCAGAGGTCGCAAGCAAAAAAAAAGTTGGGGACCAAAGGGTCTAAAAGATTTATTGATAATGACGGTAATCATTAGTCGTGGCCATGGTGTAAAATCACAGGACAAAACTGATCCACAGACCAGAAAAATTAAGCTGATTTTAAAGCATACAATTTTAAACTAAATCTTTTTTTAAAGTGCAAGATGTACGGCAGTTTTTCACAGTTTAAAAACATACCTCAATCAACAAGAATATCTAGTTTTCTATCCAACTCAAATTACTGTCATTAAAATGTTCATTAACATCTAATTTACTGACCTCACCTTAACATTTCACCTAATTGTAATTAAGTAAGAACCTTGAGTTCACTGCTCTCTGTCACTCCGTTGATCAATATTTCATTAAAACTTGCTGGTTGCAGCTTCGTTCAGAGTTTCATCATCACAACGTTGCTCTTCATTTCCACAAAATCCCTCTGCTGCAATCAGTGACGTTACACTGACTGTGTGGGCGAGCCCATTATCATTCCTGTCTATCTGTTTACGACATCCTGCGATCCGAACTCAATACATTTTAAACAGGTTTAAAACTGATTTCTGAGCGGGTGCACTGGATCTGAGCAAGGTTACAATTTGATAGTAGGTGTAGGCGAATCTGCCTCGAGTCTCTCATGTGATGAATGATTAACAGAGAGATGGTGACGAGCACATTCAGACAAAGGAGAGGAGGAGGTGATCTAAATGTCGAGTATCATCATGTCTTTTTTTAAAACACAGGTCTGAGTAATGCACTAACATGTAAAGGCACATCACAGTCTTCAATCTCTGCTGGCTGATTTCATCCAATTTGGTAAAAGCTACATTCAGATCATGTTATATTATTCCAAACGATCTGTATTTTTATTTTGTGTCAACTGGAAATATATTGTACATCTCTCATTCTTTGTGCAACAATGACAAGTTACATTGTACAACTGATTCAGAGAAATTGCAAAACACAGTTATTTCCTTCTGCTTACAGTTTCTAGTGTTTGGTTTCTCGCTTCTCAGCCCCAAAACCATCATTTCTCCTATCTGACATCTGACATGGTTAACGACTGTTCAGCCACGGAAAAATAAAAATACTAAGACCACACTCAGTTCACACTCAAGTGGTAAAGTCTCTATGATCTCTGATGACCTCCTGGTGAAAAAGCCTCTAAAAGAAAAGATGCTTCATTGTCCATCCTCTAAACTACACAAAAAGGAAGCTTAGTTAACATTGTAATAAAAAGTTTTAAAAAAGTTAAAAGAAAAAAAAGCAAATTCAGTCAAATAGTAGAACCTTACGAAAAAATGTTAAAACAGATCATTCAACTGAAACAAGAACAGTTGGAAGTGAAATAAGATGAAAATAAACACTCAAATTTCCCTGAGGATAAAACTGAATTGAGCTTTAGATTGTTCTGCATATTGTTCAAGGTTGCAGCTGCACAATATGAAAACTGGATTCGCCAAGTTCAGTTAAAGCAGCGAGCACCTGCGAAACAATCCAATCATTTGATCATATCATTTATTGGCCCACATGAAAAGAAAACAAGGAAGCAATACAAGAGGGTAAAAAACAGTCAAGGCCTTATAAATGCATAAAGCTCAGTGTCTGTCATGCCTTACAGAGAGAGAGGCCAGCCAACCTTACCATACAGCTCATAGTGAGTAATTAGTCTATAGATTGTCAATAATAGTTACAAGTGTTTAATATTTTCCAGAGTACAGAGCAGTCTTTAAACTGCTTTCAAAAAACTAAGTATACAATTTATAATGATAAACAACAGAGAAAAGCAGAAAATCCTCTTGTAAATCATTCTGTTGATTGTATAATTGATTAAGCTAATGAGACTTTAGCATTATTTTTTATCACTCTCCTGCCTCTAACAGCATATTTACACAGAATATCGCAGCTAACACAGCTGATTTATTAATAACATGCAATAAAAATGTTTCTCAAGTCCTTTTACTGCAGAAGCAGTTGTGTTTCAGACGAGGCAGGTGTTAAACTGCAGCTCTCCTGAGACTTTCATGCTGTAGCTGTTTTGATGTTTTGGACAGACTGACGGCCGAGCTGATAGTGTGACAGGACGTGTGACTGTTATGTCAGCTTCAGGTTTCTCAGAGGCATTAATCACCTGGCCAGAAGTCAAAGAGCTGCTCTCTGTCTGACACTAAGCTGACTGAGAAAACGTCGTACGGTGTGTTTTTTTTTTGCAGGACAGCACAAACTTTTATTTATTTTGATCCATAAACTGATCAATTAGAACAAATAAATCAAAACTTCGGGAAACTTACACAGCCATCATGTACATTCAGTGTCCCTTCAAGTTTAAGCCTCTGAACAAATTCTCTTCTACCTGCAAAAAAAAAAAGAGAAAACATTTGTAAAAGAATGCCAGGTTAGTTTTATTATATTTTACATTGAATGACGGCCCTCACTACACATCCAACTCTTTGTGCATTTCACTCTAGATAAGCGCAAGAGGAGTTTCTGTTGACTGATATAAAATATCACAATGAAAATTTGCATTCTGTATTCCCATAACAGCTATCGTATAATTAATGCAGAGGAAGCCTCCCTGAGATTTGCTTGCACCAGCAGATTAAAAATGAAAAAAAAGGTGAAATTTAATGCTGCGTCAGATGAGGGCATGAAAAGGGGTCAGACAACCAGCATTTCACATCAGTGCACTGTTTGAAACAGACATAGTTTTCAATCAATTGGTCTTCAAATGTCATTCATAATACAGAAATTCTAATATGAGTTCAGTTCATCGTTCTGCTGCATCATGAAATGTTTAAGAGACATCTTTTCTCAAGCTCTCGAAAGAATTAAGAGATAATAAAACAATGAAGAAGGGAGAGTTTTTTGGGGATTAGTGAGTTAGAAACACAACTCAACTGTGAAGAAAAACACTAACATTTCGATCTCTGGAACAAAATATTGCTTAATTTGTAGAGGGAGCAGCTTTAGGTCACTAATCTTGATTTTTTTCCTCTAAAGAGTTATTACAGATCCTATCAATAATAAAGAACTGTGGGAGACATCTTTTTGCCTCAAGGTGAGGCAGAAACTAACTCGGCTGTGGCTTTTCATAAAGAAAGATAAGAAAAGAAAGGCAAAAAGGGCAAAATAAAACAACTACTTATTAGCTATTTTGTAATGAAGTAATGTTTATAGCTGTTTTTTAATTGAAAGCTGCATCCAAAACCTCTCAAACACACTAATTCTTCATGGCTTTTGTGTTGTATTTCACACTGTAACTACACTGAATGAATAAAAAAAACCTTAATTTTTAATTGTGCTGTCAAACAGTAAATGGAGAGCACTTATCTAGTACTCTTTTTGTTTACAAATCACTCAAAGTGCCCCACACTGCATATCAACATTAACCCATTTGGACACACGTTTTCACACTATTGGCAGAGCATAAAGAGCAAGTTGGGGTTCAGACAGACATTTCTATACATAAGGGGAGGAGCCAGGGATTGAAACGCCAACCCCAGGTGACCTGCCTGACTTCCTAAGCCACAGCTACCCCTGTAGACACTATTCTCCAACAATGCAATGCATAATGAGGGATGGGGAGTTGCTCTTAGATGTAAAAAATGAAAAACTCAAAAATCTCAGAAAACAATACAGTTTAAGAGATAAAACACTTTGCAGCCTCTTTAGTGATTTTTTTGGCATTTTTTCAGTCTTCTTTATGTAAGGATGAAGCAGCTGATTTATTAAAAGTAGGAAATGTTACATTTCTTAAAATATAAAAACTAAATGTATCATGGGGAATTTGTAAAAGCCAGAAGCTGTGTGTCCAAACAAGAACTTTGCTCAAACTGACTGATTTTACTAGTGTTGAAAGAGTCCAATTTTTTAATTGTTAACAAGACCTTACGGCTAGAATCTCCTCTGAAACTCTCAATCACAAAACAGAATGAAGCCACATATTAAAATGTTGACCTAATGACATGTAAACATTCCCATTGCTGCCATGACCATCTCCATACAAGATAGTTGTTCTTTTGTTATATTCTTTTGTTATATAATGCAACATGTGTTATTTTGTTGTATAAAATGCCATTTTGACTGACAGATAAACTGTGTATTGGATCTCAGTGTGACAGTGCACAGCCAATGTTTGACAAGTTTTAGGAAATTAAGTGAATATTTTTAACACCAAAGTAGATCCAGACATGGCAGGTTAAAGTATTTAGTTGTTTGAATTCAGACCACTACTTGTTGCCCCATCCCTTCCCCCCTTTGGACACTAAATATATCCTGACCCACACATCACTGCGTGCATCCTCTACACGTACACAAAACCAGCTCTAACCATATCTCAGACAAGCTAAATACGGCACTGACTAAAACCTCTGTGGCACCTGCCCCACATCTACAGACTCTCACTAATGAGGACCATTACTGCATGAAAACTCACAGTAATTAGTGCTGTTGTTAGTTTGATTATCAAACATGAGGGGGATATGAAACATAGAAGAAAAACAAAACTGTATGAATTCATTTAAAGCACAAAGTTACCCCTGTGACTCACATATAGACCGAATCTTTCAAAGAACCTTGTATATTAATAAACCTTGTAATTAATAATATTAATAAAAAACACATGGCACATCTCCAGGCTCATACATAGTGTAAGCTGTAAATCAAAAGCACTCATTGTGCAGTGGGCTGAGTTTGCCCCGCTGCTATGTCAGGACAGGTTTCAGATTTTAAAAAATTTCAAAATTTTACAATTATTTATAACCCTACTTTGCAAAGCTGTTAACTTGAAAACTGTTTGTATTTTTGGCAGTTCAGACTTATGGCAGATCAAGTGGTTAATATGGCAGAGGTGTATACTGTATGTTTCTCTGATTGCCTTTAGGGGAAAATAACTCTGAGCACTTTGCTAAACATGCTTTCATTTAAATTGTCTGCAAAATCCTGCAAAACAAAAAGCACTTTACAAGGAGTCTATAACTTCACTATGCGTTTAGGAGCATATTGCACAACTGAGCCATACTTTAATTACATTATTTTTTGCTCCTTTTTGGCTATACTTCACAAGTTCAGTTACAAATGTACATGGCGATGAAGCCTGTAAATGGTTGCTTAGCTGTACATCATAGGAGACAGAATCTATTACCCTGTGATTGCACAGTAATTCCGGTGCATAATAATGGAATGAGATAATAAAAGTGTTGCTTTGCTTTAGCTATTCCCGCGTAGAAGCCGCACTTTTAAGAATAATACATAACATTTAATCCCAGTTATCTGCTGCCTCAGGTTTGACCTCTTACATCTGTTGAAGAGAAATGAATTTACTTTACAGCATTTACATCGTTGACTTCGCTAAAGAAGCAAGTTAGAAGCTCTCTCTGTTATAAAAGAGGTATCCTAATGGCTTGGAGGTCACCAATGTTGGATCAGACTGTCAGTCGATGTGATTCAGCACCACTGACAGTCTGCAGAGGAGCTAACCTTTCAGAGACAATGTGAAATTAGTGACATTACATGTTTTCTTAAGATCTCATGAACGTTACGTTAAGCATCACAGGGGCTTGTATTATCCTTACCTAAATAGTTGGTCCTGATGGTGTTAGGCTCGTTGTATCCAATTAGGCGTTTGTTTACATCCCAAACCAGGTTGCCAGAGCAGGACATTGTGACCAAATGTGTTTTTTAATTAACAATGACATTGAAACTAAGCTAACCCTTTCTTGTTGATGTCGCCTTTTATTTATCGTTGCTTCGGTTTTGCCATCGAGCTCAGTCCCCGTGTGTCGGGACAGCGCTACCGTTAGCTAGCTGCGACATTCAACGCTCGCATTGCTAGAAGAAAAAGCCTCTCTCCTATCCTGTCTCCGCTGTCCTCCTGTGTTTACCGACTGTCTCTCTCTCTCTCTCTGCTGGCAACGCTGCTAACTATCTGTCCTGCTAGCCTAGCCTGGTTAATTTCTCCTAGCAGACAGCTGTGTCCAAGTAACGCGATAAACTACGGTTTTTGAGTGCGGTCAAGCCAAGCCAGCCTCGCTCGGAAAACACGGTCAAGCCAGCCCCAACGCTTTTTTGGGGCATATGTGTTTACTAGCTATTACGGTAAACGCTGTAAGAACTAATTTCAAAATAAAAAGCAACTTCCAATGAAAGTGATTTCAAATCGTAAGGGTAGTTTGTAAGCGATGAACGAATTAATGAATAGACAAATGAAACATCAAATCGATTAATTTTAAAATTAAAATATATTCTACCCGAAAACTGTTTTTGTGACATCAACTGGGTGAATATATTTAAAAACCGTTATGCAAAAATACTTTTGTTCAATAAACCCACTTCACTTCAGACTAAAAACAGATATTAAAAATAAATAATATCAGAATAATCTGATGCTGATTTTCAAATGAATACTGTGGTATTCATTTGGTCTGTTGAACCAAGATGTTTTTGCATATTTTTTTTAATTATCCACCCCATTGAAATTACGCAATTGGGTTACAGTTTGCAGGCAATATTTATTATAATTCTTAATTGTATGCATTATCTATATATCCATTAATTCTTTGATTACTGACCAACTGCATTTGTTATTTTTAAACCGCGGTCTTCGGAAAGTCGCTTTTATTTTGAAATCAGTTCTTATGCCGCTTTACAGTAATACCTTGTATACATTCATACCGCAAAAAAGTAGGAGCTGGATTGACCGTGTTTTCCAAAGTGGAAGCTGGATCGAGACTAGTTGAGTGTTTCAGCAGAGTGGAAGGACGCTCGTTTTAAGTATCAATGCAGCTGATGGGGCGGAGTATATTTAATAGAGTTCAGAAAGCCGCAGAAAATCTGGGCATATTTCTGATTATATTACCATAATTTTCCAGTCAGTTTTGTTTTGACCCTGATTTCATCCGTTTTTGAATACATCATCATCATGTTAGCTGACCCTGTCTGTACATGTTTCTAAAATAAATGTACAGCCTACCAAAGACAAGCTGGTTAGCAGGGTAAGACAAAAACTATCGTTACTTGGAATTGCCGACTTGAAATTTCGTTAAAAATTTGAGAAAAACAGGCAAGTTGATTGAAAACACACCATTGTGTTTGGTCTCTCTTCAAAGACAGGATTGGATTAACCTGTTGAAGGGCCCAGGGCAAAAATTGTTCCCTATGAAATCTAGGTTGTGTCCTCCAGTGCCCTTCTCAACGTCAAGGCCACAAGATTATTTTTTAGTGCAAGACTTGCACTTCTGACTTGCTATTCTGACACTTTTTCCTATTTTGATAAGTCCTGGCCATTTAAGCCATTGCTTGCTCTTACCATTTGGTGATAAAGTTCTGCTCAAACACATTGTGCAAAATAAAACACAAGGTTCACTAAATGGCCAATTATTTTTGCTTGTTTTGTGGTCATGCAGGATGCAATGAAAATATAAACATTTTTACAAAACACTATGAAAATTAAAAACTAAATTAGCTCAAATTAATTGTAATTGTAAAATAACCCATCAAGTTTCCATTTCTAAAGTGTATTTTAAATGTGAAACAATTCATATGGCGCGTACAACTCATAAAAGTGAAACTAAAGGGGAAAAAACACAGACAGAAACGGAGAATTTTTTTTTAAAAATGCCATGTTGCATCGTAAATATTTCAAGAATGCAAAAATACATTTTTTGTGCTCTTTCTGTTTGTCTGTTTGTTGATTTGTTTTGTGTAAATTAAGATAATGTATCGATTATATTGCCTAATTTCTAAAAAATACACAGTAAAAATTGGCAGGCTTTTTTTGTTTCCACCCAGATGTGAAACAACGGGAGTAAAAAGAAACGATCCACTTTAACCCACCAATTATATCGAGCTACTCACTATGTAGGCCAATAGTGATAGAGACAGCGAGTAGCCCCGCCCCACACGCGGTAGGTTGCGTTGCACAGAAAGTCACCTCGTCGACTCGAGGCGGTCAGACAGGAGCTACTGACAGGCTAGCAGAGCTAGCATGGTCAACGAGTTACCGGGGAAGGTCGACAGTAGGACAGTAGCATCCTCTCATATAATTTAATCTACCCGATATTTATTTTTTTTGACAGCACCGTGCAAATAGGCGTAGGAAAACTTTTTTTCTCTTAAATTCTTTGGCTTTTCAAGAAGGTTTTCAGCTAGCTAATCATTTAGCGAGCTAGCTTTAAGTTCCGCTCAGTGTCTACATCTCCATCGGAACATCTACAGTCATGGCTGCGTTGAGAGCGTCCTACCACAGGATTTTAGACAGCATTGAGCATATGCTGCCCGCCAAACTGAGACCTTTGTACAACCACCCGGCAGGTAAACAAAAGTTTATTATCCAGCTTTTTCATATCGGGTTGGGTCTTGCTGCTGCCTGACTGATGTGTGCCTTGTCCAGCTGCGATACGTAGTGGAAGTGATGTGGATGGCTGCAAAAATCATGCGGGGAATAAACAGCAGCCAGGTCATGAAACCTGAGCTGTATGAAAGTCATTGTTTTACTGTGTTAGTGTTGCTCGGGGAGACCCTAATCTGCTGGGATGACACTAGCTAAGCCGCTAAGTCTGTAAATAAGAGCCGAGTTTATGATAGAGAGATCGTCTGGGACTTTGTGTTCAGCAGCCACTAAGTTTTATTGTGGTAGTGCGCTGTCGAGTTGAGTGGAGTTCAAAGGTATTGCCATAAAAAATTAAATTGACTTTTATTTCAGTCACTACTTAACTAACTGTTTCTTAAATCTTTCCGTGGAGTCCTGATCTGCCCTTTCCGCTGCTATTGGCTGGGGGCTGCACATCCACTACCCGAGGCTGCAGCCCACACACATCCTAGATTTAAAAAAACAAAACAAAACAGAACAAAGAAAGGGCAAATTGTAAGGCCCCTGCAGATTAATAAATCATTAAAAATTTTTAGGTTGGCAATTGAGAGAGTTTACATTTGAATGAGTTTATACCTTTTAATGTAATTTAATATTCTGCATAGTACACCTTTTAAGGAAAACAGAGAATAGCAGCAAATCTTCACATTTTAGAAGCTTTAAAGCAAGTATTTTTCCTTTTTTCATAATGTAATCACTTTGAAGAAGCAATTGATCAAATTTGCTGCTGAATAATTTTCTATAATTATAGTTTTTTTTTTTAAATGAGCTGTTGTCACCATCAATGATAGTCTTGAATTGTCTAAATCATGTGATACTCTGTGGGTAGCAAATTCTACTCAGCGGTGCAATAAATCCTACCTTCATGAAAGTATATTTTGTCAACCCACTTTACATAAATGAGGGCAGACTAAATATAGTAGAAACAACTTTCAGTCTCATGCATTACAGTCCAGCTGCAGCACATAAGACAGCCTCAGAAATGGAAGAAAATAGAAAATATTGCTTTTGACTGCATATTTCTTCATTTAAGAGTATCCAATAGTAGAAGTAAAAACCTCTTAACCTTGGAGTTTATGTTTTCCTGTTAAGTATAACCAGAGACATTTTAAAAGAGGAGAAGGAAAACAACTCACAGTATTTTAAATGGAAAAGTTGGTATTGCCAGGAATGACTGTTTCATGACACACATCCTCTTCTCCCCAAAAGCCAGTTGTCTGCTTGACAACCTCCAAACTGGGAAAATTTATAGACAATCATGTCAGTGCTCTAGATTGATCCATAAAAGAAGCTGAGGTCATTGAACTTTCATATACATAGGAGAAATATAACTTGCGAGGGAAAAGTGTTTTCAGCCTTATCTTGGTGGAAAGTCACCAAACTTTTTACGAGTATCTTTTTTGCCAGATTTGACTTGTGATGTTCTGTATGTATTTTTATGTCCCAGTGATCATTGAGTGGAAAGTTATGGCTCTCTTTTCATTCATGTAGATAGGAGTATGATCCTGTTAGCCTAAAATAACTGACTGCCCAGGGACTTTGCCAAGATGACAGCTGATTGTTTGGACCTAACTAGAAGGACCTCAGCACTAGTTGCATGCACATTCAGCTCTCGTTGACACTGATAGAGGGTATTGAGATTATGGAGTCACTGGCGTCAGTCAGGACCAACTTGTCTTTGTTTTGTCTTAGTAAGGGCACTGGAGCTCTGATTACCAAGGACAACTTTCTGACCAGGTAATGAAGGGGAGGCGTCAAAAGCCAACTCCCTCAGCAATGATTTGCTGTGACACAAGTCCTAGTAGTTGTTAAGCCTGAGGAAAGCTGATTCCAGACCAGTAGCTCTCCATAGTCATGCGCATTTATCTTCCCTGCAACAGGTATTTAAGTTTATGTGGGTCTTTCCCTGGTGGCTCAGATGCCTGAGGGGTCCATACTGAGACTTGTATTTCTGGTTATATATCCAATCACCTCACAAATCCACAAGAGTCTGAATGGAAATGAACCAACACCACTTTATGTATTATATAGCAGTAAACTACATAATTTTGTATTCCTTAAGAGCTTGTGATGTGTTTTAATGGTCGGTGGCAGGCATGAGCACTGTGTGTCACTGCTTTGCAACATATTGCTGTTCTAAAGCCACCGTTGCAATATTATTTGTTATTGTAGTAATAGTAAGTCCAGGTCCTGGACCTGTTAAAAAAAGTGTGCATGCTGTAAATCAACATATGCAGAGCTAAAGAAGCTTATTTGGTCTGGTGTGTGATAAGACACAATGAGGCCTCCATGTATGTGTTACTTGGATACCCCTGGCTTGATCGTGCAGAATTAGGTTTCTTCTGTAAATCCTTTGATGATCCTTTGAAAAACTCGAAACATACTAGCCAAGTTTCATGTTTCTCTTTTTTTGTCTTAATTTCAGGTCCCAAAACAGTTTTCTTCTGGGCTCCAATGTTCAAATGGGTAAGTGCATTTAATAGATTACCACCTGTTGGATTTCTGTAACTATACTTTTACCAATAGGTTACCCTTCAAAACAAAGCTTTGTCTAAATGCAAACCCTTCATCACGCGCTGCTTATATTTTTACATGGTGGCCAGTTCAGTCAACGATGCACATCGTGTGACGGATATTTTAATTATATTACTTATGTTAATTTTTGGGCCCTTTGTTTGTGTACTTTTTAGGGACTTGGACAGGTAAAATTGTCTAGTCATATGTAAAAGGAATAAAAAAGATTAGAAAAAAGAAAAGAAAAGAAGAAACATCATAACTTGGAAGCAGAAAAGTTTTTTATTCTGCTTTTTTTTCCTCATCTTGTGATTCCTTTTGGGGGTCCTAGAGCCAAGATTGGGATCCATGTCATAGACACAGGGGTTTAACCTGTCACCTTTGTATTAGTGTTAGTCTTGTCACTTAAATATATCTGTTAACATACAGAATATACAGTAAAAGATATCAATACCATGAAGCACAGAAAAAGTGATCTCTTCTCCTCTGCAGGGTCTGGTTGGGGCTGGTTTGGCTGATATGACTCGACCTGCAGAAAAACTCAGTACCTCCCAGTCTGCAGTGCTGACAGCCACAGGTGGGATGTAATTCAACATATTTTAACATGAACTCCAAATGATTTATTCCTAAGACATCTTGATTCAAAGTTCTTTGAAGGTGTGGCCATGAATTATATCAGTAATTTTTTTTTCTTTCTCTTGGCCTTGAATACTTGATGTACATTTCAAAATCGTTGGCTCATCAGTCCAGCATGCAGAGAGAATATGACCAATCTGTGCTAAAGGTTGCAGGATGCATCCACTTTTGCAATATGTTTCTTTAAACAAGTCTTATCTGTTACTGTTTTGCCAAAACATAGACTCTGTTCTCATAAGCAACAGCTGGTTTACCATTAGTGTGCATAACCTTCACTCTTAATGTTGTTCTTCTCCTTCTTCTCCAGGCCTGATCTGGTCCAGATACTCGCTGGTCATTATCCCAAAGAACTGGAACCTGTTCTGTGTCAACTTCTTTCTTGGCTGTGCAGGAGGGTCCCAGCTCTACAGGATCTGGAGGTCTGTGGTTAATTTACAGTATATCTGACCAATCACAAGATTCCTCCACTAAATTAACTGACCTTATTATCTATGGAAGAACCATTACAGTGATACATTATGATAATTAGCGCAAGATAAGTGCACAGTGGCTCTCTGCTAAGTATGTATTACTTTCTTGTTGCTGATTAGAAATCATAATGGCATGTTAATATTTATCCAAGTGTGGATACAGTAGGAGATGTGGTAAATGTGTAACATACAAAATGTCTTTTCTGTGCTTTGTTTCCAACGTCAAAAATTAACTGAACTCATGGAAAATTTGTTGCCACATTTGCCTTAAAAAATAAAACTCATTGAAGACTTAGGAAAGTGTCAGAGAAACGTCACAACATAGATGAAGAAATAAACTATCAGCGAGTGACTGAAGCCCGGCCCGACCTTAACCTGCATGTTTACCTTTGAAGTTGGGGCTGACTAATGACGTCAAACCTGAGTTGACTGCATTCCAACACAACAAGTTGGAAAACCAATAGTCCTTAGCCATTGTTAGCTTTACGCGTTGATAACATTGCATTCCATAGTATTAATTAAAAGGCTGTAGCAATATTTTAACAGATTGAAGTTGAACGGCAGTTAAATTTAGTCAAATTAAATCAAATAAAATCATCTTTGCTCAATGGCACCGTGTACTTTAGTTGTATTTGGGTGAGTAACGAGACGCCTTTACTGGTCACGTTCCACTGAACTCTTAAAAACTTCAACACGGTAGCTGCATTAAACAAACATTTAGAACTTAACCATTCACAAATACTCCAAATGTGTGTATTAGGACAGACCCACAGTAGAGAGCATCCTGTATGTATTTAGCCTGAGATAAGAAATCTGCAATCAGGCAACATACAAAGGAGATAACAAAGAAATATATTTTCTTCAAACTTTGATGTGAATATGTAATTTTCTTTTTATCTTTTCTTCCTTTATAGGTACAACCAGACTTTGGAGGCAAAGGAGAAAGAGGCAGCACAGTCCTGAGTGCATTTCTGTTGCCAACGCTCCACTGCAGTGGATTGAAAGGGAGACTTCACATTGGGCACAAACATGCCCCTTCTCGTCATCTCCACATCATACCATGTTGTCTCCATAACATTCATGCCATAACCATTATTCTACCACATTAAGCCTGTTGTCCCTGTTGGAAACGTGCACTTCTCCTTATGTTTAAAATTTCCTCAGGGTGTTAACAAATAATTTAAAAAAAAAGAACGTTTTTTAACTGTAGTCAACACACACTCAAGAATCGTGGTCATCAACGCACAAGTACTCCTTGTTCAGCAAGTTGTATGATTGTACATTTTTTAAACTTAAGTTCATGCTTTACATCTTGTGCACTAGTTTGGAAGTTTTGCTTTTTCCATCATCATTCTTCAGGTGTAGCAATCAGTACCTCATGCAATAATTTCCAAAAATTAAAATGTAACTCTTGGATATGTGTTGAAAGTGGTTTAGGAATGTTTCCAAATGAAATTAAGATGTTGTCACATTTATCTTTTACTTATTTATAATTAGGTTACAGTCATGGTATCTGTACCTCATTGATTATCAAATCATTATTGATTACCATGTAACGATTCCTTCCATCTTCATGGCTTTAAAACCTTTAATGTGTGTGAGAACAAACCATAATTTATGAATCATTTGATTAAAACGTTCTTGTAGTCATAGCTTTATAGACAGATGCTGTTATTTTCTGATTCCTTTATCAGGAATTATCAACACAAATGCCACATATTTAGCCTGTGCAACTTTTTATTAATTGTTACCAGAGTCAACTGGTCAACAGTGTGACTGACATGCTAACGGCTCTTTGTTATTAGAATCGGTCCTTTGAAAGGTGTTTTATATTTTTCTTGTGTAGGAATAGTAATTTCTTTGAGGTGTTTCTACTATAGTTATCAAACATTATCATCCCCTTACTATTTTGGCAATAATTGGTGTTACCATTTAAATACTTGTTTATCCACTGACTGTTCGAACAAATGGTACTTTGGAGGTTGATTATTATGGCTCTGTGGCTATGTAATGGCTATGTAATGCTAATAAATCCTGTTCAACACCCACAGCTGATTTTTAAGTATGGATGTGTCCTCTTGTCATGGTTATTACTAGTCCACTTTTTAAGAAATCTGAAAAAGTAGTCCGTTTTTTTAACTTTTTTTTTATTATTAGAAAGTCTGTGAAAACAGGCATTGGGTGTCTTCATAAACAGTATTGAGTTATATTGCAGAATTTTTTGAATTTATCACACTTGGAGCTTCACCCGTATGAGGGACTAAAGGTTGTCAGGAGGATATCTCAGCCTGTGCTGTTTTTATTTTCAAATGTGTCTCTCTCATGTATGTGCTGTTTTTATTTTTAAATGGGTCTCTCTCATGTCCTTTATCTTTACCAGTGTGTTAGTGAACCATTGGAGTGACCTTTTAAATAATTGACAGAAAATTAATGACAACCACCAAGAAAAAATTACCAAACACTTCCTTGATCCTGTTCTATTTTAGTGTTGTCTTTATGTAATATTAATACTGCAAATCCTTGGAAAGTGTTGGTTTAAGCAAGCTGAGGTCTCCTACAGATAATTTTTCACCAATTCCTAACTTACATTAATCAGCTACAGCATTAAAACTACTGACAGGTGAAATAACAATCACATTGTTAGGAAACATGGCTGCCATCACATATGCACAACCCACTCAAACACCACTGCAGAATGAATATACTTCCTCATGCAAACAGCGACCTCTGACCCCTGGACCCAAGTTTTTTTTAACACAACATTGCAAGATATCAAATGGACTGTTTTTCACTTAACCTCTCAGTGGTTTTAATGTTGCTGCTAAATGGTGTATATTCAGTATGTTCAACTTTTAACTGAGCAAATAATTAGTTGGAGCTCTTAAAAGATAAATCTGGAGTTTTTAATACTTCATGTGTGAGTTCAGTCTCCTTTAAAATATTAGTCAGCAGGTAATGCTGGATACGTTCATCAGATGTGTGTGAACCAATTTTTCTTTTAACAGTAAATCTCACATTTGAAAGCCTAATTCTTTACAAAGGCAGTACTGTTCAGAAGACATGGGACAGTCATCAGCTAAAATCACCTCAGCTGACTTGAAGCAACATTTTCTAAAAGGTACCAAAAAAAAGACACTTTTTCTACCCAATTAAATCTGTTCTGCTTCTGGCCACAAATTATTCAAGTATCTTTTATTATCTTTTTGTTTTGCACTGACAGACCTCTGACCTGTCATTTCAATGACAGCCTTAACAGTAACCCAGGGATTAGAACAACAAATCTTTGGGTCAGAAATCAATTTGTCTGACCTTTGACTCTGAAACATGTTACCATACCAAATCCTTTATGTAAACAAGTTTTTACACAGATCTGTTCCTCAAACAGTGTGGCAAAATAGAGTAAATTCTTGACAGTACAAATCCACTTTAACATGAAAAAGCAGGTCAACAAAAAGGTGAAAGATACATACTGGCATTGCTTCAATCATCAAATCAAAGTCACACAAATGATGGTTAACCAAAAAACTTTATTCACAACCATAATCAGTAAGTCTGGTTTAGCGTTTTCCACCGACGCGGGGTGCGCTGATCTTCATGGGCTTAGCGATCTTGGGTTTCTGTGCAGTCTTGGTGGAGGCCTAGAGAGTGAGAAATACATGAAGATCAGTGCTCTGTTCCATTACCATGTTATACAAATATAATTTTTTTTAATCAAGTGAAGACTGAGAAGCAGGTGGTTGATACTATTTAATTACACAAAGCCAAGCTACTTAAAACCTGTAGCAATACTATGGGTTACAAAACCCAGGAGGCTAAAGTTTTTAATTTAGCCTTTTATAATGAGGGTACAGTTAGTAGTTTTACATATAAATAGCATTAAACATAATAAGTAAAAACCAATATAGCATCCCAGATTTAATACTGGTGAAAGAAAACAAAAACAATAACACCAATATTACTGCACATCCTTCAATTTCACCTTTGCACTTGGGGCAGCAGGCTTCTTGGCTGCCTGCTTTGCCTTCTTGGCCTCCTTGGCAGCTCTGAGAGAATCAAAAGAGACAATTAGCCAAACTTATACGGGGGTGAATCAATTTATCATCAATCATCCTCCATCATGTTCATATCATCATGTAAAATTTGACAAAACTATCTGAGGAAAAAAAAAAAAAAGTTCTGCTGGACAACCTTGGGTCCTGCCACAATGCTGTGGCTACTCTGTTATGATTCATACTTGTCAAGCCTGAGCAAAAAGTTTTGTTTTGTTTAGTTTAATAATGAGGCACAAAAATGCTTTGAATAGAAAAAAGTGTACAGCCTCTAAATTCAGTTAATCAGCTCAGTTTAAGGCCAACCAAGGAACCTGATTTAAATAGATGGAAGGTTTACCTGATGGCCTGCTCCCTCTGGGCCTTGCGGACCTCGGGTTTCTGGTTCCTCTTGGCCATGATCTCAGCCAAGGAGGCCCCAGTGATGGCCCTCTGGAATTTCACAGCGCGGCGGGTACGCTTCTTCGCCACCTCTTCCTGTGAAAAACACATGATAGACCTTAGTTAGTTTCTAGTGCAACATCACAATATCTCACTCTGCTGCTCTACACGTTCACATCACCACCATGACCATCCCAGCCCAGCTCAGCCCAGCCTTAATTAACTAAAAGGACAAAGAAAGATTGAGAATATCCTACAAAAGCAGCTTGCAATATGTTTATTTTGGCTCGAGTGTCTTTTATAAGTCACATGGTAAAAGGTGTTAAACATCCAGGTGGCCAAAATTAAAAAAGAAAAACACTTTGAAACTCAACTTAACTACAGAACTTTCTGGATGAAACTCCCTCAAGTACTGAACTACAGTTGGTTGCTCTGCAGTTGCAAAAGTGTACACTTGAAAACGGTTATTTATAATTTCAGAAATTAAGAAAATGAACTAAATTTTTTTTCAGTAAAATAAGTAAATAAATTCCTCAAGAGGGCAAACCCTTATCAACCCTTAATGTCAATGTGTAGAGCACATTCAATGTTTGTGGTTAAATATACATTTAAGCAGACACCAAACATTACTGAACACTTAATAGTACACAAATAATAGTAACTACTTCCTGCAAAACCAAGCTACAACAACTCATATTAACTAACAAGTTAATGCAGCACAGTTGTCAAGTTACAATTTTTTGGGGTTGATGAATATCACACATTCTTCTTTTTACTTAAGGGGTGTAAACACCGGCACTTGTTACGATGTGATTAAACCACACACGTACAGTTACAGGAGTTAGTGATTGAAACATGTAGAAGAGTTTGGAGGCTGGCCAATGGTGAGATGTCAAAAAAAGACGTCAGGGGCCAGTACTATGATCTCCAGTTATTCTATGGCTGTAGGTGTGGAGTGAGTGCTGCAGCCCAGACTGAAAAACACAGTCCAGCAACAACACATAACACAGACTTAATACCGTGCACACCGTCCACCGTCAGCCAAACTATTATGTGAAAATGAGCCTGATAGTCAGAACTGATCCAACAGTGTGGTTTTGTGAAGTCAAAACCAGTTCCCTGTGGATAACTTACTATACTGGCATATTAGCAGTCCTTTTACAAACTGAGAAAAGTTCAACAATAAATCCAAGGGACTACTTAAAACCACCATAGCAGTCTTGTCATTATGACACTTGAAACAGTCACCATAACCGACACAAAGAGTTAAGTCTTGGTGCTGAATATTTACAACAATCATGACAACACCAAACAAGTATTACTTTTCAAGCAAATATTAGCTATTGCTGTACTCCTATCTCTATCAAACTGTATATTGATATGGGCTACACTTCTCCATGTCAAGTAAACAACATGTAGGTATCCATAAGCACAGACATGTACATGAAGTCCATTACTTACAGACTGGCCCTTCTTGTGCTTGCGTCTGTAGAGCACAGTCCAGTTGATCTGTCGAGGGTTCCTCTTGGCCAGAAAGGCAGACTCACACTTGGCGTTCAAAAATTGAAACACCTAAGAGACAGGAAACTCAACTTAATTGCTTGTTTGAATGTAATTTGGCCCTGTCCATAATCACTCCATCAATTTACAAATCCATTTTCAAGAGACACTCACCAGCTGATTATGTACTGTGCAGTAGTTTGGAATTTCAGATTTTTATTTCATTACATTAAATTTTATTTTATTTTTATTACAGTTTTGTAACATCACTGGCAGGTGTTGTGCTATTCAACTCTACTTTTAGGATATGCAAACCATGACACATTGTTTACTACGGTGGTTAGTGTACTTTACATTTCCAATTTATAGTATTTCATTGAGAATCTTCAGAGAAATACTGTTCATAAGTTTAACCTGGATGCTTTACAGGGTAAAAGTATTTCTCTTTTTTGATATTTCATTGAATTGCTGTCTGATTTTGTAACAAAATTGAGATAATATGCTAATTACTTAAAACACACAGTTATAACTGATTTTCAATTACACTGCAAAGCACCAAAATGATTGTTATCAATGACTGTTTATCTTAATTAGCTTGTTTCAATGTGTGCAACTAACTGTCTATGCTATCAGCTAAGGTTAGCATGGCCCACAGGGCTCAGAGCAGACCCGGCCCATTCCAGAGATAGTAACTTAGTTTATAGCCACACCTGTATAAAGAAACTAGTGACAGAAAGATAATTATCAAGTCCGGTTAACTGTTCCTCACACCATATCTACAGAAAAAGGAGCTGGAACCCGTGGTTAGGAAGAATGATTACCTTTCCGTCTATCCTGGCGTATCGGCGGCCATGGCCGGGGTATATTTTATACCCGCTAAAACTGCACAACTCGACCCTGAAAACGACAAATATAAAGCATCACTAGAAAAATAGAGTACAAATTTAAGGTTACAGTAGACAGTATCGTTCTATTATTTATTTAAGTGTTGAGATGGCATTTGATAATATTCTGTAAACTCACTTCATGATGGCTACGAGAGGGCACAAAACCGGAAAGAAAGATGACGGATGCGGAAATTGAATTGGTAGTCTCCAAATCGATATTTATGAACATATAAGCAGCGCATATTTTTCGGCCAGATGAAGTTACTTTTTGATATTTTACGCACAGCATACAAAATTAAATTATTTTGTGTTTTGTAGTAATTCGTTTATTAAATTGATATCTTGGCCTGTCGTCCACAGGATGACGTCACAATCTGACGGTTGCCTAGCAAGCGTATTAGAAACCGGTAATTCAATACCTTCTTACTTGATAATACGACTATGATTAGGCGATTCAAAAAAATTAAACAAAAATAAGAAATGGTACAAATTTTCATGGCCGTTTTCTCGTTGCCGCTTTTGTTTAGCTTATCTCTTCATTTCTTCACTATAAACTGGCAGACACTAGGAAATAACGAGAATTGTAGTCTTTTCAAGCAATGATGACGGCACTCTGCAATTAGCGAGACGGTCTTTCTAAACTACATTTCCCAGAGTTTCCCTTATTAGCCGTTTGACAAGCGGCAAACCCTCTTGTCTTGCACACTACACTGAAGTCTGCAGCTAATAGAGTAGTAAGAGCTAACGTTCGTTGTTGTCTGAGGCGACAGGATGGGTGTATCAGATTTACAATTTGATACAAATGCTGGTAAGTGGCTCGGTAGTTGTCATGGTCGGACAGACATTGGTGGTTTGTTTTTCCTTATCGGTAGTCAATGCGAGTAAGCTTTCTAGTTACTAGCTATCGTTGACGTTAGCTAACATACATCTTGCACAGTACTGCAGCTAGCGAACGATAGGTAAATTAAGTGTGTCACAGGAGGAGGCAGGTCAAAACATCCCATGTCAGTCCTCTGGCTCCAGACTAAGACTACAGCCAAGTTTAACAAACCTTAAAAATCCAACAGACTCATTTAGTCCTCGGATGTCCTGATGTCAGCAGAATCGACTAGCTTACATATGATCATTACAGACAGTATGCAAAGCAAATGCATAATGCCAGTGTTTCCCAGTTTTTCAAAACGACCAACGCAGGGTCGTAGTAGGTAGTTCAGGTGCAGGGGTAAAGGTCTACTCGGTCGATTAGTGTCAGATTTTGACCAAGTTATCGATTTCTGTAAGGCTTTTCATTAGCATCATTTATTATTCTGGTAAATGCCCTTGAGTTTTAAACTCCAGGACCCCGGTTTATGACTTAGATGTTTCGTCAAATACTTCAAGTTATAAGCTAAGTAACTCAAGATAACCCTGGTAAACCCAATAAACAGATCTTTATATTAGTCAGGTACATGCCCCTAGTTTTACTGAAGGTGTTCACTGTTTGGTTGTCTTTAGATCTTGTGTGTTTATGTAGCCATGGTGATCAGCAAAATGACCATGGCTGTTAAAACTTTCCAATCCGTTTCATCTCCACTGTCTTTGCCTCTACAAGGACCTGTGGTGGATCTTTCTGCCCGTGGTATGCAAAAGTTGGATCCTAGTTTCACCTGCTCTGAGGACACTCACACCCTCATCCTGGACCGTAACCACATAATGAAACTGGACCATCTGGAAAGAAGCCCCGGCCTTCAGCAGGTAGCTAAACCTTTGGATTTCTTTGCTCAGTTTTCACCCTTTATATACAGGCTTATAGCATAGTCATAAGTAATTTTGTGGCTTTTTATGCCTTTTGATGAATCTTTGTCTTTTCCTCTGAAGCTTTCTGTAGCCAGTAACCGTCTGGTGAGAATGATGGGTGTGTCACGGTTAACAGAGTTGCGAGTCCTCAATCTTCCCAATAACAGTATTGGATACATTGAAGGGCTAAGAGATCTGCCACATCTGGAATGGCTGAACCTGTCTGGAAATAATATTAAGGTGAGCCAAGGGAGATTCTCACATCATCCACTAATGTATCATATATCTTGTGTCTTTTATTTACAAAACTTGATTGCATAGACGAGGCCATTAGTTTTGCCTATGTGTTCTCATGTTTCCTGGTCGACTGTACATTCTTTTATTCAGGTCATCGAACAGCTCAACAACTGTGTTTCCCTTCAACACTTGGATCTGTCTGATAATAACATATCTTCCATTGGTGATCTGACTAAACTGGTAGCATTAAAGGTGAGTGCAGGAGTCTCTGGGGTTAAAAGTGAGGTGAAACAAAAAATTACCTGTAATTATATACAATCACAATATTACTTAAGACCTCTTTGGTTCATTTCTTGTCAAATTTTCAGACCCTTTTACTCCATGGAAACAGCATTACAACTCTTCGTACAGTTCCTGCTCACCTACCTGCCCATTTATCTATTCTCTCCCTGGCAGAAAATGAGATAAGGGATCTCAATGAAGTAATTATGGTTCCTTTTATCTGATACAGTAATGCTCACCCATTTTGGTTATATAGAGACACATTGTAATTAAGTGACTTTCCTTTAATTGTTCCATAGGTGTCATACTTAGCACCTCTTCATGACATGGAGCAACTGTCCATTATGAGCAACCCTTGTGTTATGGCAACCCCTTCACTGCCAGGTTTTGATTATCGGCCTTATATAATGAGTTGGTGCCTGAGCCTTAAGGTCCTGGATGGCTATGTAGTGTCACAGAAAGAAGGGTATGTATGCTATGTATGTATGTTCTGTTGTAGTTAGATTTAATGTAGAAATATCCAAATGTTTAATCCCTTTTTTATCGTGTATAATTGTCAAAGTCTCAAAGCAGAGTGGCTTTACAGTCAAGGAAAAGGACGTTCGTATCGACCAGGTCAGCACGTTCAGTTGGTTCAATACCTGGCCACTGTTTGCCCTCTGACGTCATCACCAGCCCTCGAGACGGCAGAAGATGCCAAACTGGAGAGGATCCTCAGTAAACAGAGGTATTAATATGAGTTTTGAAAAAAACTATTATCCAATACTTACTTCAAAGTTCTCATAACTGCACAATAAAATACTTCCTAATGGAAAATATTTACTTGATTTATATTTAATTGACATTTTTGTCTTTAAGATTTCATCAAAGGCAGCTGTTAGAGGAGACCCGAGGAGGCTGTCCGAGCCCTCCTCGGCCAACTCAGCTGGATGTGGAGAGCCACAGTCCTTCACATGCAGTCCCACAGGGGGGAGCTAGAGATGTGAAGAGAATCAGTTCACCCCCACCAGCTGCTGCTCCATCAGTGCAAGAGACAGGTAAGAGAGCTGCTTTGTCATTCTATGGGGCTGAACCAGTGGACAAGGTGCGTTTGTTTTTATCGTTATTTTCAAAGCACTTGTGATGCAGTGCTTTCTGTTACATAATTTTAACTGTTTGTCTACTTTTGTACAGAACCAGTCATGCAGTTTAACACCTGGGTAAGCTGTGATTCTTCCCATCCATCACTGCCTGTGGTTCGCAGCCCCAGGGTTGTAGAGGAGCAAATCTATTTGGAGGATGTGCAGACAGATGAGGACAAACTCAATGGCAGCATGCTTTCCTCTGAGTCCACCTTTCTCCCCTTCACATTTGACCTGGGACCGCAGACGACCCACTCAGACAGTGAGGATGAGACAGAGACATTTGAACCAGATTCCCTGGCTCCAAAGCGGCCGACACAGCCCAAAAAGCACAAGCACAACAAAAACACGACGCATGATTCTCCCCCAGTGGATAAGAAAGAGAGAGTTTGTGTAGCTGACGACATCTCTGGTGCAGTCACAACAGCTGGATCACTTGAGGTCAGAGATAGCACGCCACAAAATGATCACGAAACATCATCTGACCTTGGCACAACAGAGGTTAAAGACACACAAGAGCTGGAAGAAGGTGGCATGTGTGCCAGTAAAGCAAGTATGATGGAAACAGTGAGGGCAGCAGTTAAAATACAATCATGGTGGAGGGGGCAGCACACTCGATGTTGTCACCCCATGGCCAGAGAGGTGCGCAGTGAAATCCGCCTGCGCAGGATGCAAGAACACATCCTCTTCCTGTCTGAAAAGATGGACAGGTAACTGATTGACCCACAGCATTGTTTGTTTTCTCTTTAAGTTATGATGTTAGAGCTGTTGTATTTAAGCAAATATTGCATATTGTTGTGAATATGTAAATATATATTCTAAAGATTGAATGCATTCATGTATTAAAATGCAATTTGATTGCAGGGTGCAGCAGCAGTATGAAGAAGAGAGGTTACAAAGACTGGTTCAGGAGGAAGCTGTGAAGTTTCTTTGGAAAGAGGTCAGTACTTGTTGGTCTCTTGTGCTCAAATGGTCTGTTTTTGTTTTTGTAATATGATTCACATAGCTGCCTTGCTAGTTTGACACTTCCTATGTTTTGGTCTCAGCTCCAGTCTATGCAGCAGTGGAAGCAGTCTGTGGAGCAGCAGCTGACCTGTATTACTCAAGCCGTCACCCCGGCTCAGATTTCAGTTCCAAGATTATGTGAGGCTGCTCCACCTGTCCTACCCAGCATGACAAACCCACCCAGCACAGACGTCTCCTTCCCAGACTCCGGATTCCAGTCAACAAGTGAACAGCAGGGGGCGCAGGAGGACAGCTTCCTGAGCAGCGGAACAGCAGACTCTCTGAAAACGGTGCGAGCGCTGAGCCCCGCTCGCAGCGGCTGTGCTGATGGCAGCAACAGTGTGGACAGCGCAGACTGCAGCCTGCTGGAGCAGTACCTCTCATCCGTACAGCAGAGGGAGGAGGAGGCTGAGGAGGTGATCAGTGATAGAACAGAAACACCACAGCCTTCATCACCAGCATCACCAAGCAAAACAGAACAATCCAAGTCCCCCCCACAGAAGGCAGTGGACAGCCAATCAGAGGACAGCGCTCCTGGCCCTGTCTGAGAGTCTGCACCTAATAGACACTTGTAAAGAACTACTGAGTGTGTATATGTTTGCACTGACTGTATTAATCAAGATGCATTGCTCCCTCTAGAGACTTTGGGCATGTCTGACAAATGCACTCATCTTGATTGTTGACCCAGATCTCAAATTACAGTGCACTTATCTTCCTTTGTTCATTGAGCCTGAACAAAAGACAGGCTTGAAGGCAATATCTTACTGTGAATGTAACCTCATTTTTTTCCCATTTTTTTATACTTTATTATTTTGATCTATTCAGTTATTTAATTCACACTTTCTGTATGCAGACAATGATTGTGATGTAGCTTCAGAAGATAATAGTAACTTGAAAGCAATTTTACAATAAATTACAGTAAGTAGGTTGCTACCTTTACTGAAGACTATGTATCTTTATCAATATTAACTAATACATCAAGTACATTGGATGAACCACATTGGATCAAAGTAGTTGTTGTTGTGTTAAATGTAGTGGACTTGCATCCACAGATATATATATTATACATGAAAACAAAAAGCATACCATATCTGTCATCACATTCAGTGTTAATAGCTGAACTGTTTGTATTAACTTAGATCACATCACCTGACAATGTTGTAGCATCCGTAACTTCTCTAAGAATTTAAAATAAATCTACGGTTATTATTTTCCAGTTACTGTTATTTGGATTCCTATTATGTTGAACCATTAGAAGAACTTTGGCTGCAGCAAACAATTATTCTCATAATCAAATAATCGAGAGGTGAGGGCTCAAGTCAAACTTGAGTCACAACTTTGATGATATAAGAGAAGACACATGACTTGATTTGGATTTTAGAATTTGACTTAATTAATGGAGTACCACATCAACTCAATACCTGATACCTCTCCTGAAGCCTAAAGATTAAAAAGTATGTTAATTAAAAAGTGTACCATTTACCAATTCATTTTCCTGTGACTGACTCAACTGACATTGATACTACTTAATCCTAGCAAGTTGGCTCTTAATTTCCCGTATCCGCTGTGTTTGAACCAATCCACAAGCATCCAATCAATATACAAAAAATATGCAGCTGTTTAGAAAAAAAACATTGAAGTATTGACTGTTGTCTTTATTTCTCAGGTTTTATTTGAATCATTACTGCATAAAATGTTCAAAACAACTAAGTTCGATTAGAAATAGTGATGCCTTGATTAGTTTGACTGACAGTGGACACACCTGTTTTCAATAAGAGTGAGAGTTAGTCAGCACACCTGTGACAAGTCCTATTATCCCCTGTAACAAGCTATTTTGCTTCTTTTCTAAGTAACTGACAGTTTGTTAAAGCACAGTGAAAAATCCAAAAATCATGACTTGAGGAACAATTTTGATAGCTATGTTTTGATCTACTTAATATTCATGAGACATCACCAGGATACTTACAGGCCGAAGTAGTTATAATGCACACATGACAGCCAAGCAAATTTAACAGCAAAACGAGGTAAAAAACAATACATTTTAGTAACCACAATTCTCATATTCAATCTCTATTATTTTAATGGTACTAAGTCTTTTTATGTCTTCTGTCAATAAATAGCTTCAATACATTACATTGGGAGGCTTCCTGGTGTTTAATATTTGTGGTTAACCACTAGTGGGCGCGGTTATACCACAGACTATGTAAGATAGAGTTATTCACCCGTGAACCCACCCCCTACCCTGGTCCTGTTTTCCTACCATCATGCCTACTGGGAGCGCTCTCACCGTCCGTGATGTGAGTCCCACACCGCCGCTGTATCCTCTGCACCGGCCCGCCGTCACGCTCATCCCGGCATCCTCCTCCTGCGACGATGTGACGGTCCGACTTCGTGCTTATCCGTCGTCGTAACGTGTAAGTAAGGGAGCATTCAGCACTGTCGGTGTTTACATTCGCTAATAGTACCAGTACTTTGGAATATGTGTTGGCATCTCCACCCATGTATCGATTATCAACATCCCTCCCGTCTTTGTTGTCGGCTCTCGCGCCGTTGCAGCCGTTCATACGGTACGAGGATCTGATCGTTGTTAGCAACAAATCCGAGCGTTATTGACGTGCAAAAGCATGATGTCAAGATGGAAGATTCGCCTGAAAATGAACCGGCGGTATTGCTGCGTAGTCATCACTGCCATTTGTTGAAAAGTAACTTGCTTCTTTTGCTGGTAAATGTTGCTTGTTTTCTCTTGTCTGAGCGTGGATAAATTTACAGGCTCATCTGAGGGCACAGTAACCTTTATGCTAGTGTCAGTTGTTGTAAAGGACTTTAACTGCGTCAATGGGACGATTAATCGATAATTCAGACGATTAATCGACAACAACTTTGATAGAATAATCTTTTTTTTTATTTCGAGTCTGTAAAAATATGATTATTCATCGGTTCTTGTGTTTTGGTTTTGGGGTTTTGACTGACAGCAGATACAGTTTGAACGTGTCAACATGTGCTCAAAGGAAGTGTTACAGGCTTTTTTTTCCCATAGTTTCTGAACTCTTAAAGATCAAATACTTGTATAATGGTGCCAATAATTGTCAAATTTAGGTGATTTAAGAATAAATTTGATTAAACTAATTGCAGTCTTTCAAGATATCAGAGTGACATCCAATAAATGCTGGGAGTAATACTTTACTGCACTTCTACCTCTACTTCTTACTATTCAGCTATTTTTTTATTGATCTCTAAATCCTCTGCCCAGCTCTTCTCTTAAAATCTGCCGCAGAAAGTTTCCCCTCTTCCTTCTTCTTTTAATTAACAAATAGTTTGTATAATCTAGTCTATATTAGACAACAAAATAAATTACAAAAAACTTTTAAAATTAAAACTAAGCTTGTTTCCTGTAGAGGGATCAGGGTGTTTACCCAGAACAAATATGTGCATGATAATGTGTCAACAATTTTTAATCTTTGTACAAACATGAAGTGCTAGTCTCCTAATTGTCCATCCTTTGTGTTGACAGCATTCATTTGACACCATCGGTCTCTGAGGACAGATGATGCCATCATCACTGTGGTGACAGCAATGAGAGAAACAGGCCCTGATCATGGGAGACAGAAAGAGGCCACCATGTACCGGAATCTCTCCAAGTACGCCCTTATCTTCTTCGTCCTAGGCCTGTCTGGCCTTATCTTCCTGCTGCGAAACATCCACACTGTGGAGGTGAGGAGAGAAGTGGGCTACACAAAGCCTCAAGTTCTTGTGTTTTCTCTGTTGCCATCAAGGGAAGTTGATTTACCGTTGACTTAACTTTTCATCTTTTAACTGCATGTCATGTATCTTCATAATATTCTTGTGTATATAGTGAAACAGTCTACTTTTACAAGTGAACTTTTAAGCTTGAGATAGTTTGGTTAAAGATGTAATAGTATTATCCCTTTTGATTTTTTTTTTGTGGGACAGACAAAGGTTGGTAGTCCTATCTCCTGCAGCACCTCATACTTCTCCTCCTTTTCCCTTCAGAATTGGAACTGTCACACTTTTTCAACCCTCTACCAGCTCCAGAGCAGGATACAATCATCCTTTGTTCCTGTGAATCTGCCAACTTTTCATTACAACCACACCTTCTGCGCCCATCTGGGCCAGAAACCCTCCCCTGAAGATGAATTGGAAGAGCGCTACCTGTTGGACTCTATCGCCTGGCCTGGGCCTCCATCTCAGTCTGCACCAACCACCCTGCGGCAGACGAGTGACCCTATGCACAGCCTGTTCGCCATCCTTCCCTCGAAGAGAGGAAGAGAGTGGCATGTTGGCGAGCAGCTGGAGGTCCTGGTCCAAATGCACGACTTTCATGGTCGTCCTAAGCGCTATGGTGGGGATTTCCTTTTGGCAAGACTGCACTCCCCAGAGCTTGGAGCAGGTGTAGCAGGTAAGGTGCTGGACCACAGGAATGGATTTTACTCTGCTCTGTTCCCACTCCTCTGGGTGGGGTCTGCACAGATAGAGATCACATTGGTGCACTCAAGTGAGGCCGTTGCTGTTCTGCGACGTCTGAGGGAGGAACGGCCTGACCGTGTATTTTTCAAGAGCCTGTTCCGTTTGGGCTTTTTATCTGAAACCACAGTGTGCAACATGTGTCTGCCCCCTGATCATCAGCCCCTGTGCAACTACACGGACCTTTACACGGGGGAACCCTGGTACTGCTACAAGCCCAAGGTGCTCAGCTGTGACACCAGAATCAACCACGCCAAAGGAGGCTATCTCAAACACCTCATCACCAACAAAGAAGCACTGCTTTTCCAGAGGTTTGTACTATAATAGGATAGAGGAAGTGTGCTGTAATGAATATAGCCTGTTAAGCCATCACTCCGATGCAGCATAGACCTCATATGTTGTTCAAAAACTAAACTGAAATGAGCTGCAATAGCACTAGGTTACATTTTTCTCCATTACTATGAACATGTCCTGGTGCTTAAGACTTACTAGGGCACTTATTTAGCAGCTAAATGTTGTCCCCAATAAATGCAATGGTATTTGATCAAAAATAAGAGACTACAAACTTCAGACTTTGCCCAGGCAGTGTTCTGAGCTAAATTCTAACAATAGCATGCCAATTTTCTCGTAGTGACAATGTAAACAAGCTAAATTTCCACATGTTATCCATTGTAGTTGAGGATGTTAGCATGCTAACATTTGTAAGTAAAGTATTGAGGGGCAGCTTTGGTTTTTGTTTCTTTTCAGGGAGTTTGTTGACAAAAAAAACAAATACATGGAATATCACGAACTTAACATGATCAACTCTGTTTTTTTAATCTTAGTGGTGTAAACATAAAAGTTCGCATACATGCATCAGGATCTGACAGAATCAATGTGCTGCCTCCCATGACAGGTAAAGTAAACCTGCAGAGTAGCGTCTGTAATTTTTTTAAGTCATGCCACAATATGTGCATGCTTTAATTTATGCCATTTAAGTAAGTTTGTCTGCAACATTTTTTTTGCTTTCTATCAGATAAGATAGAGGTTGAAAGCAGCAGTATAAAACCAGATCCTGTTAAGCTAGCTCCATCTGGATATTACTACGAGGACTCATGGAGGCCACTGAATGGTGTTACAATGCATCAGTTCAATGAATCATCTGCCATCACGCAGTGTTTGGAGAACAAGGTGATCAACATGTATGGAGACTCTACAGTCAGGCAGTGGTTTGAGCACCTTATTGCCTCGGTACCAGGTGAGTCTTTCTTTTTGTTTCATTATTTCTTTTTACTTCTTTTGCTGCTTTTTTTTTCTTCTTAATTTTAACTTCCATCATTCCATCATACCCAGAATTAAAGGAGTTCAACCTGCACAGTCCCAAAAACGTTGGGCCTTTCATGGCCGTGGACAGCACCCATAATATTCTCTTGAAGTACCGCTGCCATGGCCCGCCCATCCGCTTCTCCACTGTCATCTCCAGCGAGTTGCGGTATATTTCAAATGAGCTGGACGGCCTCCGCGGGGGTCCCAACACTGTTGTGGTCCTCAGCATCTGGGCCCATTTCAGCACCTTTCCCGTGGAGGTGTACATACGGCGGCTCCGTCACATCAGGCGGTCGCTAATGCGTCTCCTGGACCGAGCGCCAGGGACGATCGTGGTGATCCGTTCGGCCAACCTCCAAGCTCTGGACCAAGAGGTGAGCCTGTACAACAGCGACTGGTATTCCCTGCAGCTCAATGAGGTGCTCAGGGCCATGTTCAAGGGACTGAACGTTCTGCTGGTGGACGCCTGGCAAATGAGTTTAGCACACCACCTTCCACACGACCTCCATCCACCTCCAGCCATCGTCAAGAACATGATGGACATGCTTTTGTCTTATGTTTGCCCGGAGAAGAAAAAGAACAAGCAGAAGTAGAACAGGGATGATGCTTTTACTGATACTGTTGTAGGAAACAGAGGTTTTCTGTGTGAATTCATCAATCAGTTCTTCAGTTTCCAACAGTTGGGCCTTTTAAAAGTAAGAGCATTCTCTAAAGCTGCAAACCCTTTAAAATAGAGATTTGCCAGACTTCTAGTTCTGATCTGTGTTTACTTGCTTTTTATGTTTATTCTTGAATCCCAACAAACAAATTTTTTTCTGACTTCTGCCAAAGACTTTGGCACAGCGATGGTACTTCCCATCTGTTTTTGCTACCAAAGTGCTGTGTGTGTGTGTGTGTGATTGTTTGCAATGTTTTAACTTAAGTTGTGTTATTCCAAGGGGAACTTTGTGTGAACATTTTTTTGTTAGTTGTGCCAAAGCTGAAGACTCAATGAGTGCTGCTTTCTAAGCTTTTTTCTCAGGCTGTTTAGTGTTAAAAACATAGATATAGAATATATTTATATATTTACAGAATATATCTATATCTATGGTCAAAATATGTTCATATCCTCTGATGTGGCCTATGTTACAACATGCTGACCACAGAATGACAAATGAAAAACAGCTTTCTTGAGTTTTCTGGTACTACAACCCCGGTTCCAAAAACAGTTTGGATGCCTTAAAAATTAAGACTGTTATATTGAACAAACAAACCAACAGAAAGTGTTCGCATGTAGTAATATCCTTTACACAATCATGTGTTTTTTCACATAGTGGTGACCCTTCTTATACCCAATCATGTTACTGTCACCTGTGTCTAATAAGCCTGTTTATCTGTGGAAAGCTCCAGAGGTGATTTTGAAGCATTTTACAATTTTCCCAGCCTTTCGTTGCTCCTGCCACAACTTCTTTGACAATTGTTGTTGGCATCAAATGCAGAATAAGCATGTATTTACAAAAATGTATTATGCTGATAAGGAGCGACAGTGAAAAACATGTCTAAGTTATGTTTTTAATTGCGTTTATGTCTAAAAGTATTAGCAAATTACCACATTGTCTTTCATCCTAAATTTTTGGAATTGGGGTTGCTCAGACTTTTATGTTGTTCTTAAACCTTTATGTGTGTCCAGCATGTTAAATTTAATTTTAGAAGTTTACAGTACATATTATGAACATCACTGTAACCTATTATTACAGAAATGGGGAGAATTGCCTCCCACAGAGCGATCATAACCTCTGACATCACTGAAAGGATCTGGTTTTTTTAGTTTCTCTTTGGGTCCCTCCATGTTGTTGTGATTGACTTAAAGCTGGTGATGTTAAATGATAGATCTTCCTTGCAGCCTTTCAGACTATCAAAATTTAACTTTCACACAGCTTTGATAATGAATGCACAACAGGTCAAAGACTGGCAGTGGTGTGTGTTGACTTGAGGCTTTACTTCTCACCATACATTTCTAATATCAGCTCTTTTGTATAAATATCTACATTTCCGGAGTGGAACAAAAATACAAAAAGACATAATTCCAGCTCAAGCTTAGATGTTTTATATGAAAAGTGTCATTTATGTGAATGCTGGAAGCATCAAATACCATTAAAACATTTTTTTTAATATTCAGTTTTTTGAGGCTTTGTTTTTAAATGGAAGTCAGAAAACCCATTTAAACCAACTCATCTTCAAACTCCTCCCATTCCTTCATGCATTCATGTCGAACTGGCAACTTTTCTAAATTTTGACAACACTTAGGACTTTGTCATATCAATTGAACTTTTCTTTAATATCATTTATATATTTTTTACACAATTGCGGTTTATGTTTCTTTTAATTTCAGTTGTTCTCAGATTTTTTCATTATTGTGTATTGGAGAGAAAGGTCAGCATCAGAATACAGGACATCATAGCCGGGATGGAGGGAAGCTGCGAAAATTATTAGATCTAAACTCTGTTGAAAACTTAAAATAATCAACATGGCTAATACACTGAGATCTTTCTGACAGTCTCACTGTTTGCAGTTTTTCGGTCTTTTCAAATTCCTTCAACTACTTCATCTTTATATTAAAGCCAGCATGCAGTTCAGCTCAGTATTCATACTGGATCGACAGCCTCTACATAGACATAAAGCTTTCAACTAACTATACTTGTTTCAGCTTGTAGTAACTCATTTCAACTTTTAGCAAAAAACCAAATTAAAAACTTGTAATTGCCCAGATCTTTCATAAATCACACTTTTTATTCAACTTTCTGACTCCATTTATCATTAGATCTGTTACCACTGTTCCTACTGCTCTCACTCCCTCAGCTGCACAATTTCTGCAATTAATGCAGTTTAGCTTCGACCTTTTCACAGACATTAAAATATTCCACATCTTTCATACATTCATATATTGGTATTATTCAACTCTTAAAGCATCCAGCATTCACACAGCAATTTCTTCAGAAAATGCTTACTCTAGTTTACATGATCAAACAGTTTGTTGGCACAGTGTTCATCATAAGGAGACAGCAGAGACCTGAAAAAGGATCTGGGTGCAAAAATGTTCAGGTCTGTGTAATTCAAAAAGAAAATGTGCCTATTTTTGTGTCTAACTCTGTCCCTGACAGTGATCAGAGGCTGACTATTAAGAGACTTAGTCATAACTCACAAGAGCACAGCTGCTGTCATGTTTTCCAGATTTTCCAGTTTTCCAGCATGACAGTAAGTGGATGCCATTGTCACTTGCATACCAAAACTGTAAACTGCTCAAGCAGTAAAAGGAGCCTTAGGGATGGATCTAGGTAATATCATTCACTGGGGCTGTGGTGATTGTCAAGATGTTATCAGGATCATAAGCTGGTGATACATCTCTTATCATGCCTTTACCAGATCTCAAAGCTTCAATACAGATCAGTAAATAAACTGTGAAAAATAAACAATGGCAGCAGTCACTGATCAGTCTGATGTGTTGAGTTTTAATTTGTTGTCATAAAGTCTCTTTTTTTTTAAGCAACAGGTTACTTCTCCCGTTGAAAAAAACACGACATGTTCCCGTGATGCTTTAAATAATTTCAAAACAGCAGCAGCTTGTCATCTACTGACATGCTGCCAGTATATCTCACCTTTGCACTTACCTAAATTTGTTTGAGAAATTTCCAGACAGGCTGAAAGTTAAACACTAATGCAGTTTCAAGAACTGCAGTAACTGTACCTGATGAGTCAGACTGGACTGAGTTCAGCTTAGAAAAGTTTATTTGTCAAACTTTAAATACTAATGTATGTCTGTTGAAGTTTTTGTTATTATCAAGTGATGGGCAAGTGTAGGAAATTATCATACGGATAGTGTTTTTTTTAATATAAACCAGCTGTATGTATTGATGACATCATGTTACTGGTAAAGCCCTGGCTCTTATGGAAACACAAACCCATCTGTTCGGCGCTGTGGTTAACAAACGTGCATTGTGGTAGATTTGTTCTGTTTTTATGTTGCAGATGCAACAGATATCAGATGATTTTAACAGTAATTTTAGCTGCCAGAGGTTTCTCAAAGAAAATAATGACAAAAGACTTGGGGACATCAAGAAGTACACTGGGATCATGGGAGTTGTGTCCTCATTGTTATACAACCACCTTTACTGATGAAAAGTTATCTGATGTGACTCAGCTTGAAATAATGTTCACATAAGAGGTAAAGTTTTATTCAAAGCTTTTATTCATGATGTTTTTTTTTGAGGGTTGGCCTTGAAATGATAAAATGAGCATAATGATGTCAAAAGAAATACAAAAAAACCCCACAAATCACTCACATTTTTCATCAATTTTATTTAAAAAGTTCCATGTTCCCTTTGAAAACTCCAAGCATATGTCTCAGTACTAAAGCTTGCAGAGCATCGTTTTCTCTAGAAGTAAAAGATACAGTTCATCAGTAACTTTGGCAAAAATACAACAACAGGCAGAGCTCTGTACAAAACTAAATGACAACACACCCATTGTATATAAAATCATCCAGATGGTGACCCCTTAAACACATGCCCCCCATCAAGAATAGCTGATCCTCACAGGGCAGCACAGAGAAGTACAGTACAGACTGATAGTGGAGTCTTTGCAGTCCTGCGTGCAGGCTGACAGGAGTGTAAAAAAAAGATGCACCAGCTACAGGGGTGAGCCAGATGTGGCTTCTAGGACTGTTTTGCTACCCACAGAACAAATACAGAGATACAAACTCATAATGTGGAGCACAGTGATGTCCTGAGGTCACACAGAAAGAGGCACTGGGAGTTTTTTCTCTTTTTCTTAAGCTTCGAAAGGAGTCCTCTGTACATTTGTGTCAATACAAGAGAGAGCATTGTGCGTTACTGTGAGCCACTGCTTTGTTTTTAATGCACCAGCTCCGATTCAGCTCTCAGAGTCACTGTGAGCACTGAATACAACGTCTTAGCTGGGAAATCTAGTGTCAGGAGTGTAGTTTTTGTGGTAAATTTGTAGAGATCGTGCTCATATCTGATATGCTTTTTCCCAGCTATAAATATTTTTACTCAGACCTTCACAGGTACAGACACTGATAGAAGTGATAAGTAGCACAGCACTGAACTAAGCAAAAAAAAACAACTTGTACTTGACATTTTAAAACTCACGAGAATCATAGTAAATGCATGGGGGGTGGGGCTGGCATCTAAATTATAAAGAAAAATGAACATTTGCAAGGGGGGCAAAGACCTGCTAACAAGTATGACAGAAAGAAATAAAGAGCGAAAAAAGCTGAAAGGTGAGAATTATTTGCAGTGTTTTGCAGAAACTGTACGTGACGCCACAGCAGCGAATGAAGTTTGGAGAGAGATGGTCAGGATCACACATCCTGGACCTTCATGGCCTCCTGTGGCCAGTTGTATGTGTCCAGAGTGAAGGAGTCGTAATCAGGACTGTAGACGTGAGACAGCACAAACGCCTCCTTGTCTTTGGGCTCAGGGTACAGAGAAGCTATGTTGTGTTTGTATGCATAGTTGACAATCTGGCAGAGAAGGAAAGAGAAGGAAAAGTGGTGAGAACAAATAGTCACATGCAGTCAAGCACAGTCATCTGACGGATCAAAATGTCACAGGGTTCACAGGTTTGTACACTCATATTTTCGAGGACCCTGAAAACTGATTTTCTTGACCGATATTTAGCAACAAATGAACCAGAGTCTGAGGTCAATCAGTCTAATAAAACCACATCTGCAGAGTCCTACTGAAGATTAGCTAAATTTAAGAGCATATAAAAGTGAATAAATAATATCTAAACATATCTGCAACATTTCTGGAAAGTATTACTAAATATTGATGACTAAATATAACTTATGGGGTCATAACTGTTTGATGTTGCTTTGAGGAGTTTAAGGTCCAATGTGTAGGATTTGGTGCCATCTAGTGGTAAATTGCAGATTGCAACTGACTGTATGTTCCTTGCTCCCTCCTCTTTAATGAACAATATTTCAAAAATTACATTTTAATTAATTTACAATTAGATTACATATTTCATTGTGAAGAGCGAGAGCTGGATTAATGGAGGGTTTACCCACCTTCACTGCAATCTTGAAAGACACCTCTCTTATGGTGCTGAGGGGGGGGTAGAGCCTCCCCTCAGCCAGGTGCTCCTCTGTTACCATGTCAGCTATCGCCTGGCAGACAAAGACAGAAAATATGAGGTTAGAGCATGTTTTTACCAAATAAAAAGTATTTTGTCTCAGAAGTCACATCCTCATAAACATAATATGTTAATAAATGTGTTATAATGCGTTATCGTCTCATCACTGTGCAGTAGCTGAAGACAATAAATACCTCTGCTGTTGTGAGGAAGATGTCATCAGATATGTGTCGTACTCCGCAGGCTATGACACCCAAAGCAACTCCAGGGAAGACGTAGGCGTTGTTTCCCTGTCCGGGGTAGAAGGTGCGTCCGTCAGCCAGCACCACCTTATCAAACGGACTTCCACTGGCAAAGATGCCTCGGCCCTGGTGACAGAGGAGAGAGACATGTTTCTCTTTGGTTGTTTGTTTAATAATTAACTGTGGAGGTTTTTTACCACTAGAGGGCACTTATTAACTGATTTTACCACAGTACAGGCAGGCTGACTGTTATCTTTGCAAAGTAGGCTGTTTTTTTCACTTTGGTTTGTCTGGTTGTCAGCAGAAATATGTCAAAACTACTGTGCCCCTTGTTATTATACATGAAGTGTGTAGCATGAGGCAAAGAAGACCCGCTTCTAAATTTGGAGAATCTGAATCACAAGCCAGATACATGAACTGCAACTGCATACTACTTTGGTTAACATTGCTAGAAAAAGCATTTGACCTTGGCAGAATTAACATAATACATGCTGAAATTCAATAGATGGTAGTAAAGTTCAACAGTGATAAAACAGACAATTACAGAAATATAATGACTTTGTATCACAGCCCACATTCACAGGTACCGGTGATCCTCTGGGGTAGCTGACACATGTGGCTGCTTAAACTAGAGAGCATTTAGATTTACACTGTGATGTACAGAATGTTTTTTTTTCTAAAACTTGTTTGTGTTTATGGACATGTAAATACACACAATGCAGATTTGCATATCATAGCCAATAGTCCACTATCAAAGAATGGACGGTTGGTCTGCGTTCTCCTCTGCCCTCCTCATTACCTCTGTGAGCTTGTAGCACTGCTCTGCTGTGCACTCTGCCTTGCTGGTTGGATTACTGAGGGCAAAGATGATCGGCCTCTCATTGAATGACGCCATGTCCTTGATAATCTTCTCAGTAAAAGCTCCTGCGATAGCAGCCACTCCTTCATGTTCAGGAAACAGAGCAGAGAAAGAACACAGAACTTCATTTAATTTCAAAAGCTCCAATGAGAAGATGTAACCAGAGGCACCATTTGCAGGATTCAAACCTCTCAAGTCAATTGAAAATAACAATTTCCAGATTGTTCTTTTTATCCAAGCAATCATCCAAGGATCTGTTTCTACTTTAATCTAATTACATTTTAATCATCTGTCTTTCAATCAAAAAAACACAACAGATGTTCCCTGGATAAAATGGTGATTTAAAAAAAAAAAGTCTAATTTTATCTTAAAGTTTATCATACATGCAGGATATGAATTCAGACCTGTGAATACAGACAGAGTGACTTAGTTCATTTTCTGAGCAAAGAACAAAGTATCACCTCTATGGGTGTCAACTGTTCAGGAGTTAATGTATCATAGGCTGTTAAAACTAACAATGTGGATTATACAGGAGTTTTAAAAACACCATTTAAAACCTAAAAAATGTTCTTTCAGGGATTTTCGGGATGTTCAGTGCAACAATGTCTGGAGAAACCCCACAGTTGTCTGCTGACCTTCCATCTTGTCTCACCTATGATTGCGGTGGGTTTCATGGTGTGCACCACCTCCTCCAGGGTCTTCAGGTGTGGATGCTCGTGAGCAAACTCCTCCTTCTCATGATTAAGATGACTTCTCCCCTAAATTAGTGCAAAAATGTCTTTTTGAAAGCTGCACATGCTGCATTGTTACATGTACAGGAACATCTGTGAAGAGTGACCAAGTGACAGACACACGTTACCTTAACAATGAGACCTTTTGAGTCGACCATCCAGATTCTCTTGGCAGCTTCTTCTTTAGAAAGTCCCTCTTTGGCCATGGCCATTATAAGCAGGTGAGCAATACCCAGAGCAGCCTGCCAAATTAAAAAAAAAAAAGAAAAAAAAAGAGAGGATAATTGTCCATCACTCCTCCTTTCTGAGTGAGTTTTAAATGTGTCATCCGACATGAGGCACAGTTTCATCTGTTAGGAATTAGGGACAGCTATTTTTATTTCAAAGCAGAATAAAAATCGAGGTGAGCAGCTCTCTCACCTCGCCTGCCCCCTGGAAAACAAAGGTGTGGTCTGAGATTTTGTTCTTGGTGATCTTCAGAGCAGCTAAGATCCCAGCAACAGCTACCGAGGCTGTACCTGAAATAAAGAGAAAACATGGTAATTCACTGAAATTAGCAAGAATTCATTTGAAGTAGGTGATCTTTTAGGGTGAAGCAATGTCAACAATGCTTTTACTGGTTGAATACATTCAACCAATGAGTACATTTTTCCCATGTTTTATCTGAACATATTCTTGTCTTTTGCAGTGTTATTTTGAATGGGTTCCTAGTAGCTTCTGGTGGGGCAATTATTGCAACCGCTGCCTGATTAGAGTGATGGGGTCAAATATAACAGAGTCCTGTGAGTGTTTAAGTACCTTGGATGTCGTCATTGAAGGTACAGTATCGATTCCTGTATTTGTTGAGGATGCGAAAGGCGTTGCTGTTAGCAAAATCCTCAAACTGTATCAGACAGTTCATCCCGTACCTGCAGGATGACAGAGTTGAGCAGTCAAACATCAGGATAACTCCCACCTCCTCCGCTCATTTGTGTTTCCACTCACTTGTCTGTCACTGCCTGCATGAACTCATCGATCAGCTCATCGTAATCCTTTCCTCTGATTCTCTTGTGCTTCAGTCCGATGTACAGGGGGTCATCGAGCAGTGCCTGGACCAGAAATCATCACTCAGATCAATCGATAAGAGACAACTTGCCTTTGCCTTTCTGTTTCGGCTTTGTGTTTCAGTAAATAATTACCGAGTCTCATCAGCAATCCACTGAACTCTTCAGAAATCAGTCACGTACCAGCTGATAAAGGAAGATATAAGGTGCTCACTATAGCCCTCCCGCAGCTCTGTCATCATACACACCTGGTTGTCAGTGCCAACATCCAACAGCACAGGGAGACACTGCTGCGGTAGTACGCCACCACAGGCTGTGTAGAGCGCCAGCTTTCCAACAGGAATGCCCATACCATAGCTTCCCAGGTCTCCCAGGCCGAGGATGCGTTCCCCATCCGTCACAACAATGGCCTGCAGAGAGAGTGCACAATAGCATAATGTATGATACAATACTTTTGCAGGCATAAGTAGTTGTGTGTGCGTGTGTTTGGTGGGGGGGGGGCACCTTTATGTCTTCTTCAGGCCAGGAGTTGAGCATGGTGGCGATGTGGCCTCTATCATGGATGGTGATGAAGAGTCCTCTGTAAAAAAGCCAGAGTTTAAACCACAGGGCAGCAGTATGGATGGGTTCAGCTTTCCTGCATGCATGAATGTTTTCATTCACTGCAGTCAGTCATGAAAATCAACCATCAGAGAACTGAAACGTGCACAGGAAAGTAATCCATTACATGGATTACATAAAGCGTGAAAGGGCCAGTGTGTAAAGTTTAATATCATCCAGCAATGAGAATGCAGATAATGTTCAGACGAAAGAGCTTTTTTTTTTTTTTTTTTTGGGGGGGGGGGTTGTTGGCCTTTATTCGATAGGACAGTGTTGAAACGGGGAGAGAGAGAGGGGGGCAGTGACACGCA
>JAQMCX010000011.1:7974294-8110089 GCA_029814765.1 Acanthurus leucopareius | reverse complement strand
GATGTAACATGATATATGTATGTATGTTGTGTTGTAATGTTATATGTATTATTCTCTATGAGAATGCTTTATGTTAACATTGTCTATTTATTTTATGTATTTTAGTTCTCACGGCAAGATTGCAGGCATAATTGAAGCTGAATAAAAGCCCGTTTTAAAGAACTGCTTGTACGCGATTGACTAAGGGGAGCTACATCACTAATGTCACATGTGACGAGGGAAAGAAATGAAGACAAAAGAAAGAACAAAACAATGAAACAACGAGAGTAGCTTTCATCAGAGTGGATGTTAGTATTGGTGTGTGGATCTTACAGAAAGGTGGTTGTAGTTCCTCTGTCCGTTACTGTGTCCGGGCTGGTTTGCTATGGAGAAGTAGCTGGGTGGCTTCTCTGCCCAATCCTTCCCTTTGCCTCCTTTTCTTCTCCTGCTGTCCTCCTCATCTGAGCTCCAGGATCCTTTGTGACGCAGAGGAGGTGAATAGCTTCTCTCCCTCCGAGATGCTCTGCTGTGCAGCTCCTCCATCAGGTCGTCACGACTGCGAGTACGAGGTCTGGATCCACCTCTTCTCTCTGAGGACACCTCTCTCTTGTTCCTTGAGCCCCTGTTTGGGGTTCTTCCTTGCCGGCTATCCCAGTCTGAGTCATCGCTGTAGTCGCGAAGGATCCCTCGACTGGGAAGAGGGACGTCCCTATTGCCACGACTGTTGAGAGGGAGACCTCCTCCAGAGCGGTTCTCACTCCCACTGGACTGGCTGGATAATCTGAGACCACCTCTGGCTGTACCTACACCTCCGCCTCCAGGACCCCTGTGTGAGGAGGAGCTGGTTGCAGGCTGAATAATAGGAGGCAGGGTGATAACTCTTCTCTCCACTCCTCTCACTCCCATCTCATCCAGGGCTGACAACACACTTGGGGTTCCAGCTGTGTAGGGGACTGTTTGAGGAGCCCACTGGGTCTGGATTTGAGGTTGAAATAGGGGCATATATTGGACACCCTGATGAGCCATTTGAGGTGGCCCCACATCCAGCCCCCTCACCTGGTTCTCCATGTAGTCCAACAATAGATTGTTGCCATGACTGACGCTACGATCGCTGCCATTCATGTGATGTGAAGGGGGAGTTGGGCGCTGGTGCTGCTGGGCAAAGTTTGGTTTGACAGGATGGTCCGAGTACGAGCCTGGAGCAAAAGCAACAGTTCAGTTTACAACAGAATGTGGAGTGACATAAATAACCTGCAACAATAAATTTTGGCCACTTGGGGGCAGCAGACACACACAGTACACAACAGATAACCCTCTCAGTATTATGACAGACAAGCCTTGCACCTACAAACACATCTCCTAATTGATCCATAACCATGGATACAAACTGTGGAAACCACAGTAATTATAGGAAACATTTTGCTTGTTTTGTTCTTGTTGCTGATGGTCTGTAATGACTTCCAATTCAAATCACAGTTGCTATAAATAGCTCACGTTGCACAAAACTCACATGCATATGGCGTCACCTGACATCTTTCTCTCTCTCAATCTGTCTCTCTGTCTCCTTTTTAAAATCTGTTTTAAACTTTAATCAGATTAGTCATGCTACCAATTGATGAGCACCTTCAGTGGAAAATGTGAGATAACAGTCAGATAACATAGAGAGCTGCCAAAGTTCATCAAACAGGTCCCAGACTGAGAGGTCCTGCTCCAGCTTGTCTGACACAAATATATGCAGGGAGACCTCCAAACAATACTTATGCCTAAAACAATGACTGTATCCTTATCCACATGTTTGTAAAAATATAAAGTTACTTAACTAATATTTCTGTTGGTAGTTAATATTCTGCTAAAAGTTGCCAGAATAAAACATCAATCCAAAAAAAGATGGTACAACAAAGTTTTTCTAAAGTTAAGATTCAAATACAACAGCATATACCGGTTAAACTTGATGTGATTTTAGGCCTGGCTATGGCTATAAACTAGCACTACATCATATTTTAATTTAGATGTAAATACAAAAGTGATGTTAAGATTGCTAACATGAGCTTTTCTTTTTACTTTATTGTGTCTTCCACCTCTAAAGCCAAACCAAACAGACACCTTTGGGTCTGGCAGTGAAAGAGACAGCAAAGCATCAAAGGTAGGTCTTGGTGTACTTTTGAGTCACTCACCTGAATACAGTATGGGAACACCCTGGGAGGAGATGCTGGGGTTGATGTGATCATAAATGGGTTGAGGATTCGACCAATGAGCCATATTCTTCCGAAACTCGTTCATCCACCTGTGCTCCATCACAGCTGAAATCAGAGCAAAGATGAAGTTGCAGGTTTGTTGTGACTTGACTCAGTGGTGTCAGTAATGACTCAGTTTAGATTGTGACACACACGCATGAAAGAGAACAGAATCTTCAAGCAAGGCCCTTTTAGTCAATGACGCCATCATTAATTATATCTATTTACACCTCTATTGTCCTTGCTGTGACATGTAAAAATGTCTTCCATGACAAAATGATGTTACAGCTGCTTCAACATGATCCAGGTACCTCGAGCTGAGGCATCACAGCAGGGATTGCAAAGAGACGTACAGGATCAGTTTTGTAAAGTGTGCTGCAGAAATGATTGGAGTGTCAAAAACAAACAAAACAAAACAAAAAGCATCTTTTCTACCTTTCTCCGGACAGCAGCATGTCTGTGGACAACACGGGCAGCGGACGTAGCAGCAGCACCTCTGTGGGCAGCACTGACAGCAGCAGATGCAGAGGAGCATGATGAGCAGGAGGGCACCGAGGATGATTAAAAGGACCGTCAGCCAGTCTGGAACCGATATGAAGACACATCATTACTGATATTTCACATTTTGTTCTTTTAGCACACCCACTCATTTTCCTCAAAGTCTTTTCAGGCTCTATGAGACCTTGTTTTGCCACAAACCCGACGGAGGAAACTTACGGTACACGATGAGTTTCACTTCGCGATCTGAGTCGCCCGTTGTGTCACCAGCAGCATCGATGTTGCAGTAGTACACGCCATTATCCCACCACATCACTTCAGTGATGACAAGGTCAGCCTCTGTCAGCGGATAACATCACATTAGCATGATTAAAAAAAAAAAAAAAAAGAGATACATACATTAATCATACAATAATCGCTCATATATTATCTTTTCCTTTTCTTTGTGCTATAAATATGCAGCTTCATTTATTTTTCCTCTGAAATTCCTTTTTCTTAATCAGGGATTATTTCCCCCGAATCCCCTCAAACCTGTTAACAGGTTTTCTAATCAAACAGTTTTAATTGGTATATTAATTTACTTCCCTTGGGACTTTATTTTCTGTAACTCCACTGGGCTCATGGCTCAGGGAGAGTGCAAATGCAGGGCTGGTTATTTGGTGGTACATGCTGAAATAAAATGTATCTATGATAACACTAAAAAAATATCACATTGTTTCTGTCTGTTTTTAAAAAGAGGCTTCGGTTACAACTAAGGAGCATTAAAGCTTGACTCCTTCACAGCTACATGCATCTGAACTAGTTACTCTACTTTAAAACTGTTATTTACACTTACCATGCATATATATATATAACTGGTAACTTCTTCAAAGTTTAACTTGTGTTTAGACTGAATTAATAAGTGCTCTAGGATCATTCAGTAGTCAAACTAGAGATTATTGATGTTGTCATGCATTTTTAAGTTTGATGGCGTGTCTGTAAAACATGTAAGTCTGCTTGGTGTCTGGGCCTTGTTTTCAAGCTCAAGGTAACATGTAAGGCTTATAGCTTTGATTATTTGTATTTTTAACTGTTTGTGAATAAACTTAAGCTGAAATGAACACCTATTTGTTATAATAATGGGATCAAACTTACTGTTTTGAATGGTAATTTTGCGTTCTCTGTAGTCTGCGCCGAGGATGGGCTCATTAAGGCCCCTCTTCTGGATGACTGTGCGCACTGTGCGCTGGCTGTCTGGACAGTCGTTAGAGGGGTCCTGACCCAGCTGCAGAGCGGCCTGATAAGCTTCAGACACAGATGAAAGAGAGATAGGAAATGTTTAAATTATTATATATTCTTTTTCTTCTGACAATAAAAAAAAAATGACAATAACTATCTTTCTAGATGGTCAACATGCTGCCAGCAAGGATTAAGGATGTTTAAAGACGCTCAACATAATCAAGCAGGAAAAAGAGAACACATCAGCAAAATAAAACACACTACATTAATCACGCATTAACATGGTCTTTATTGAGCCAGTGGGTTTAAGACACCCGATGAAGGCCTGACGAAGGTGATTCATCTCAGTGACTGATGAACCACCCAAAAGTCCCAGATTATGTTTACAGCAGACAATTTCACTCATCATATCAGAAGAATCTCTGCTGTAGTTAATCAACATTTATGATACCAATAATAATGATGTAATGATCAGTTGTCTCAGTAAGTCATGCACGACCTGAAGCCTGTCAGTGTTTTACCTGTGTAACACCTGTGCTCACATGTTAAAATGTCCAATGTGAAAAAAAGGCCACATGTAAATACCTCTTACAGAGGGTCAAACTGTGCAAATTGTTTTACTTTTTATTGAATTTTTCCACTGAACTTTTTGTTGTGTAAGGCCACGGGTAGCAAACAAATGTCAGTTTTAATGATATCTTGAAATAAACTAACCAATCTGCTTGTTAAGCAGTTACTGTATTGCACGAGAGTTATTATAGGAAAAAACAGATCAAATGAAAGTTGTGAGGGAACATTTAGCAGCATCTTCCAATTAATATTTGATCCTTAGGTTGATAAGAAACTAGTTCAAATGGTAATGTTTTCCTCTTAAATAGTATTTGCTGTTGCAATTCAGTAATAAACAACTGAGATAACAATTAGAGATAAAACCAGCACAGACTCACTCGCATAGCAAACTACATATTTTTGGAATTCCTGCCACTTTCATGTACATTTTTAGGTCATCTACTTTATTACATTTCATTCTCTATCCACCTGTAGCCTCACCTGTGGAGTAATACTCCAGCACTGGGTCTTTACAGAAGGACTTGTACCTCCAGGTGACCAGCACATCCTGAGGGTTGGCTGAAGTTGAGTAGTCACAGCGCAGGATGACAGAGGCGAACAGAGTCGCTCTCCTCTCTGGGTCTGAAACGATCACCTGGATGGACAGCAGCTCTGAAACAGACAGGAAGAGCAATGAGATTAGATGGGAGATAAAAAGATAAAACAGCAACATGCGGGACTAAATGTTCAACTGTGTCAGTGTGCCAGCTTTGCTCTTTAACACTGGATTGATAAGAATCTGAACAGACTGGTTGACAGATTACTCCAGAGGTCTTTAAATGTGTGAACATGGCAGTATATCATTAGAAGTAATAACAGCTGTCAATCATGATCAGCTATGCAGAGTCAGAGAAAACAAGCTTGTTGACAAGTAATCTCTGCTAACTGAGATCAGCCAAGATGTCAGGTCAAAGGTCAAACACTTTGTTTTTTTATATAATGCACAAAAGCCTTGTAAAGATGTATGTTTGTGAGTAACTGTTAAACAAGTGCTGACATTTTCTCCTAAAATACAAAGAGATATCAACAGTCATTTTCACCATTAATTAATCTTTTTGTGAAATTAATCCATTTACTTTTTGTTTTACCTACAAACAGTCCATAACACCTAAATATTCAGCTTACTCTCATAAAAGCTACAAAAAAGTGAGATTTTGGGGGGAAAAAAGGGAAAAAAAGAGGAAAAACACACACACAACAGGTATGTGATGTGTGAGATGATTTGATGGTTGGCTGAAGTGGGCAGTCTTTGTGGTACTTTATCAAAGAACCGATTAATCGACAACACACAAAGGTTTAAGTCCCAGGGGGATATCTTCAAATGAAATAGTTTATCTTATCAACAGTCCGAAAATCATGTTTTTAATTTACACAAAGGTACATTCACAATATAAAATGTGTAAAATCCCCCAAGCAAATCCAGGAAACAGAAAAATTGCTTGTTCTGGGCTAATAGCAAATGAATAACTAATCAACAAAACTGGTTCACTTCCCATTTATCTTATAAACTTATTATTTAACATGATTTGGATACTTTAATATGAATCAATGTCTACAAACACAGACAGTATTCAGATTCTAACATAATGATTATTAATTTGTTCATGATACAGATTTTCAAAGTCCACCCTTTTAAATATATATAATGTATAAAATTTCCTGGTCCTATTTTTTGGAAAATTAATTTCCGAAATATGACATTTTAGGGACCAAAAATTGTTAGGCCTACGTATATTACCAATGTTTTGAGCCTACTTGAAAACACTATCGAAAACGCCAAATACTTAATTAAGCAACTCTCAATTAATCAATTTCTTGTTCAAATCCAGTGTAATCTTGGACCTTGGGAATCCCACTGGGCAGTTTTATTTTTTCGATGGTTTACAAAGCAAAGATTAATCGAAATAATATGCTTAATTGTATTTTACAAATTATATAAAACGGCAGCAAACTCAACCAATTTGGATATCGGACTATTTTTGACTTTTCGACTATTTTGCTTAATAAAACGACTCTGAAGTTTGTTTGCTCACACAATGTGATCGATTAACCTTCTCTTAGCTTCTTATTTCTGTTTTCGACTGGGCTGTAAAATGGTTTCAGCTTGATAGCTGATAAACTCGTAAAAATCACAATTTATTATCAGGTACAGTAGGCAACCGATTAATGCAGTATCGCCCTTTGCAAAACGATGCCGTGTCTGCTATGAGGACTGTTTGGATTTTTTGTTTTTGGAGAACATTTTAGTCACGTGACAGCCGTCGGCCTTGTCCACCTGTTGATAATTAACTTGTGCACATTACTAATAGTTTCGATTGTTTGCACTTTGATTCCTGCCTGTAAACAGTTTTAAGAAAAACAGCCTACACTTGTATTTATTAGGCTCTGAAGTTTAGTCAAAGAGGGTTTTTTTTTTTTACTTTAAGGTCTTTAAAGAGAGCCTCACCTGTCGGCAGGTAAACCAGCAGAAGCGCGATCAGTATCATGTTTCCCATCTCGTTGCTCTTTATCCTTCTGCGAAGCTTCATTCTGACGTTATCTTGTAGGTGATTTAAAATCCGCCGGAAATCCTAAAAAATTGCGCGGAAACGTAACAAAACTGCAGCTCTGCATAGTACTTCCACTCTTCACTTACGACGACATGTCGGTCAGGTTATGTGGTGAAAGACGAGTATTTACAAAGAGCAACGTTTCCTCAAAGAGCCGATGAGGGCGGATCATCCCCCTCCCCCACTCCAGCTTCAGGTGACATCACTGACCCCGCCCCCTCCAACAGGTGCAACATGGCGGAAGAGAAGAGGAGCACGAGATGCAACCGGATGCAACGTGATGTTACCTCATCACTTCATACCCAAAACGTCATTTTCACATTATGCTTGTCTCAGCTTAGTTAATTACAGAAAAAGAAAAAACATTTTAATAATCATAATAATATAATATAATAATAAACCAAAATTCAATACATTGAATTAGCATATAAATCATTCTTTATGCCTAAAACATTTTCATCCATCTTAGTCCAAGACCATAATAAAACTGGCACATTTTAGCATGTGTAACTAGCAAAGTGTAATAGATAGCAAGTGTTGGTAGGAAAAAAAATAATCGGATGTTAGTTAAATCTAATTATTTTATCACAGAGAGCCCCATTTTTTGGTTAATCTCTCTTTTTTTGATCATTTTTAATAGTCCTAATTATGACATGGAAAAAGGCAAAATACAGGGGTGAAACAGAGCAAATAACTACATTTTAATATTCACAAATGTTATGTTTTCTGCTGTATTCAGTGAGTTCAAAGCCTCTGATTGATATAAGGGATGTAAAGTGAATAGAAATAGTTTGTTAGATTGTTTATGTTATTGAGGTGGGAGGCTGGTCCTTAAACTTGAATCTCTCCATTTGTTGTTTACTTGGTAGATGAACACATTCTTTATGTAAATGTTAACACCCAGCTCTTCAATCTTAAGACGTGTCTACCTTTTTTGTAGTGTAAGAAACAGTTAAATTAAAAGAATGTAAGATTGTCTGAATGAACCGAATGGAGCAGAAACAAGTCAGCTCGTCCGGCCCGATGGTTTTCATTGAACTGCTCATGGCAAACAGCCAGAGAGTAAAGTTCACTCTTAGGATGAGTCATATTGGGCGAGAGCTGGAGCTCTTTGTGTGCTGAGGTTTACATCTCTTATTCAGAACATGACCCCCGACAAGCTTTACTGTTGACACAAAACAATCCCGCCTGAGCTGAACTCGAGTGCTGCTCTCAGCTCGTTGAAGTGTGCTCAAAATCCTGTGAGAAATGCTCAATGGATGAAAAGCTTTGCCATCACATCTGTGTCTGGCTCCACTCTGAAGCTCAACACATGCCGGATTTAAAATTCCTTCCTTGTCAGTATCTGAAGAGGACACGCAGTACCTTTCTCTTTCTGTCTCTGTATCTTTTGTGTACAACATATTTACACCTCAATGATCAGTCTTTGCCGTAGAACTTTAACAAATGTTCCTCTGCTTTGTTTCTACTCTCATTTAGGCTCATAAACAATGTTTATATGCGGGGGCGAGGCCAGGGGAGCGGCCCCGTATGAAGTAGCAACTCTTGTTTGAGAGTTAATCAAAGAGCAATGAAAAACACAAAACAACTAAAAAATACACCCCAAAAGCTACAGAGAATGGAAAACAGCAACAATAGTCTTCAAGTGGTCACAAAAAATTGCAAAACTTCCATGAAGAGATGTAAGATGAAGACAAACTGACACAAATCAACTACAAAGAGATGCACAATGACCACAAATGAATGCAAACAACCATGAAAGAGGCAAAATGACAACAAAGAGGAGGGCAAAACATCTGTAAATCGACACAACATGTGTTGAAACATGAAGTTTTCTAAATAAAATGAGTTTATGATGCTCCGCTTAGACAACTTACACCGTAACATGATACTTTAATACATAAAACATAATGCTTTATATAAACATTTTAAAAAGGCAAACACGCTTTGTATGATAAAGTACACTGATCATGTTTGGTTCTGTGGATGAAGGAAAGCTTGAGTGTTTATTTAGTTGTGTACATTTGATAAGCTCTGATAAAAAATCTCAGGCTTCATCTAAGGTGGACACACTTCATCACACACGCTGTCAAACACAAGAACGACTCAAACATCAGATTCTTTGACAGACAATACCTGTTTTGTTATCAATTTCATAAATCAATTTTAAACAAGTAACCTTTTTAAAAACAAAATATTAACATGCAAATAAATGAAATCCAGTGACCAGCCAGGTGTCGGCATCTGTTGAGATCAGAATCACAGCAAAACAAAACTTATGTTCTGAGAAAATTTGACTTATTACACGTACAACCCAAATCAGATACAGTGTTTACATGGCAACGGAGAGGTCCAAACTAATACTTTATAACGACCACTAATTAATAAATATGAATCCACCATAACCTTATCCACTATTCTAAAGTCTATATTGTTCATTTATACTTCAGTATGTTTCATTGTTTTTTCTTTTATCTATGTATGGACTTTTTATCATTTAACTGCTTAACTGCAGAATGTTTGATGACTCTTTTCAATCAAGGGATTTTTGTACTTTGTGCTAAAGAAACAAAACTCTAAAACTCCAGTAAACAGAGTTTATAAAATGCTTGAAAATATTCTGCTATCTGTTAAGAACAATTTGGTTGTAAGTGATGTTAGAACTTAACCTGGAACTCACTTGACTCACTTGGGTTAAATTAGTGAAGTCTCGGGAGTCTTTTTAGTAAAAGCGCCTAATGAAATGTCGAAATGTACATTAGTTATCTTGTTGCTAGGGGTACTGTGTTGGTTTAAGTTTTAATTTACCACTTGATTCCCCTATTTGGTAAAAAAAGAGAAGAAAATGTTAAAAGTCTGTTCTAATACATGATAAATATAGTTTTTTTTATCAAGTTCATGCAGATTGGGCAATCGAAAGTACTTGAATGGAGTGTGTGACCTTTACAATCCCAAGTTTTCTCCTCACACGTTTTCTCCTCACACGAGTCAAACATCCATTTTATTTTGCCTTACGTGGGGCTGAAATGATTAGTCAACCAGCAAAAAGATAATTATGTTATCTTACAAGCAAAAATTCCAGTTATTCCCTTTTTCCACCTCCTTATCCAGTAACTTGCTGCACTTTTTTGCTTTTAGATAGTGAATCAAATATCTTTGAGTTTCAGTTTTGATTAGTCATTTGAAAAAGTCCCCTTCTCACTACTCTACAGACTTTTTATAGAACAAATGATAAATTGATTAAGAAATGCCAGATAAACTGATAATGACTCACGTCGAACAGCAGACTTAAGGGATTGTTTTATTTAAAAAGTATTTAAGCAGTGCAATTGAAACAAATTCAAGGTACAGTACTTACATACAGCACGATATCGACAACAAACACACAAATAAAAAGTGAACCTGAGTTGTGCTGAGTGAGAAGTATGAATCCTGTAAGAAAAATATAAGACTGTGCTGTTCTGCTTAGTATAAATGGCAGATAATAATAATAAAAAAAATATATCTTGGCACCGGTTTAACTCATTCAACTCAACAAATAAAAAAGTGATGCATGCACCTCATTCATAACATCTGTAGACTACACATGCAGAAATATCCAACTATAATTCATGCACTTGGGGCAAAACGTCCTGTACTAACAAATGACTGCACATGCTGCTTTGTGCACATTAATTTTTCTCTTTTCTCCGTCCATTACTGCTGTTTTTGTCAGTGCAGTTATGTCAGTGAGGTGAGCCAGACTTGGTGTGGCTGAAGGCAGAACAGTAAGTCTCTCCTGCGTGGCAAACAGGACGGCTTAAATGAACTGATTGGCAGTGCTGTGCAGGTGGAGGCTGGGAAACCTTGTCACACTATGAGAGCACCCCTGCTCGGTGCGGTGCTCTGTTAAAGAAATACACCAACATGTTAGAGACTTTGCATTCACGCTCATGCGGTTAGGTTAGTCCAGCCTTCAATTTTGAGTAAATCATGCAGCTTGAGCTGTGTTGGCAGTGATGAGTGTGACACTTTTTAAGTGAGAAAATTAAATCAGTGAGCCAGTTAGTAAGCTGTCGCAGTGTGAGGGTTGCAAGCATGGCTGGGTTATTCAAAACATATCTGTCTGTTAGTGTTTACTACATTGTTAGTGTAAGTTGTAGTTGCTTTTGCTCATAAAATTTTTAATTTATGCAAAAAAATTGTCACCTATTTAAGGTCATATTTGTTCAATTTATTGATTCAGTGTTAAGATCTTGTATGTACATTGAATAAGAGACAATCAGCTATTTACATAATACTATAAAACATTATTAAATGTCCAGGCACAAAGCTGATGTTATTCTATCTATTCATTGTCATTTATTGTCAACAAATCCTGTGAAAAAAATCAAAACCAGAAACGTCTCTCAGAACAAACTGAGTTCCTCGAGCCAACACGATCATACTGAAGACATACGTCTTTTGAATTGAGACAAAAATATTTAGCTTGTAGTTTTTTACAGTAATTTTTAGGACATTTGCCCTAATTGATTGGTGGTGGTGAGGACCACATAGGGCTCAAAAGGTTGAAGCAGAGTCAAGTTTTGGAAGAATACAGCCTGACATCACGATGTGATCAGGCTAAGTAGAGCTGAACAACGCTGCCACAGGGTGAAAAAGTCTTCATTTTCATTTGCAAATTGACCGACACTCCCACATCGCCGCATACACCTGCAGTGACGTCTGATTGGGTCTGAGAACAGCCTGAAGCATACAGGGTGTGTGCTCTGCCAGGTGAGCTTCCAGGGCGAAATGATTTCCTTCCTTCTCTCTCTGTACTTTCTATACTGTCTCTCTGTTTTTCTCTAACTTGACATTTATGTGCATTTACACGATCAGATCATGCCTGATTAAAGCTTACATGATTTGTGGACAGGCACCTGCTGACAGACAGACAAAACTTACAGAAAAGCCCTTTTTTAAATTGATCTCACTGTGCTGATGTTGTGCGGAGAACAGTTACCTTAATGGCAACGTCTACAGGAGCCACAGTGTGATTTGCTCTTGTTTTTAACAGGTTATGGACCATATTGAAGTTTAATAGCACAGATGTATAAGCGGCATCACACTTCGATTACATAGCGAGTTCAATACCAAATTTGGATTTTTCATAGGATTTGTTGACAATAAAGAAAATAAGAATAAAGCCACACTTATCCTGTAACTATTTACAGGATTTAGAGGCTGTTTCCTGAAGAGCTGAAGAGGAAGGAAGTCCATGTTCCTGCTACAAGTAACTCACCAGGTTTCGATTCCTGTCTCTCTCCTCTCTGCTCCCCTGCAGCGTGTGAGATGCCCCCTGGTGTGGGCGGGTGTAAGAGAACGGCCTCATGGCTGCTTCAGTGGTCCTGTAACGCTCTGATCTGAGAGGCTCTGCAGTGCGGTACCGGTCTTCAGGCGGGTCACCCCTTCGATACCGCTCCGCCTCCCACTCAGAGTAGGGAGGCAAGGAGTCCTCCTCTTCTGGACGGTTGCTAGGTGACCGGCTGTAGTAACTACTGCTGCCCTTTCCTCTGGAGCTGTCTTTAGAGGGAGTGTCACTGTCCTCGTCTGGTCTACCAGCGCCTCTGTCTCCTCCCCGCCCCCTCGCCTTGCTCTCCAGCACACTGCTGAGGAAGGCATCGTCGTATCCTTGGCTTTGGGGCAGCCGAGAGGGCCGATCGCTGTCCCATGTGTCCCTTCTCTTCTGTGGTAAAGGTGAGGGGCTGCGACGACCCCATCCATCATCCTCATCTCTGTAGGAGCGCCTGGGAGGGCTGTAATCCCGCTCATAGACCCGGTCTGAAGGGCCAGCCCGTCGCCCGCGGGAGCTGTAAGATCGGGCAAAATCCTCCAGCTCGTCCAGGGAGCCGGTGCGCCCTCTTCTGTTCAATGTCTTTCTCTGTAGGTGCTCTGAGCGACAATTCCACCTGCAGCAAGAAAAAGCACACAACTCAGCACACAATGACATGGAGTTCAAGTATTATTATTATCATTATATTTTATAATAATATTTTTTTTAAGGTATAATTTTCAAGACACTTGGTCTGACACTTTAAAGTACAAATTGACAAACTGGGTCAAAAACAGTAAAGTTAAACACAAATACAATTGCAGGACATAAAATCAAACATTAAAACAGAAGTTTTGACATCCTCTCCACAATGAGAGAATAAAAATATGTCTTCAATGAGTGAAAACAGAGAGTCTGAATGCTGGAGGAAGGAGCGATGTGGTCACTGGAGCGGGAGTGAGTGAGCATGTGAGCAAAGATGAGCACTTCAGTTCTGGATTCAAGCTGCAGTACTAAAGACATGAATTTCCATAAGAACAAAGCATTCTTAGTGATGAACACCATGATGCATGACTGGGTTAATCAAAAAGCTCAACCAAAGAAATTATTACAAATGTTCTAACAATCCTCTCCTCTCTGATCAGTTTATGTACATCACATTCAAGAACTAATGATACCGTATATATGGCCTTGACCCTTTAACACAAAAGGACATACATACACTAAACAACACTGTAACTCTACCTTCTGTCCAGCTCATCGTCTGAGTAGTTTCCTCTGTCCCGTCTGGGCCTTCGACTGTGTGTGGATGGAGCCGCTCTCAGCACTGACTGGTCGTCGAGGTCTGCGATGGGCGGGAGCGCCTTCATCTGGACCGTCTGATAGGTGTGTCTGAAGTCTGTGGTCCCACCATCATGAAGAGAGCTCAGCTCTGATAGGCTACTGGCTGTTGGGATAGACACATTTGTATGGCCACATTTGCTATTTCCATCTTTAAGATAGTTTGGAAAACGTTTTTCAGGAATAGTTTGCTGTAACCAACCACAGGAGAACATAACTGTGAAATGATGTAACTGAACATCTCAGAGTAGGATGTGATCTGCTGTGAGTGATATGGAGGTGTTTGGGATAAGAGCATGGTACAAACTAAACATCTAATATCTGGTTTGAGGTGACTACAACTATATAATCATGAGCACTGATTCTAGTTGCTGTGTCTCATGTGTCAGCTAATGCTGCTGTCATAGTCAATTTAAAGGAGAAGTCTGGAGAGATTCTTTTTGTGATCAAAACGAATAAAACATCAATGAGCCAGATGTGTCACTGGTAGACTTGTTGCTTCAATGCAGTAAACATGTAAAAGAGTTTATTTTGAGTTGATCCCACATTCACCAAAAGGCACCAAATGTGAATTTATCCACCACTGAAAACAGACCCAAACAAATGCACTATTCACTGCTGTGTGAGGATTACTAAAAACTACAAAGGCTTTATTAGAGAGCTGTATTAAAAAATTACTGAGCCCCTTTTAAAAATGAACTTTTACTTATGTGACCTTTAGATTTTTTACATCCTCAATGGGAACAAACAGGCTTGTGGCTGAGTGCCACAGACAGGCTGGGAAAGTGACAATGTTGGGAGACAGACTAATGGCATTTATGTATTTATGTATTTATAAATCAAATATCCCCAGCTTTATCCTTTAAATATGAACAACACAAAGCACTTCCTCCTATCGAACTGATACTGTAACCACTTCTCATTTTGCCAGGTTTTTTTTTTTTGCCATTAAGCTGCAGTAACCACAACACAAATTAATTCTCACTGGTGAAAATAAAGCTAAAAATTACAGCTAATAAACTTCAGAAGCTTTCTAGTTTGTCACTACGACATAGAAACCACAATAATTACACTCTGAGATGTTACCATGACTGCTAAAAGATGGAGGACAATGACACCTTTTTAAAAGATAAGCCAAAAAACATCTCTATCGCCCCCTGGTGGCTGGCTGTACTGAAGATGGTTAATCTTCCTATTCTTATGTTGGCAGATGGGACAAACTTAAAAAAAATTGATGTACATGTCAAATAAATTTTCCTAAAGATGATTTATATGATCTTTGGTCGTCCCTTTCATGTGGGTGTGCCAACTCCAACCCATAACAGAGAAGGATGGCAGCACTTGTATCAAAGATATTTTGGCTCCAATTTTGAACAGTTGGAGGAAGTGGAAGAGGAAGTGGAGTTGTCCAGTTTTATTTGCAGGCATGGTCCTGATTTATTGCACAACATCCTGTATGATGAGCATCATGAGACTTTACATAAATATGTCAACAGATATTTTATAATATTGTTTATACAGTTGAGGTTGTTCCGCTAACACTGTAACTTTGAAAAACCACTGTAAGCAAATCAAAGAAAAAAAAGGTTTTTCTCTAATTTTTGCATCAATGTGAAGAAATAAAACTGATTTTTCTGATATTTATTATGCTTGATTATCACCACATAGTTTTTTAAAAAAAACTTATATTCAATAAAACTTATGAAATCACTGTGTAAAAAATTGAAATATACTGTTTTAGTTGGTTTATCCATATTCCGCACAGCTACAACTGACTCAGTGGATCTGAGTGTATGTGTGAGTAACTACACACTGTCAGTGTATAACTAACACACAGGAAACATATAAACTCAACTTTTTTTTATGAGACAAATCTTTTGGGCATCTCAGTGAGGACAGTTAGATGTTATGAAATGAATGTAAGGATTACATGGAAACTAGGGTTAGGTAATTAAAACAAACCATGCAAATAACAAACACTTGGACACAAACACAAATACACACACAAGCTGTCTCACAGCCACACAGATCACAGTTACTGGCCCAGTCTGTGCAGGCTTACGTTTGAGTGCAGCCATCTTAGCAGAGGGAAACTGAGCCAGCTCCTTCTCTATGTAGTACAGGACTTTCATTGAGTCCTGGTCAGGACTGGATTTCAGTCGATAACCACTGCGCACTGTGGATGTGGACACACATGAACGTACAGTACATACACACACAGGGACATAACCATGCAGGGACACACACAAATACACATGAGTGTCCAGTGCACATTCTTACAGAGCAGAAACTAGCAACCAGACTCAGATATGTAAGGATTTGAAAAACAAACATGCATGTGACATTGCTGTCATTTCTATGACTTCTTGGTAAGTTAGAGACAGACTTGAAGTTGACTGATGACGGATGAAACGAAGGTTAGTCGAGTCAGAAAGGCTGTTACAGAGCTTTCAAGCATCTCCACACCTTGTAAACAGACACTCACCTCCAGTCAGGTTATTCTTGATTGAAGGGATAGAGGAGATTTTTGGCTCCACATTGGATGAAGGGGCGAGAGGAACCACAGTAGGCACACCAGGAATGTAGTAAGGATACACAGGAACCTGGGCAGGCGGTCCACTCTTCGCCATCTTCCCTGCCTCATATACTGAGCAGGAGAACAACAAAATCAATAAACCATTCATGCAGAACCACTGCTGCTTAGTTTATACTGACAATAAACATGGAACCAATTGTAGATAAATAGTGTTGTTTCGAGGAAGTCACGTGTTTGTGTTACTGACAGTGTCGTGGACAGCAGCAAGTGTCAGGACAGCAGCAGCAGCGGACGTAGCAGCAGCAGGAGTGAGGACAGCACTGGCACCAGCAGATCCCCAACAATAACAGGAACAAGATACTGCCCAGGACTACAGATCCCACAAATGCCCACTCTGAAAGACACAAAAAAACACACACATTATTCCTTCTCCATTTGTGTTTTCAGTGGGATTCAGTGGGAGATTTGATGTGTGAAATACAACTGGAAAACATTTGATAGGTAATAAATAACACAACAGATGAATATCTTGTATTACTCCTGTAAAACAACTAAACAATTTGACAAACTGAGATGCAAAAGAACTCATATTCAGACATTTATCCATTATATTCTTATGTGACTGACAGCAGATACTGTAAGTTATCTGTTCTAAGAAGAAGACAACAGTATGTGTATACATGCTGATGAAATAGCGAGTATGACATGAGGTGTAGCATATCTTTTTGTTATGCACAGCTATGTTTGTATGGGCATAAGCAAAAATAAAATGTTTTCATAAAATATAAATCAGATGTGATGTAAACAGGAAAATTAATAAAAAGAGTGATAAAACCAAACAGACACACATGCACAGATTCCATCATAAGACTAAAAAATAAAATAAAAGTTACATGTTAGACTTAATCATGTAGCAACAATTACTGCATGGCAACCTCCAAGACTTTACATGTACAAGTAAAATTTGCCACATTTTCCAATCAGTGTTGATGGTAAATGTAGTTAACTAAAGCAAAAAATTCCTTAGTGCATGCTAATCAAAAAGAGGAAAAACAAAAATACAATTTTACCAAATTGCTGTATTAGAATTTTGCTAATCCAGCTAATGTCACAATAATGAAAAAATCTTGACCTGGCGTATTTACCCCATCACCTAACAGATATGCAAAGGAAAAGGGTAAGTTTATTCAAGTTATACAAGTCACTCACAGTTTATAGATATTGGCCACTTGTGCAGTAATAAAGCACATAGTTTTATGGGATGCTGCTGGGAAGTAGCATATCCTCTTTGGGGCTAATAAATTACATGATATTGGAATGGTACATAACTGCATGCACTTGAAACAACTCTGGTTATATTAATTGGTGAAAACAATGTTTAAACTACAAAAATTTGGTCAAGTTTGCGATAAACCAGAATTTTTTCAAATTTTTTTAATGACCATGCTGATGTTTCTTTCTCCTCTTCAATGATGTATCCAGAGACCACAAAGCACTATAAAAAGGGAACTAAAGGCAAACTCCAGGGAGCTCTGAGTGACTCTTATCCATCATCACATCTCTAAGGCATCCTGACCCTAATAACACACTTCCTCAGGGTGTGCCGAGAAGCAAAATCCACTCAAAACCGCTGGTTTAGTCAACACATATCCCCTCTGGAATTCAAACCATAAGCAGAGGGATAAGAACTTGGAGTCTGTGATTTTTTTCTTTATGTGGCCTCTGTAACTGACAGTGCGTGATGTCAGGTTGGGTGGAAGCTTTTTTATGTGCATGTTACTCGTTTTAACTGTAATGAACAGCAGATGAAGGTTCAGTGTCAACACAGGCTCATGCACATGCACTTGTTTGTTAGTCTAGAGTCTAGAGAGTTTCGGTTGTTTGGTCAGTGAGAATTAAACATGAGGCAGCGTTAGGGAAGCTAGAAGAAAGCAGACAGTGGGACAGAAATGCAGGTGAATTGCCGTACCTGGCATAATCTCCACATCAAACTCAGGTAGGAGATCGTCCTGCTGACCTGTTCTGCCTGCAGAGAGAGGGAGAGCACAGGTGAAGGCCTGCAGGGGAAGCAGGAAGCGACAGTCAAAAGCTCAGGCAAACTAGATAATCTGGCAGTAGAGTGGATGATTAATGGTCATGCACTAATAAAAAATCAACAACCAAACCATAAAAAAGCATTATGCTGAAATTTATGTGGAAATAAATGTACCTGCCTGCATAAATATGATGCCAAGCTAACAGAGAGGCTCTACAGATGGCAGTGCTGGATACAACAATAACTGGGTGAATTACCGTTTAAGTTTGCATGGACTTTAATAGTCTACAGTAGATAAATTCTACAGCAAAATGTCTACTTAATTTTTGAATGGTTTGTCATATTATTTAGCACAGATTTTTCTTCACAGGGCATGTTTGCTGATAGAGATCTTGCAGCCCAGTTAGAATAAAAAATAAATCCTCAGTAAATGTCACATTTTAAAAGGCGGCAGAAAGCTTTGAAAACACGAGGAACAAACTATATGTTAAAACTGTCCTGATAGTGTGCCCCTATAATACAGAAATTCTTCCTAGCAGAGGAGATAAAGGACTCGAATCCAGGATAAGGAAAAGCCTCAGGCTTCTGTTCAATACCAAATAAGTCCATCTCTTGAGTGTAGATTGAAGAATGAAAACACCTTGGACTTTAAAAGGAAAAAAAAGGCAGAACAGAGCTTTTTGAGGGGGCTTTAAGGGAAATTTGCAGTTTTCAATTGTTCTCAACTTACTCAGTGATTTTCAGGGAACAATCCTGGCAAAAGGTATTTTAGGACTCCTACGTATTTAGCAAAAAAACCTGTGTTGGACAGAATGTGGTTTAATGGAGGCAAATAACTTCAATGTGCTATCTCACATTGTTTAAACAGGAGGGAAACAAAGGTGACTAAGGCTGTTTTGATATTAAATAAAAAACGATCAATCAATAGTAAAAGGGTCATTGGTTCAATCCGTTATACAGACATGTATGAACGTGTGTGGGTTTGTGTATGTGTGTGTGTGTGTGTGGACGAGTTTTTCCTAACACTTTGCAATTGTGCCTTTTGCAAATAACAATAAAAAATAATTTTGGTGCAAAGATTCATGTAAGGATGAGTTATAATAACTTTGGAGATCCTTATTTCTTCATGTGGCACCATCATCAGAATCGTCAGAATTTTAATTGTTGCCAGTTTATGACCAATTTTCTGCAAAATGACTGACACTGACGGTTAGTGCTTATTAGTCAAAGTTAGCATGTTGACATGCTAAACTGAGATATTGAATATGGTGAACATTACACCTGCTTCCCATCAGCTTGCTAACAAAGTCAATGTGAACATGTTTGTCAATTTTAGCTCAACATGCAAAGTGCCAACTCTTCGTTTTGTTATCATATTAATCATGTGAATATGTTTCCATGCTCAGAGTTCATGCTTCTAAAATACAACGCCATGGAGTTTGGTTAAAGTGTTTATAAACATGCAAATCTATAAATATGACTACAAGTCATTTAAGTTAAGGTTCAGAGTTCAAAATCCCCTTCACTTTTAATCTTATTTTAGCAGGAGGCCAGCAGTGCTATGTTTCCATAATAAGGTGCATGCAGTACTTGTGCCTCTCTGGTAACATTAAAATTTCACACAAATAATTGCACATGCTTAGGTACACACACACTACATGCATGCAAAAAAACACAAACACACATACCAGTGTGGGAAAAGAGAGGCACTGTGTGAGAACAAAGAGTAGGTCTTGGAAACTGGGGCATATTTAGATTCCAGGGCAACAGTTTAGCATGGGAGCTCCTCGAAAAAGGTCACACAAGTTGTATGGTTGTGACACAGTGCCTCTTTTGTGATTCATGCACATGATTAACAGGTCAAAAAAAAAGAGAAGAAAATTCCAGGCAGCTGGAAAACTGTAAAATACAGAACAGTAAAGGAACTGCAACAGGTTTTTAGAGCAGGAGACACAACCGCAGGTGTTCATGTTTTCAGTGTGTGTGTGTAGTGAGGTGTTCAAGGACTATCATTACAGTAAAGACCAGCAGTCACTGTCTGATCTGTCTGACCGCAGGGACAGAGTAAACACCCTCTGGCAGTCAAGCTCCAGAGTGTGCTGAGTCGACCGTTACTATAGAGGGAGGGAAAAAAACATATAACCTTGCCTTCTGATTAAAAAAAAAAAAAAAAAAATCAAGTTTGCTCCCTGGCCTGGCACACTAATCTACATACCATGAAGCTCAGTAACACCGAGTAACGTGAGAGAGGAGCTATGCAGCCCTGCTAGGGAGGAAGGCGCCGACGGAGACAGGAATGAAAAAAAAGAAGGAGTATATGAGAAGATTTTGCAAGACAAAAGGGAGTGATCGAAAGAAAAATTTGCCTCAATGACTAAATAAACCAGAGATTAGAAAGGTATTTAGAGGAAGAAACACCAAAACCTTTTGCTTAGAGGAATACTGTGACACACTTTGACATTTTAGGGACCAGCTTATTGGCTTTCATGCTGAGAGATGGATGAGAATATTGACGCCGCTGTTCAGTCTGTGCTGCAAATATGAAGTTAAAGCTGGTTAGCTTAGCGTGAAGACCAGAGGAAGATGGTAAACAGCTTGCTAACATGTCACATCTCTTTTGCTAAATTCCTGTAAAACCAAAAGTTTAAAATTTAACAGTTTGTGGTTTTGCTCGAGGTTATGTGTTAAATATTTACAGTTTATATATGACAAACAAGATACAATGTGTTTATTAGTGAACTATGAAGGTGCAGATAGATTTAATTTTCTTTCAAGCATCGCCAAGCTACCTGTTTCCACTCTTTTGAGCAAGGCTAAGCTAACTGACTACTTTTAGTCTCATGATATTGAATCCACAGGCGTGAGAATGGTATTGAACTTTTTTTTTTTTTTTTTTTTTTTATTTGGCAAGAATGTACCAAAATTTCAAACTATTGCTTAATTTTGGTGCACAAAATTGTCAATGTATGAAATCCCCAAACATCAGGAAACACTAGTCTGGCACTGAGGCAGATTTACATACTTTGTAATTTTGACTTCTTCATATTAATGTGGCAGAGCTGCAAAAAAAATCAAGTACCAAAACCCAGCGTAGTCTTGTTATTCCCACTCCTTTAATCCCCCCTCCCTTCTCTCCTGTGAGCTGATTATAATAAGATTAGTGCTCGGTGGCGGCGGTGGGCTGTATGAATGAGCGGTCGTTAAAAATGACAAGCAAACCAGGTTGGTGAAACTTCAGGGAAGGAAACCATTTTGGGTAACTTTCAGATCACGTTGTTGTAAGAGTTAAGCCTGGTTCTTCCCTGTTTTTCTCTGCGTCCGTCTTTTTAACGTCTAAACCAGCAGCAACCCTTCACATGCTCCTGTCTCCACCGGGGGAAAAAAAAAAAGGATATTACCATGGCAACAGCTTAAGGAGTGTCTTTGACAACAATAGTCTCCACAGTTTCTCTCTCTGAATGGCCATGCTACTTCAACTTTTCATTGACGGAAGATGGAGAATCTTTGACCTTTGGCACCGAAATTTCAGCTGTGGAGCGTAGCTTTGTTTAATCATTAATCAGCAACAAAATGCAGAAGCTGTTGTAAAGCTGAGCACATGACCCCGTACAGTTTTTGAACCTGCTCGACCCAGATACTGTGTCTAACTGAATTCAGAAAGTACAGTCCTGCCAAGTCCATGTCAGCCCTGTGAAGTGAGTGGTGGGCTGAATCGTGTAAAAGAGGCAAACAACATTTAGCCGTCTCCAAGGAAGCTTTTGTACACATACTGTGGAATGTAGAGCAACAAAAAGACTGTTTCTTAAACCTTTACCCACATGTAGAGAGCGTCTTTACAGAGGTTGACATGATACCAAACAAACAAACAAATATACAAGCAAGCCAGCTGATCATGATCAGGCTCGGTGTGTTTTGAGTCTAATCATCATTGCTTTGATTAAACGAAGACATACCGAGCACCAGTAACTCCATCTGGCCCTCATTCTTCCCCTCCAGATCATTAGCGATGACGACTTTACAGAAGTAGACTCCGCTGTCGCCCCACTGCAGCTCCCCGATACGCAGGTCCGCCTCTGCACAGAGACAGGGAACAAGGTCATATGTGCTGCAGAGACGAGAGGTCACATGAAACCATCTTCACAAAACAGGTCAGTGTTTTTGAATTCAGACTGATTAACATTAACAACAAATTGACTATAATAACTTTGTTCCTGACTTGCTAAATACATTATTGCAATCATTTTTAGGTGTAAAAACACTTTGATACTTGCAGTTTTGAATGCACATCAATACAAGTGGTGAAAGGATTCCTTAGCTTTAGTGCCAACCTGGTACTTTTTAAAAAGTATGACATATTTTTCAGTGTTAATCCTATTTAACAGGAGAAAGTAAACATCTCAATCATCTAAATCAAAACCACCTGTACAAGAACTTTGTAGAAAAATTAAATATTAAAAAATTGTCAAAATTTTAATTGAAATCAGAAACACTGATCAAAATAAACCTGATAACAAATTCTAACCGGACAACTGATACCTGCTTTCAGTACTTGTCAAATATCAATACTCTGTTTCTTCAGCACTTTAAGCATTAAAATGTGATAAACAGTCTGAATAAATACACGTGCAACTCAACAGTTCATAACCATTGTTAAATGACTTTTACATTTGGTAATTATTTTCTTCTGTGAAGAAAGAACTAAAAAAATGTTTATAGGTTGAAAACAAGAGTAATATTAATATATTAAATGTATTCATGTAAGAGTAATGATTACCACTTTAAAGTCATTTATCACATCAATGACCCTTAATTTTTTTACTGTATCAGCGATGACAGGAGGTCATTGTTGGACATTCGACGTTCTACTGACACATTTGGATAGAAGACAGGTGTTTTGCCTTGATAAGGCTTGAGGTTTAACAAGGAGTTATGCATGAATAGAAGTGAGAGCAGTGTGTTGTGATCGTGTGTGTTAACAGGGCTCTGCTCTACTGTGGAACAGAGACAAAAGAGGTTTATTTAGAGAACAGGAAACACAAAGCACAGTCAGATCTAATTCCTGAGTTCTGTGGTCAAACAGCTGCCACAACTCTACTTTCATTGAATGTTTTCTTATGAGGTAAAAAATGATAACATTACTGTTTATGATGGCGATGTCTCGGCCTTTGTAGTGCTCTGCCAGTGTCATGGAGGGCCCCTGCGCCGAGGCCACCACCCGAACTGTACGGCTGCTGTCAGAGCACTCCAGGTGGGACGTGGCACCCAGGTCAGAGGTCTGAATGCCCAGACTCTCAGGCAGGGTGAAGGACTCTCGCGTGCGGTCTCGACAGTAGGACTTGTACCACCACTGCACCACCGGGGTCTGAGTGGAGGCCGTTTGGTACTGACAGGGGAGGACCACAGACTGGAAGAGCATCGCAAAGCGCTGCTTCTCCCGCACTGTGACATGCACGCCATCGCACATACACACTGACACAGACAAAAAAAAAAAAAAGAGACCAAAAATGCAAATAAGTAAAAATAAAAATATCACTCGAAACAAAATATTGACACAAATACATGCACCTTCTTTCTGACGCCTCTTTACTTCACTAAGATGATGATGTTCAGTTTTTTTAAAACTAGTTTTTAGGGGTGGTGATTCAAAATTTAGATCATTTTGGAGAAAGAGATCAAAATCAACTGAATATCCCTGTGCCCCCCAGCCCAAGAGAGCCTATGGTGGTTGCAAATGCAAAATGTGAAAGACCTTCTTCAGAGCCAGTGTTTGGTTTGTCCATTACTACTGTAGAAACATGGCAGTGCAACTTGGCAGACTGTGCAAAAGACATGACCACCTTTGCACATACAAAAGTCTTATTCTAAGGTCATGAAAACACAATCATTCTTATTTTTGGGAGATTTTACACTTATGAAAAAAGTTATTTTGAGTCTTATATTAATTTTTGGCCATAGATTCATCTACATCCTACACATTGGAACTTCAATTTAGCTTACGTCTGATCAATAAAATGTCATAAAATACAGAAAAAATGCTCAATATAGTTCTCTTAAGTCCAAGGTGACATTTTCAATGATTGTTTTCCCCAACAAATTAAAGGTGTGAAATTAAAGACAGGAAAAGGTGCAGATGACACAACTATCTTTTTTCACTGTGGATGATTAAAGAGTGCAGAGGATGACACCTGGAAGATATTTTGCATCATATCAAAACTAGAGCAAAGACAGGAAGAGAGATTAGGTGTGTGGAGGGAGGGGGCTCCTCTGCTGCTCTGTGCCGGGGTCAGGAGGGTTAAATTCCAGTGTGTGTGGGGGGAGCTGGGGAGGCCTGTGGAGAAGCAGGGGGTTGTCATCACAGACAGAGGGAATAGAGAGCTCAGACGTTCGTGGGTGCTTTCTGCTAGTCATATTAGGTCTAGGTGGGGCAGGAACTCGCTCTAAACATTTCCCAGCAGACAGGAAATCAAAACAAAAGCAAGTCCACCAGCCTGCTTCTCCTTAGGACTGTTTATAGCATTTATCTAAAATGGACGCTCATTTCCGGGCCAACATTAAGACAGCAACAAAGAGTTATTTTTTAGTCTGATTCAATGAATTGTTCAAGTGTTTTGAAAAATTGTCAAGAGTCCAAAGTGGCTTTTAGTCCAACTGTGAGTCCAAATCTCAAAGACTTCCAGTACAAAACATTAAAAAGCAGAAAATATCTGGGAAACTCAACTTGAACAATTTCTATTTTTGACATGAAATTATTGAGACTAATCGTAGATTTTTAATGCTTCTTTTTATGTCAGCTGACAAATACTTTCTGCTAGAACTAGTGTGTTAATGATTCATGTTATTGACATACAGAGTTCCCTCAGATGAGCATCAATAGGTTATTTCTTCCCCGGATGAGAAACTACAATTTACCTGCACATTTGTAAAAACACTGATGTTGGTGATAAAGCCAATTGAATTTTGCAGGAAAACAGAACAAGAGGAAGGCTGAGCAAGCTTCTAAATTCCTCCCATGAAAGAGCTCTGGTCTTCCCCTTGTTTCTTTTTTTCATGGACCAGTCCATTGTTAGCTATGGCTTTGCTCAACCCCCTCCTCTCCACCTCCCCCTCCTCTGTCCCACTTGAGGAGCTCAGAGGGGGAGGAGGTCACAGACTCCCAACCAATGGGAGTATCTGTTCTTGTCCAGCTGGGTGTGAACAGACCAATAAACTGCAAGAGATTTAAACCAAACCGTTACTCAATGAATACAATCAGTCTGAGGTGAGAGGAGGTTCAGATAAACAAACACAGAAACTGCTAGATGCACTTTCAACAAGTGCAGCAGTGACTCTTAACTATTATTTATATGGAGTTCACATCAGGTGTGAGTCACTGTAGGTTAATGAACAGGTTACAGAGGCAACAGACAGTCTCCTCCTCCACCTGCTCACAGCCTGAAGGTCTCATTTTAAGCTTGAATCAACATATTAAAACTGTGTGTGTACCCAGATTTGTATTCCAGGTCAAAAATACAGGACACTGCACGTTTCCTGACCACAGCCAGACTTTTCCTCTCCAAAGCTTGCACATTTCCTGCTTTTACAACATTGTGCATTCCTCCACATTGACTCATTACCTCCAATGAAAAAAAGAAAGAAAGAAAGGAAAACACTGATAAGACTGAATATAGTCTCCATGTCTGATAAAGAGTTTCAATGCAATTTTACAGCAAAACTCAGAAAACTTGTGGTAAGTGAAGTGAGCATTTTTAACAAAAGTTCTGTGCTCACAGATGTAATAACACAAGTACATTTTCAGGCTTCTTCAGACCCAATGAGCACTTTTTGGTGACTAAATGTAACTTTAAAGGTTCAAATTATAGCATTGATCTATAAATAATGTTTACATTTCAAATATTTTATCAATTGTTTTTTAGAAAGTCATTTTGTCTATAAAATGTGAGGAAATGGTGGCTGTATTTTCTACAAGCCAAAGAGATGTGTCTAAAATACTTGTTTTATTTGATCTATTGCATCGCAAACTCAAAAAATATTTAGTTTATTAATTTAAATGACAAATAAAAGCAGTAAATCCTTATATTTGATCATCTAAGACCAGCCATTGTTCTACTTCAAAATCCTCAGTTTTACTTGTACAAAGTAAACTGTACTGATATACAATATAAATAAACTAGTAACAGCAAAGCTATGAGCTATGAGGAAATATTATGAACTTCTCAAGGACGATGAAGTATAATGTAAAGTGATATCAAGACAATATTTGATTCCAGACACTAGGCTACAATAACCAGAATTATTGTAGTTCTCCCATACACCTCATGGTGTTATTACTTTATTTAAGACGAATTGATAACAGCGCATCTATCTCACTTTACTCATTCATATAAAGCATAAAATAAAAGACGCCTTGGTCACTCATGTCTGTATCCTGTGTTTCCTCGGGACAGGCTGTAAGGTTGGGATCAACCTGTTGCGCTGTTGTTGTAATGATGGTACATTTATAGTAAAGCATACGCATTTTACTGAAGGGAACAAGACTTACCTGATGCTCCCAGTAAAATAACCAGCCGGTGAAAGTTCATCCTACAGTCCTTTTTTAGAGTAAAGTGCACTTTATCCGCATGTTGCTGATTCAAGTCGTCCGTTAACTGCAGCTGCTGCTAACAGGACTCACGCACTGAATAACGGGACTGTACCACTTCACACAGAGGTGAGTCCCCGCACAAACACGGCTCAGAAAGGCTGGCAACACCTCTGACCCTCTCTGCTTAAAAAAACACCAGGGCAGTGAAGCTGTTTCTTTGCTTTATCAGGACTAATTTGAATCCTCCGCAGCGGGTGCAGCAGCAGTGGCTGCGGGCAGAGTGGAGAGGTATGCTCGGTGTAAAGGTGGAGGAAAGAGAAGGAGGAGGGCGGCTACATGATTGGATCAGATCTGACATGGCTGAGAGTTTTGAGGAATTTTACAGCACACAGACAGCAAGATTTGACCCATTAATTACCGAAATTTATTTTATTTTGCTCCATGTAACTAAATACATGCTTACATTCATGATCATTTCTCAAAAAAACTGCAAACAAATACAAATAATCACTATATAAAAAAACAACAACAGTTGAATATTTACTGGCATTACTTTGCAATCAAATCAAAAATGCTTAAAAATGCAACAACCTATGTCCATACAAAAGAAGTTTAAAAAGTAAATCCCAGTGTAGCTGAGCCATATAGTCCTCTTTAAGTCACAAATCTCAAGTTAAAGAGGTTAAAGAAACCTAAAATAAATGATAATCTATGCCTTTTATGGAGTGACGAAAGGTCTGTCTGAAACAATGGCATACAAATGGCATACAAAATGTGAGTTATTATTTATTTATTTTATGACTGACTGAAATTTATTGTGATTCAAGCACGGAGCAGGTTTCCATGAAAACAACAACAACAACATACAAACAGTATCAATGTAAAAAAAAAAAAGGCTTCAAAACTACATTTTGTGTAAAGAACCAAGGATTGTAGATGGAGGATTAATTTTATCATGCAGATATTATGTAAATCTAACATACAGTATGTTGATGGTTTATCAGCTTCCTTTTGGCGACAGATGATTTATAAAGAATGTGATAAGAGTTCAGACAAGGTGACCAGAAGGCTAATATATTCTGGATATAAAACTTCATAATTAATGCTCCACTCAACTGTTAAGACACTCCGTGTGATATTTCACTTATGGCAACATCGATCTGTTTATTATCTCCATAAACAGATATCTGCACATGTATGCAGAATCTGTGGACAAGATACAGTATTGGTATCGGAGGCCTTCTTGTTTCAGTTTGTTGTCTTTTTGCAATCCAGTAGCATTGACTGCATTGATTGCATTGGGGTGCACATTGGTTGCATGCGGATTTTCAATCTGCACGAAGAGCCAAAGAGGTGGAATGTTTTGGCTGAATGGTAGTCTCAAACCCATTGGCTATAGTCTGATAAAGATCTAGCCCTTGAAAATTTTATATAGAAGTTACAAATCAATGGCCTTTGCTCTTAGATGCTAAATCGCTGTGAGGCAATAACCGATGGGTTTGTAGATTGAGACCTTTTTGATGAAACTGATGGCAAATTTAAGGATTGGTAGATATGGTAGAAATGTAAAAGGGTCTTATTCAAAGCTGAGCACACAAAGTTATAGCTAATTTCCACAGTTGTGCTCTGAATAGTGAGAACTGATAAAAAGGTCAGTTTATCCATGTAACATTGGTGTTGAGAGAAAGAACTTAAATCTGTTTTATAACTACAAACAAAAAGTTCGTCCTGATTGGTTGACAGGAGTCAATTTTAAAATTATTTTCAAATTGTCTCAAAATACAAACCACTTCAGGAACTTCTTGCAACCGTAAACAACACTAATGATTTACACTATATTACCAATTCACTGTCTCTGTTGAAATTAAATTAATATTTGGCTAAACTCACTAAATCTATGGACAATATTTTAACAGTTAGTCGCTACTGTAATCTCCAGCCAATCTGTGACAAGCTCCTGCCCAGCTGCCCTTTTTTACAGAAACCATGTAAATATATGGAAGCAAGTAGCACACCCCACTATGTTTCATGGGAACTTTAAATTTTAGCAGACTCTGACAGGTGATTTGGTTCAGTGAGGCATATTTGATCTTCCTGGAAAGTTATAAAGTAAGGTATATTTCTTAACTTGAACAAAAGAGCCTAATAACTGAAATATAAAATTTAAAAAAATTTAAAAAATTTGGTGATGTGATTAATGGATTTGCTTATGCAGATGAGATTAGTCAATTTAGATGGTAGGCACAAGCTTTCCACAGTATTATCAAATATCAGCCTTAAGTTACTTCAGTAGCAGATAAAACCAGTCTTGTATGTGAGTCCGGCTTATATTAGAGACCTGCCTGCATTTCAGATTCTCTAATGGTCTTGGGCCACTTTTTGACGACTGGCGTATTATATGGTATTTCAAAGAAAGCACAAAATAATTCTGTTATGTCTCTATGACATAATCAGCCATTAAGCAAATCCATACCCAGTAAAATATTTTTTATGTGCATTGAAAAAAGAAAACTCTGAACGTTTTCTTATCAGTATTGTATTAATCGTCAGCATAAGCGAGGCGATCGCGGCTGCCGCCTTGCCGATCGCTGCTACGATAGCTGTTGTCATCCAGGCGATCGCGGCTTCCACCATATCGATCGCGGCGATCGTCCAGGCGATCACGACTACCACCGTAACGATCTCGTCCATCATAGCGATCGTCGTAACGTTCACGCTGATCGTCTAGACGATCACGACTTCCACCATAACGATCTCGTCGATCATCAAGGCGATCCCGACTGCCGCCATAGCGATCACGCTGATCGTCGAGCCTATCCCGACTTCCACTGTACTGGTTACGTTTATCATCAAGACGATCACGACTTCCCCGATATTGATCATGCTGGTCATCCTGGTATCGTCTGGAGTCAATGTCGCTGCCCTTGCCTTCATGCCTGTCTTTCCCACTTTTATGACTGAACTGATCATCATCATAATGTCCAGTTGTTTCATTGTAAGATTTTAGAGGAACATTTTGTGTTTCTTCAAGCTGCTTTCTCTCATTTGACTTTTCATTCTTGTCATCCCTGTATTCACCTCCAGTTTCTGGAACATCTTCATCATTATACTCTTTTTCCGGGGAACTATTAGACAAACAGACACACATACAAAAGAAAGAGATAGAAAGTGAGATCTGATGGTGGAATTAATCAAAGCATCTTTAAACAACACTTTCATCTTTCAGAATAAAACACATATAATTGTTGGACATGTACTGTACACACCCTTCAGCATCCTGGTCCTTTTTGCCCTTTTTACAGCAACAATAGACAACAATCCCCAGAACTACAACACCTGCAATGACTCCTCCAATTATAGCTGCAGTGGACCCAATGCTCATACTGGCTGTGGAGAAGGAGGAAAGACAAGGTTTTTGTTTTTAAAAGCACATTTAGTCAAGCGCTAAGTTCCCCTTTTGGATGGCATTTACAGAGTCATTAGCCATTTTAAACTTGCAAGTTCAAGCTTTGTCCTCTACAAATTACACTCAGACTATTTTTCAAGGGTGAAATCTGTTCTTAAAGATTGGATTTGAAAGATATGACAGTGTCCACTATTTGCATATATTGTGCGACTTAGAGAGAGCAGTGACAGTGCCTCTCATAGAATCCATTTTTGCCAGTTTTCCCTATTACTAATTTGCATTTATAGTAGACCTTTTGTAGTGGTGACAAGGTAAAACAAAAACAATGTGTTCAAATACAAATATGTTCAGTTTAACATTTTGTGACTTGCCAGGTAGCGTTACCAATATTTTCCACTTTATGTTAATAGGTAGAATTATTTGGTTGTTATGCTTTTCTCAGACTCTGTTGCAAATGAGTTGTATGTAAACATAAATGTAATTTCCAGGTATCAGAGTTGTTGCTGATATCAATGGGACAATAGAGTTTGTGCGATAAGCATCAATCTGTATTATTTCGTAATGTGGGAAGTGTCTTTTTTGGCCTTATACACTACTGAGCATCATTCTCTGGAATAAACAGAGTCCTGCCTCCAATGCTGTACCCAATGCTAACTACACATCCATGGTCAAGCCTGGACACACTCACTAAGCTAGGACAACTGCTTTTGGAGAAAGGTGTTTAGTAACAGTTGTTTTCCCGGTAACACAGCCAGCAGACACAGGGGATTGATCATATGGTATCAGTGTGTTTGTGGTCACCCGATTACTTTAAATATTTACTCCCCTTTAGCTCCGCTTTGGCCCCTACCAACAACGAAGAGAAATATCTGGCTATTTAGCGCCTAAATGCTCCACTAAGCCCATCAGTTAATTGATAGCTTTATTTGTTATTAGGGGCAGAGAATGTAGTGAGTTTATGAGAGGTTTTGCATTAATAGTGCCTACTGCTGCTGATGAAAACAAGATTTTTGAAAGGAATATTTGCAAAACCATAAGTAAAAGAGGCTAAAGAGCTAACAGGATTTGGGATTTATTGTGGAACTGAATGGTTATTCTGTGGTCTTATCACTAACAGATAAGTAGATAAATCATGTTAACATTGCAGTGGGTAAATCATGTTAAAACACTTACTAGGCATCACAGACAGGGTAAGGTTGCAGGTGGCAGAACCAACTCCATTGTCTGATGTGCAAATGAAGAACCCAGATGTTTCTCTTGAAACATTGAAGAGTGATAGAAGTCCATCCTCTGCAACAAAAAGACAAAAAAGGCTAAACAATGTTGAGATAATGGGCTGTTTTACAATTCTTTACACTTAGTTCGATGCTTGGAGATATACTCTCTAGCAGCCTGCCAAAGTAGTTGAAAGAGTACGCTGAAATGCATACTTTCAGTTGTCTTAGGTGGAAACTGCCTTTGAATGTTGGCAACAGTGTAGGTCATCCATTTATACACAGGTGCTGGAGATGCCTCCTCAGACAAACAGGTGAGGCTGATGTTATGTCCGTACTCTGCTGTTCCCTGAATATTGCAGATTGGTGGAGAGGGAGGCACTAGAAGAAAACAAAGAATTACCAATAAAAATTGTAATAACCTATTACAACTGCAACAAAATAGAGTATCGATTTTACATCTTCATCTTCGTCATCTAAGTACAGTTCACTACTAGAGATAAATAAACCTGTCACTGATTAATTCTTACCTAGAACCAAAAGGGAAGTGGAAGCTGCTGGTGTTCCCTCATCATCACCTGGGATCATAACAGAGCACTGGTAACGGCGACTGTCCTGTATGGTCACCTTTTTTAAAGTGAGTGTGGTCTCTTGTGTGTTGGTGTTGACTTCCATAGAGGCTCTGCCTTCGTAAGCAGATGTAATGTCAGTCTGTTGCCCTGAATAATAGGTGGCCACTTGTATCTGAAAAAAATAAACACAAATGTAATTTTAACAAGAAACTGACAGATTAATCCATGCATGACATTACAAATGGTTTAAGATTGGAGAATATTGTATGCTCAGCAGTGTAGTGACATTAAATGTTTTATACCCCAAACATTATGAAATAATTATATGAATAAATTGTGCAAAATGTATAAATGAACACAGTTTTTTATTCAATAATGTAAGAATACTTAAAACTCAACTCTGGGAGTTTATTAAGTAATTTCATCATTCATTTCATATAAGGTGACTTTTATTAGATATCATTAGAGATATTTCATCTCAAAAGGCTGTTTTTCAAAAGTCTATTTTTCTTTCCCATAATTATTCACAATTAAGTTTTGATCAACTATTAATTTGAAAATCAGAAGGATGAAATTAATTTGAATGAAAAAGTAGTTGTATTTTAATATTTCTACTATACTTTTTATATGCATATTCGCACAATTTATTTGTGTGATTATTTATTTATAATTTTTTATGTATTAACTCAACTGGAAATGCCTTAGAACTCCATATTAATAACAGTAGAGCCCTCTTAACCAAATTTGGAATGTCTGGTTTTGGGTTACATAAATAACATTAATGATATCTGCTTTAGAACTTATTAGTTAATAATTTATTGACAGAAAATAATCAGCAACAGTTTTAATAATTAGCTAAGTAATTTTCCAATTGAGAATGTGAAACTCTTATCTCTTTAATCTTCTCAGTTTGATAATTTGTTGCATTTACCTGGCTTATGGATATGAATATGATATGAATAGTTTTAGAATTTTATGCAAGTTTATGATTTCACCTCAGACTTTTTACAAATTTTCATCAACATTTTTTTGGGGGAAATTCACAGACAGAACCATTTTCCAAACCAAAAAAAGATAAAGAAAAAATTAAAAAATAACAATATAATAAATAATCATCAGTTTCAACCATATATATGCTAAAATAGTGTGCAAACTACTGTATATTACAGTCATTTTTACAGTTTAATTTCCAGAAGCACTATTTCTATAAGAGTCTTTGGTTAGTTATTTTGTGTAAAACTTATTATAACTATTAAAATACAAAAATTCATGAAGTAATTTAATTTACAAGTATTATTGTAGTTGCCCTAAATAATATTCTGTAAAAATTATCCATATCATTTCGTTTTCATATGGGCAGCAGTGGGTCATATGAACTTATCTTTTATATCATTCAATTATTCATCATCCACTGAACAAAGGTCATAACGGATATACACTTAAAAGGAACTTGTACGCTCCACACCGAAACTGATGACGAATGAAGCACATAGCATCTCATTATTGAAACGATTACTCACTACAGCAAATCATTGTCTATTTTAGGATGAGACAGTACCACAGCTTTGGTATTTATCACTTGTCACAAGACACAGTAATACTCTACAGATTGCCAATTGGATTTTCCAACTCAGTGTTAAAGTTACTGGATGAAAACATATTGTCCTTGATGGTTTTGTGAAACAAACATATGAATATAAAACGGAAGCAGTACTGATGGGTTGGGGAAAAAAAGGTCATAGTAGACATTATGCAACTGTGTTGTCTGGGCTGAGTGGAAATCCCCATTAAGGGACACTGTCTTTATTGAAGTTTTGAGTTTTTAGTCGAACTCAGTTGCATAATTTTTAAATCAACTTAGGAGGTTACATTTTTACTTAACCTGTAATCTTTTGTTGAGATAATTTCCTTTTCTTCTTTAGAAAAACTAAAGATACGTTTCTGCATTTTAGAAATAAATAATTCTGGATTAAAAAAAGTCACAGTGATTTATTGTTATGGTCCTTACAAAATTAAATGGGTTTTTATCAACTTATTAATCATTATCAATTCAGTTCATTTCCTTACTTGGATCTGTGAATTTGATTTCGACTTAAAACTTGATCATTTAGTAAAGACAGTTACCTTAAAAATATGACCTTTCACAACTTTTTGCTTTTAACAGTTTTGATCTTCATGTGTAAAATCAGTTTCACCTCTCACCATTGTCTCAGTAGGATTGTCAGGGAAAGCTTCCCATGAAATGATGAGTACATTTTCAATGGGTTGGGCTGGGGTGAAGGAACAGGCCAGGGTAACGTCATCTCCTCTTGCAACTTCATATTTATCCTGTAGAGCAGAAACTTGCAAACTCCTGCAGCAGGGAAGTACTAAAATAAAAAGAAATGTATGAACTATTATTCATTCTGTGTATTTTCAAAATTGTTGACATCTACTTGTGTGATGTTATATTGGAGAACAGAAAAAAACAATTCAGAATAAATATGACCCACTTTAACAATGTCTGCACTACTTATTTTATTGCAGTGTGTTTCTTTCAAGGTAAATTGAGTTCATGGGTTCACCTACAGGTGTCTTCTGAGTAAAAAGAAATCCTACTTCCGGTTGAGTAGCAAGAAGTTGGATTAATGATTAACACTGATGATAATGCCATCAAGGTGTGGTTCTGTTTCATAGAAAATACAAGAATACAAGAATAAAACCTACCTGTGAGAATCAGAAATAGCTTCTGCCATCCAGACTGCCTCTTCTTCGTCATTGCTGGGAGAAGATAGAAAAGTCCAACCATCAAATGATCTGAAACTGCTGCTTTCAGTTCAAGAACGAGAGCCCGCCTAACCTTCACGGTGAACTCCCAAGTATGGTGAAGTTCACTCTTCCAGGTTATAAGTCAACAGGTACTAGGTCACATGTCATCAGAGAACCAATCATGGATCTGTTTTCCCTTTGTTTAAACCTGCCCGTTAGAGATAAATGCAATATGAAGGAAACAGACACCTAAATAGTTAAATATGTTACACAAAGACAGAAAAACTTATAGCATAGTGTAGGTAGATAGATAGATAGACAGACAGACAGACAGACAGACAGACAGACAGACAGACAGACAGATAGATAGATAGATAGATAGATAGATAGATAGATAGATAGATAGATAGATTTGAGGGTTGGTGCTTTTGATTCTCCCAACTCCTCCAGTCTGCATGTCAGAGTGTCCGAGGGCAAAATGCTGATCCTTAAATGGCTACTGATGACTGTACCCTCAATGTGTGTGTGTGTGTGTGAGCAACATGTACATGCCCCTGTCAATAGTGTATGAATGTGCGTGTGAATGGTTGAATGATGTAAAGTGCTTTGAGTCTGGTGTTGCACTTAGTTTGACCTGCAGGCTGCAGTATTGCACTGACAATGCTGCTGCATGTGTTCAGTACAAAAAGATGATCACTAATCTAATAACACAATTGATATAAAAAGATTATCTAGCTGAACAACTACATGACCTTTGACCCTGTTGCTTTCCATGGTTGCAACTGTTATAAGAAGTGAAAGGCAGAAGATGTGAACCATTTGATGGTCTGGCTTATTATATGATGAATATTATCAGACTACAGTGTAGTAGGAGGGACATGACCTTGTTAACAGACAGTGGCTTCGTTGTTTGTGTGAATTTGCAGACCATGGACGATAATGCAGTCCTGTATGGGCTAACAAATCATCTGTAGTTAAGTATTCAACAGGTCAAAAGATTATGACGGACTGAATAGTTCAGGCTTACCATCTCTTGTGTGCGAGAATAAATTTTACATTTCTGCATGGAGAAAGGGAACATACTACCCATTGTGTTAACTGAAAAGATAAACCTTAGGGGGTTTTCATAACTGCCTGATCTATATTATTGTATAGAACATCATTACATTGTACCACTGGTTCCCAAACTAGGGGTCGGCCCCCTTAGAGTGGTCACACATAAAGTTGAGGGTTGATAAGATTACTAATGTGGTGAGAAATAGGAAAAAAAACAAGTTCTTCTACATATTATATGTACATGTACACATTTTGCTTATGTTTTATCTGTCCCAGGTCCCTCTTGCTTTCCAATCAACTCTGTGTGATTTGAAAATTTAATAGTAAACTTCCTCCAGCAAGAGATGGTCAGATTAACCCACTGAGGGGTCTGGAGGAAGCACCAGCTGTTGAGCGCCAGTTAAACCCTCTGTCACTGCTTTATGTGCACTACATTGTATGTGTCCTGTTTAAGGAGAGTATCCAGACTACATATGGCAGTTTCAGTACTGTATATAGCTAAGGACGAACTAATATGCCTATGCTGAACCATTTTACCGAGCAAAAGGTTTCCTGCATGTTGGTTTTAGTACTTTAATGAAACACTTTTCATGCTTGTGACTTTTGTATTTACAAAGAATATCCATGATTACACCAAATAACATAAAAATAACAAGGGTATAAAAGTTACTTTTGACACAGAACCGCATCAATAGGTAATAAGGCAACACTTACTGCAGTTAATACAGGAAGTTGGTACTGCAAAAACATAATTAATCCAGTAATTTCAACCAAGTTAAAATGTAGTGAGCAGATGACTGTCCCATTAATCTGTAGATAATTAAGCTGTAAAGAGTTGTAAAATGAACCATATTAAAGTACAAGTACAAATGCATGAATTTTGTTAATGTTAGGCTATAACTTGCATTGTAATACAGCTATTATTTTCATTATGCTATTACAATCAGCATATAAACACTAAATAATGCACTAGAATGAAATTTACATGGATAAAAGAACATTGTCTTATTATTTATTACATGTTTCATTTGTGTTTATCAACAATCAAAACAAAAAGGATCCATTACTAGTCTTAACAGGTAATAAATAATTGATGACAGTGTAGCAAAGCTGTAATCATATATCCTTATGGTGTCATGAACATGTATTATTTATGCTCACACAGCATTAAAAGGCCTAAACATGCGTTTAAAACTCATAGAGAACTGCTGAGTATAATAGTTGAAGGGTTATTTCCTTTTTTTTTATTTTTTGCAAAATATATTTGTTTAATTGGTGCAATATTTTTGATTAACAATAAAAAAGCAAAGTATTTAAAATCACTGATCCAGTATCCAGTTGATTAATATGTACAATGGATGAGTGAATCAAGGAAGGTGATGCGATCTAATGTGTTATCTTGGTATATGAAGAGCAGCTCAATGTGAAAATTGCAGGAAGTGGCTGAGATGAAAGGAAATGTGTCCTCACTTCACATCCCTACATATTACAGAAGTGAAATTTCCTTCTTCTGGTCACAGCGAGGTCACTAATACATATTACTATTTCACTCTCTCTTTTTTAGGTTGAAAGTTAAAAATAAAAATACATTACATTATTACATTAAATTGCATGGTTTCTGGACATCTATGAGCCTGTGCAAGTACATGTGACAACCAAGCATCTTTTTTCCTTAGAAAAATGATGAATAATTACAATGGCAGGCTTCTGTAGGCCTCATGTTGCAATGCTGCTTCAGTTTTTTCATAAAACTATTTTGATCAAAATGTCCCGCCCTAAATTTGGCTGTGCCTTGAATTCTAGCCAGAAATAAAACCACAGTCAGTTTTTATGCTTCTTTAGGCCTGTTAGGCTAATGCATTATTTTTGGATACAATTATCACACTCACAGCTCCTGTCAAGGTCTGGATCTGAGTCATTAATAAAAATGATGCAGTTTTTGAGAATGGCATGCTTTTCTTTCTCTAAAAATTGAAGGTGTGTCATTGTTGTTCAGACTGCAACATATTTTCAGAGGCTATATAAACATGTTTAACCTTGCCTCACTACAGATTTAGCAGAGAGAGCGAATGAAATAATGTTACAGGTCTCTTTATGAGGGACCAATGAACGGCTTAAAATATTTGGCAGGGCTATGGCCTATTTTTATTTTTTTTTTGTTCAAACAGATAGTAGCCCGGTTAGCTGTAGGCTACTAACACCTTCATTATTCGCCAAGACCCTGTTCCACCCAAATTTGTAAAAAAAAAAACAAACAAACAAACCAACAACTATATTTTATGTAATAATGTAAATAATCCACAGATACTAAAACCCTACACGTACACCTCTCCCTACTTTGCCCAGGTCCTTTAGTGAGTTTGCGCGTGCATATGCCCGTGCTCGTGTGTGTTAGTGTGTGTTGGCGTGTGTGTTAGTGTGTGTGTGTTTGTGTGTGTAGCAGTGGCAGGCTCAGGGCTGGGATTTCGGGTTAAATATTCAAAATGGCGGACGGAGGAGCAGCGAGTCAAGATGAGAGTTCAGGACCAGGTAATGATTACAGCATTTTACATATTCATACTCATATTCAAACGGTGTTACTCACAATTTATGATCAACGGAATACAAATGAAATGCAGACTGACGAACAGATACGGATGATATTCCGCGCCGTTTTAGTTTCTACACAGCTAGCCAACTGTAATTTGACAGAGGAGGAAACGAGCTATTGCAATGCGACGGCAAATTACATGGAAACATGCCTCCCCCCTTTGTGTGATTAGACGGCTGTACGCCGCTACATATTCATACCTCTGTCGACAAATACAATTTAGCATATTTTATTAGTAATCGCCGACGTGACTCTGGTTCATATATGACATATTTAGATATTTCACCAACGCAGTTTGATTGAAATGAGGATGCTAGCATGCTAGCGTTAGCTCGCCTGCTAACGCTTGGCTTTGTGTTGATGCACACACTAGCGTGAAGCTTTTGAAAGAGGTTTGCATATTCATTTTTGACGAGCCGGGCTGTGGCCACGCTTGCTCCCTTTCTAATGCTTTTTGTGGAGAAAAAAACAAACTGTAGAGAAGCTTGGCTTTTGTTGAACACACTGTGTCAGCTCGGTGTGTTTCAGCTCGACGTGATGTTATAGCAGAGCATTTTCCCCTCAGCCTTTTGTGCTCGGCGCAGCGGAGCCACAGCAGCCTGTTGTGTTATTCATGCGGGCCTGCCTGAGCCAGAGTGCGGAGTTCAGCATATTCCATCAACCGAGGAGAAGCTCGAGCTCACCGTGCGCGGCACGACAACAGCATGTCAACACAACACTTCATGACGATACTGACTGGAAAGTGTCGGGAACATCTAGCTTAGTCTATTCCGAGTGTAAATCGCCACTCCTCCGAGTGGCTAACTGGCTGCCTCCTCTAACTTGGTCCAGTCGTAAAGGCTAACTTTGCGTTAGCGTTAATTAATTTAAGCCGAAATGCAAACGGGATCGTAGCGGTTGGCTGTGGAAGATGCTATCGATACTATTGTGGCAAAGGTATTTTTCTCGCCTCGCCTGTGTGTGAGCAGTTAAACCACAGATTTGGTTGAAGTCGGGCCGATCACACTCTTGTACTTTTAAGTGGGAGTAGTCTGGCATGGGGTTGGTGCTGGTGTGTGCCTGCCGAGCTGCCGAGCTGTTAACCCACATCATTAGAATATTTAATTTACTTGCGCAACTTTTCTTTGCTCTCGATTGTTCAGTTATGAAAGCGTAGTTTGTATCTGTTGAGCCCTTTTTTGTAGTTGTAATTTCAACCTATCCTGTCCGTGCTGAATACAAAGATTGTACCTGTGTATCCCCCCCCCCTCAGGCACAGGGAGGGGTAGTGAGGCCCACTTCCGGAAGGCCACAATAATAACAGCCAGGACATTCTTACTATTCACTGTGCTGGTTTAATGGTTGGGCAAGACACAGCTTGATGGGGTTTTTTTCCCTCCGTGTAGATACTTTTGCCATTTAGTTTGTTTCAAAGAAGCTAGTCTGTAGTGTGTTAGAGAAACACAATGCAGGAGGAGGTTTTGTCTTCTCTTAAAAAAATCTACAGTAGCCTTTACCTAGGGACTTAACAGCTCATGTTGCTCCCACTCAGAAGCCTAAAAACAGCCAGAAAGGTAAATTTATGACATATTAGGCGTAAGTGTTGTTATTTTTTTTCATTATTATTTATTATTGTCAGTAATGACTGTATGTTTTGTTTTGTTTTGTTTGGGGTTTTTTTTTTTTTTGCAGTTTAGTGGTTACACACATGACTTTCGAGGTGTAAATGCTGAGCACTACATATCTGTCTTTGCAAGTCAAAACAGGACACTGAATGGAACTTAAGTTTCTTGCAGGGTTGCTTTACTATTAATGGTGCTTTTAAGTTATTGGCTGATAATGAAAAATTTGCATAATTTTCATAATTATGTATCATTCCAAAAAATAATTTGTAGCTGATCAATATAGCTGATAATATATTGTCAAATTGCTTTTAAGACTTTTTGCACTAAATTTGGCATTTCTGGCACCCAACTCTTTTTTATTTCATAAGCATAACAGTTTATCTGCCTTTTGTTAGTGCATTTATCTGCAGATTAAGCTGCTATAGGCTTTTGGTTTTGTAAAATTATATATAAAGAGAGAGTGCATATACTATATAAACTCACTGCACTGACATGTCTTATTTGAAAGATAATGTCTGAACATTCAATTTTATTGAATTGTGAATTTGTTGAACTCTTAAGGAAAACTTGGCACACAAACCAAATTATGTCTATGAAGTTTTTTGATGTACCTCTCTAGAAAAAATAGATGATCATTTTAGGTTACAACTGTCACACAGCTGTTTGTTTTTGTTGTAATGGGGATCCCAGATGGATGTGGATCAGTCAGAGCTGTGAAATGTAAAATCAGTGATCTTTTCTCATTGCCAGTAGCCCTTTTTACCCTCCGTTGTACAGGTTATAATTTTTTGATTCAAAAAGAGGAATTATAAGTCATGTTATTAGTATTGACTATAAGAATCAAGTGACCATCGATCATTGATATTATTAAAAAATCAAAACAAAAGAAAAAATGCATCCCTAGTGTCTTTGTTTCTTTGGTTTATCTAAGTAAATTCAGCTCCATGCTTAGGCCCACTAGTCATCTAGACTGTTGTTTGTGATGTAAGTACACTAAATTTCTACCCTGCCTGTATTGTTATGTGGAGAATCACAGGGTAATTTTGCCCACAGTAATGATAGTATCACATTAAAGATACTGTTTTGATATATATTTTAAGACATGGGACTATGGTATTATGGTACAAAATTATATCCTTTATTTTAAACAAAGCCAAGATAATTTGTTTTTTGTTTGTTTGTTTGTTTTGTGAAACTATATCCACCCTCTGGAAATAGGCTTACTTGTCTAAAAATATATAATTAACTTATTAAACTGGGCTGCTTAAAGAACAGATGAGAAATAATTCTGTCATCCTCACACTTAGGCTACTTTTCTCGTTTAATTAGTTTTACAGTTCCACCCTCTTTCCAGCCTTGTAGTTCCATCATGAATATTCATTGATGTAAACACAGTTGTTATGAATAATGCATCATTCGCAGTAATAAATTCAGGACATGCCATCTCAAAGAACTGAGAAGGCCTCCATGAAGGCTCCAGTTAGACAAGCTTTTTCACTGTGGAAGAAGAAAATCATAACTAATCAGAGCTGTGTGTTGTGCTCGAAACAGATAATTACTTATATCTAGTGATCTGTTGTAGAGAAAGCAAATCATTTTTCGGTTAATATGGCAAGGTAATGCAGACATTTTCTAAAGATTGACCTTAATCTGTTAAAACAGAGTTTCTTTAAGACAATTAAAACATGTTTACCTGTCAAGTTATATTAGGTTGAAAATCTATAAAGTGGACTCATTCTGAAACAGGAAGTTGGTGCATAAGTGATGATTGCTGGATGACCTACAAGTTGTTGCACTTACCAAGCACAGTGACTCTCATGTGTTTGCCATTATGAAGATCACAAGTAAACATTTGCAAGAATTCCTTGAAAGGTTTTTGTGTTACAGATCTTTAAATCTGTGTTGTGAAAACATAGGGCTTTGAAAGAAAATATCCAGTCTAATAGTCAAATAATTTACCTCTTAAGAGATGAGAGCAAAAGTGTAGGAGTTTTGCACAAGGTACTTGTTAAAATCTGAAAAGCGCAATAATTTGCTGTTTCAAGAAAGTGAAGTACACACATCATGAATAACCAGCAGGTATTGCTGATATTAACTTTCTAGATGGTTTATTTATATTTTGGATCCCTGTAAAACTTTTCTTTTATTTAGCAAGGTTAAGTTAGATTTAGTTTTCCACCTAGGCAATAGACAGTTTTCTAATGACCACCCAAGAGATACCACAGTTCACGTTTTCCCTGTTACTGTTAATTAAATCAAAGTGTCACCTTTAGCTTGTTCATTTATGGGCTCTGTCAAGTGTTGCTGTTTGTATTATCTGTGGTCAGCCTTTGGTAGTTTTAATGGCTTAAACAAATATTAAAAGCTTTTTTTTTAAGTATTTGGATATGCATGTTAATTGAGCATTGAACAGGGAAACTTAAGGTTGTTTGGTAATTAATTCCCTCAAATTGAAGGATTATTCTATTGTCACCGTACATTCTGACAGTTCCAGGTCTAGATTTGAAGAGGTGGTCTAGCTGTATTTTGTGTTTAAAATGAAGGATATAGATAGTGAGGCAGAATGTGGATGTGCTAATTAAGTTTTGCTCTGTCTCATGTTGAATCTCTCAGCTCACATTAACGGCTCTGCAGTATTCACCAAGCCTTCCCATATTACAGTACTAATGAGATACCTATTTAAAATTCTCTTCGCAGGATATTTGTATAATGCATTGTTCCACCACAGGGTTTTGCAAACCAGTCAACCAAGAAACTGTACATGTGTTGAAGTGCACTGCTGATAACTGTCCATGCATTCACTTCCCTTTGTTGTCTTATTTCATTGTTGAAGAGGTCGGAGAGACAGACCCCTTCCAGATTTTGACTCGACTGTGGTGTGTTTATATATCTTACGGTGGCCTTCTAAGTACCCAACAGGCTTCAGTTCAGCTACACTGTGCTGTTTGAAGAGATCAACAGGGTAATTGGTATGAAGTATAATGCATTGTTTATTTATTGTATAGGATAGTGATTTCCAAACAGAAATACTTCTACAGTTACCAGAACTGGAGAATGGTAAACATTCCCTAGTTACAGCTTTTTTAATGGGAGGATTAAGCTGCTTTTCTTCAGCAGATATTTAACGTAATATTTGTAGCAAACTACTTTTTTTTGGGATTTATGCTGTTGCACACTCATATCTTTTAGTTTTGGACTGTTTATTGGACACACAAGCAATTTGAAGATATTGCCCCTTACCCTTTGGTAACTTGTGTCAGGCAGTTTACACTGTTTTGAGACATTACATTGACTGTCTGATTGATTGATTGATTGATATTTGTAATTTGAGAAAATACCAGCTAGAATCCTACTCAGTAAAGTAATTTTTAGTTGCAGCCCTATTTAATAATGTTAAATATCATCCTGGTTAAAATCTGTTTAAATTCAGTGCATTTAGAATGCTTCAAACATAAGTAATATCATTGAAAGGGTGCTTTTGTAGGGTCTCGGGTTGTTTGTCATAAAAGCACACTGCTGTTAACAAACAGCTGCCTACATTGCTCTCAGATTGCAGACTTGCCCCACACCCTCCCATTGCTGATAAAGGTCTGTTTGTGTTTCTGTATGTAATGTGCCTCCATGCCCTCTTGGCATTCGGTTTGGTCAACTAGTATGTAAACGCCTTTCGTCAGGCAGAGGGATAAGTGAAGAAGTTGATTAGAGGTTTAGTCAGGAGCAGTTGTTTTGGATTTATTTGTTAAGCCCCCTCCCCTGTAGACCTGTAATACAGCCGTGCATTCCAGTCCAGTCATTCTGATTCAATGGACACCTGTGCAGCACCACAGCAGGGCTGTTTCCCCGCTGCACACTCTTAGAGCATGCTGAAAATGAATTTAAAAGGCCTTCAAAATGAAATACTAATGGAATGTAAAGCTAATCTAAATATGCTAATCCCCAAACACTTCATAAATATAGACAGCAACAGCCCACCACCCACTCTCCGTACTCGCTCGCTGTGGAATGCTTTAGCCACAGGGGGTCTAGCAGTAATGACAGGCTTGTGGTGGATTAATGTGGAGTTATTTATTTCCGATTGAGCGAGTCCCCCTCCCACTCAAACTCAGACCAACCCCCCCCCTTTTTTTTCTTCTCTTTTTTTCTTTTTTTAGTAGCAAGGTCCAGTCTCCATGACTCCTGGAGATACTCTGAAAGGGGGGACTTAAAAATTCTGTTAATACAGTTCGGTTTGCGAACATGCCCAGACCACCACTGACAGGTCTAACACTGCATTCTGGGATATCTTCAGCCCTTTACCTGCTCTTAGCTAATTACTTTTTAGCCGTGCACTTGCACAATAATTGGTCTTGGGCTGCTGCCTCCCCTCTCTGTGCCGCACCAAGTGCTAGTTTGGGCACTTTTTTCCCGTCTCTGAGTCGTCCTTATTCCCCTGTTTTTTATCGTCCTCCAAAAGCCATCCAATTAATATGCTAATGAGCTGATAAATATTTATAGGGGTTTAAATTATGCAGAAAGCTTTCAGAGCCCGGTGTGAAATGCGTCGCTCGCAGGACTTCAAAGCCTTGCATTGCTAACGAGGCAGGGGCAGATTTGCATACGGCTTTAATCAGCTGAATACTGATTATGCTTCATTATAGAGTTTGAGGGAGGGGAGCAGAGTTGGAGGAGGCCGCCAGCTGCACTTGTCGTTTGTTTCATTCCAGCAAGAGAGGGAGAGGCAGAACTTTTTCAGGAGTACGGACAATCTTGGCACTCGAAAGAGAGAGAGAGAGAGAGAGAGAGAGAGAGAGAAGCAGCACTGTGGAAGAGAGAGGGGCAGAGCTATAAAAAAAGAAAAGAGGGCAGAGAGGGAAGGAAAGCTGTTTGCCTAAACCGTGTTGGCTTTCCCAGTGTGCGTATCCCAGTGTTGTCCAGTGAACCGTGCTGAGGACAGTGCCACTGTGTCTGTGTGTAGCTCTGGTTGTATTGAACTCTGCTTGCTGCTGACCAGTGGAGAGTGAAGAGAGGGAGGAGTGGGAGGAGGAACAGAGTGCCGGACGCCCTGTTGGTGGGTTTGCCCGACAGAGGCAATTTTCCATGATAGGCTCTGCAACCATGCTGGAAAACACAGGTGGAGCAAGAGCGGGTGAGTTTTTGATGAGGTTGTGATGGAGCTCAGCTGGGTTTTGTTGTGGTTTGACATCCTTGTGTAATACAGGACAGGACACTCAGGCACAGTTGGCACTCAGATGTTACTTTTAAGAGTTTATTGTATTAATGTCACTGTCTTAAGTTATTAGAGCCCCTGATTGTAAACTCATTTGGATTTTTTTAGTGGATAATTCAAGTGAGATAAATGAGAGCACTTCTCTTATCGTTGCGACACTGTTGTTATGTTTGCACCGACAGTAGATGTGAGTTAGGCTCACTGTCTGTCTCTGTCTGGCTCTTCTAGATGCTAAGGTGAATAATCAGTCAGAAACTACTAAATGTGCAATGGAAAGTGGTGACGGGAACACCGGTGAGTGACCTCCAGCCTATTTTACTGTTTTGTTTTTCTTTCTTTCTTTTTTACTGGGCAGAAATCAGTATTTATCACTCTACTCAACAGGTTTCAAATTTGCAGCCAAAATGAAAATTTTTGCTGCACAAATCAGAAAAGCTCCAAAAGAAGACATGGGAGCGTTACAAAATCGAAACGAAGTGTTTTCCTCATAAAGAAATGTTGTGCCTTTAGAACATCACAGTTATTTGCTCTGTCAGTGATTCTGTAAGACAAATGATCAAACTCAGGGTGAAAATTATAGATTCAGTTCTCCACAACCAATTCCTTTTTATGTAATGATTAAATAAGCAAATATGTAGGTATGCTTTTAAATTTCATGCAGGCCCATAGCGTTAATATTTAATTCTGTAATGATTCACCTGCCTGCATATTAAACCAATTTATGCAGCTCTGTGGTTACTTTGGATCGTCATTATAGTTACATATGGTATGCTGTCACTTTTTAGTCACTGTTTTACTCGCACCTGGAAGCAATATAATCTCCTTAAGTACGCTTATGATTGTGTTGCCAGTTAAACCACAGTAAAAAATGTCTTTAAAGTCCTTTGATTTCAAGTTTCCTTAACTGTGTTTCTGTCCTCAGGAATCCAAACCAATGGATTGGACTTTCAGAGGCAGACGTTGCCAACTACAAGTGCAATCACTAATGCACATGCACAAGCTCTCCTCCAACAGGTAACACATGATAAACACTGTGATACACTTTACCTTATGTAACTTTTTGTTGTCCTGTTGTTTTTTTTGTGGAAGAAACACATGTCTAACAGATCATATTTTGCCACAGTGACACAGCTTAAATGTAGTTTAACATTGAAATAAGGTGGCGAATTCAAACAGAGGTATGCTCATCTGCACTCACACATGCACAAGTGAAAAAAGTTCATTTAAATGAGCCAGGCTCTCCTTGTGTCGCCTGGCAACAAGGAAGATTAATCAACCCTGTATGCTAATGAGCTGCTCTGCGGTTGCTCGGAAACAGATGGCAGAGAATATGCAAATCTATGCAGAATTTACATGCACTGCATAACAGTTATTTTAATTAGCATCTCAACTCTTCCCTCCCTTCCAGTTCGCTTTCCTTGTCTCTGAAGGCTGCAGCACATATTAAACACCCACTTTCTCACTTCCTTTTTAATTCAAATTCCTCTCCCTGCTCAAAGACTTAAGGCTCACTGTCAGGAAGCTGCTCAGGTAGCACAGAGATTTGATGTTTTCTTGTATTTTCAGTTTTCTGCTTAACTGTATCCAAGACTCTTATTTTTTGTCTAAATTATACAAGATCAGTTTGCTTTTAACACATTCAGGATCTTTTGTTGACTTAAAGAGGCATATTTGACCAGGCCAGCCTTATGCTGTTGAAAATGCTGTTGTGCCTGTAGGAAAATATTCTCTAAGCTCCCGTCTTTGCTTTACCTCTACTAGTCTAAGTCGGAAGACTCGAGTGCTCTTCCGACCTCCGTCCAGCAGAGCGTATTGCCTCAAACCCAGCTAATGTTGGCCGGGGGACAGATTGCTGGAGTAAGTGGTCTGTTGCCTCATTGCTTTAAATGAAAACCTAGTCCTAGCCATGCATCTGGGGTAACACTTCAGGAAGATCAACCTTGGCTGAAAGATTCAATGATGAAATGATTGCTTGTCCTGATTCTGTGGCTAAGGCTGGTGTCTCTTTTGCCTGTCTGCTTGTTCATCCCAGTGGTTCTTAGGCTATGTCCTCATTCTTCCATGAAGGGGGGTGTTTGGACATAGCCTACAAGTGTCTGCACATTAATGATCAGGCCAGCTACATGGCATTTCATATTCATCCACATTCTCCCTGAGGTCGTACTGCAGTTTAGAAGACCGGCCAGGTTGAATGCAGCTTTTATTGTGCTATGCAGGAGTGAATGTTTACTGTGCATGTGGATTTGAGTTTGAACGTGACATCAACATGCTCATTTGCACTTGTGCCTGGCTCAGCTGCATGAGTCTTCTCTCCATTTGCCTGTCTGGGCTCATATTAATGTCTCTATGATAAGGAAAGTTTCAATACAACTTTGATACCTTTGTGGAAAGTTTATACTCTGTTAAAAAAATTAAATAAACAGCCGATTCAAGGTCCACTGTATTCATATTAATGAATATCCACTTCAGTATTGTCTGCAATTGTTCGTTCATTCAAATTGGAAGAATGAAAAAAAGGAGGCATTGGAATAGACAATGTCCAGTACAAGACAGTAAAACTGGAGAAACCATTTAAGCTACTGTTGGCAACAGCATCAAATAATGTGGTCAACCTGTTGTCAGTACTGGAAAATGAATGAAGTGTGTGTTTTATTGTTCTTAATGTCAGATTCCCAGCCAACATGCAAAGTTGTATTGTAAGTCTTTTATGCAGCACACACATTTTTGTAATGTCCTGCTAATGTCCTGTATTGAAACTTTTCATGGGTATGTAAGCTTAGACTCCGGTCTTGTAAAAACACCAACTCATTCGGTCTCAACAATGATGTGCAGTAACACTGAATTGTCTGAATGCTACTTACTTTGTCTGCTTTTTTGTTTCTCCACCCCCTCTCTCTGACTTCCTTTCACTACTACGCTCCTCTGTCCGTCTGTCTTTTGCTGTCCCCGTCTTTTGGCCCTTCAGTTGACCCTGACCCCAGCGCAGCAGCAGCTGCTGATCCAGCAGGCCCAGGCACAGATCCTAGCTGCAGCCGTGCAGCATTCAGCCAGCCAGCAGAACAGCACCACTGGGGCCAGCATCTCAGCATCTGCAGCCACACCCATTACCCAGCTTCCCCTGTCACAGCCCATCCAGATTGCCCCTGTAAGCAACAGTCACTTATGCACTACATTGCTGCAAGAACTTAAGGAATATTTTAGCTAATTTTTTTTGTACATCAGCTCACAGCTCTGACAGGTTTTGAATGAAGTTGACTTTATAATTGAACACTTAAATTCTGTTTTTGTGGAATTATTTACATAGTAAATTTTCAAAGCGGTACAGCACTTAAAGGAAAATGAGTGTAGAAATTAGTATTTTGTGAGATTAGGCACCCCCACTTCTCAGAGTGCAAAATCTGAAAGTACTGTGTTTTATAGAACAAATAAATGCTTTGTATTTATAAGTTTTTATTTTATTTTCAAAACTAAATCAAGGTAGTTTGCATCTACATGAATAAATACACAGTAACGGATTACAATTTGTATTTTTTTAACTTAAACCTCCGGGGATAAGTTAGTATCTGTAAAACTGCATCAACAGTTGTGACAAAGTCAGTTGTAATGGTGTCACAGCAGAGCTTTTAATGTGTGAGTTCATAGTCTCAGTGCTGTGGACATTTAATCTTTTGTGTTCTTATTAACTGCTAATTTCTCTTCTTTTGTAGTAAAAACTTTGTTGTTTTTTTTTCTTGCAGCAACTACAGCAGCAGAATCTAAGTCTGCCTCAGTTTGTCCTGGTTCAGCCTGGTCACCCAATCGCAACACCACTGCAGCCTACTCCGTTCATCATCTCACAGCCACAGCAGACCCAACAGAGTGAGTACAACCCTGATTCCAGAAAGGTTGGGATGCTGTGGAAAACATAAATGACATTAAGATTTTGCCTTTTTATTTAGCTTTTTTCTTAAATTTTACTCAGTGGAAAACAATACAGAAAAAGAACAATACACTTACAATACATTTGATGTTTAAGCTCATCAACTTGATTGGTTTTTGTAAATATATGCTGATTTTGAATTTAATGTCGGCAGCATTTTTCAACAAATTAAGACAGGGGTAACAAAAGAGGCTCGGAACACATCAGTTTGAAAAAATTTAAAGGTGAACAGGTGCATTGATTTCATTTATCAAGATCTGGCATGAAAGGGACATTCTGGAAATGGCTCAGTCTTTTACTAACAAGGATGGGGGAGGTTCATCACTTTTTGAAGCACATGGTAGTATAAAGGCATCTCTACATGGGCTTAGAAATACTTTATAAATCTGTCAACACTGATGTTTTGCAAATGAGGCATTGTTTTCACTTACTTTTTAAACAGCATGCAAACCTTTTTTTTTTTGGAATCATGGAAAAATCCTTTTTGTTTTATCTAAACTTCCATGTCCTATTTTCTGTAGGCATATTGCAAGCCCAGGGTCTTCTAACTCAACTACCTCAGCCAAGCCAAGCTAACCTCCTGCCGACTCAACCAAGCATCAACCTTGCAACTCAGGTTAGTAATGATGCCAACACCTATTTTAAAATTTTGTCAAAATATTTGTCAAATATAGTGATGATGCTTTTCCAGCTGCAATTCAGGTGTTGAATCAGTTCACAGCATCACATTTTTTAACCACTTTACATTCTTCTGCAATTCCTCTCAACTCTCTTCAACTGGAATACAATTACATTTCATGTTTTGCTGTCCTTTGCAGCCTGCAACACCGACCCGCACAACAGCAGCCACACCTATTCAGTCCCTGCCCCACAGTCAGACACCACCCAAACGGTTAGATACCCCCACTCTGGAGGAGCCTAGTGATCTGGAGGAACTGGAACAGTTTGCCAAGACCTTCAAACAGAGGCGTATTAAACTGGGCTTTACACAGGTGTGTAAGACTAAAAAGCTTACTTTTTGGTCTTTGTTGTAGGTAAAATAAATTGTGCACAAATTTCTCATGCCTCTCTTTTTGTTTCCTGTCCTCTTACCAGGGGGATGTTGGCCTGGCCATGGGAAAGCTGTATGGAAACGACTTCAGCCAAACGACCATCTCTCGCTTTGAGGCCTTGAACCTGAGCTTTAAGAACATGTGCAAACTCAAGCCATTGTTGGAAAAGTGGCTTAACGATGCAGGTTTGTCCCTTAGCCCACCTGATGTGAGGGTAAAGCTTTGATCGCTCTGCATTTGTGTTCTTGCTCTCCTCACATTTCCTTTGGTCTTGAGGAAAGGGCAAAGGGCAGCATTGTCTATCTTTGCAGTACCTTGTCTTTACCTCCTTCCCTTCCTTTTTGTCGGTGCTGTTTGTGCAGAGAACCTGACATCTGACCAGGCCATGTCCAGCCCCAGTGCTCTGGGCTCCCCAGGCATGGGCATAGAGGGGATCAACAGACGACGAAAGAAGAGGACCAGTATTGAGACCAACATCCGAGTGGCCTTAGAAAAGAGCTTTCTAGAGGTGAGAAACTCATACTCCTGAAGTTAACAAAAATAGTGATCTCAGGAGGGAAATTAAGTTTTTGCTAATCTTAAAACATTAACTTAGTTTAATATGTAAACTGATCATGTTAAAGATTTTTTGTCAAAATGATTAACTCTTTAATAGACATTATGTACCAGCTGAGTTGAACAAGACAGTGATCTCCTCAGTGCTCATAGGGAATCCCTGGCTTTTTTGCCCTTTTCAAGCAGAACCAAAAACCTACCTCTGAAGAGATCAGCATGATCGCTGACCAGCTCAATATGGAGAAGGAGGTGATTCGGGTCTGGTTCTGCAATCGCCGGCAGAAAGAAAAGAGGATTAATCCCCCCAGCAGTGGCAGCAGTGGAGGAGGCAGCACCCCCATCAAAACCATCTTTACCCCCAGTAGCCCTTTGGTAGGGATGAACACTCACACTTAAGTGATTCTTGAAAAAGAATCTTGTTCTATAAATGTGAAGAATAGTTTTTCAGTCTCTGTCCAAACTGTGAACCAAATTGAGAATCAGTCTATCTTGTATTTGAAGATTTATTATGTCATATGATTTTTTTTAGTTGTTCTCTGGAATGAGTTATAATTATCAAAGATTCATCATGTTCGTTTGAAGCTCATTCAGCCCTCTCTCTTACTCTGTTGCCCAGGTGGCCAGCACAGCAAGCCTTGTGAGCAGTCCAACTATTAACACATCCACCGCACTGACTGTAAATACAGTGATGCCTCTCACCAGCACCAGTGTCTCCAGCTTGTCTTTCACAGGTGTGTACATGTGAGCTTGCTGTGGTCTGCCTTAATACAAGTGTGTATCGGAGCACTCATGATAGTAGAATTTAAAGGTTCTGCATTTTTAGGTTTTTTTTAGCCACTTGATGTTGCACCAGAGTTATAGTGTCTCAGATCTAAACAAATGGCTGCATCTCTCCCCTCCCTTTGTGTTTTTAGCATCCAAACTCAGAGAAAGTTTCTGGTATAGAGTTATTAAAGAAACATAATCAAGTATTCAGCAGATTTCTTTAATCTGCCGAGTGACTTAAAGCCATGTAATATAATCAGCAGCATTCTAGCTTGAATGCAAATGCTAGCTTCTTCAAACATGAAGACTAATATCCCAGTGTAGCTGAAGTTCAAAGGTATTTTGTTTTTGGAGGTCACTCTTTTATTTTGCTTCATAAATGCAGGGGAGGCTCTCATGCACACATGCTTCATTCTCTGCTCAGGAAGCCAGTATCCCACTATAACCTAACACAGCGAATGGCTGTTTACTGATACGTTAATGTGCAGAATTTCATCTATTGAACTTCTAGGTTTGACTTACTTTTTTCTCCCCACTCTCTGTCAAAGGCACGACAGTTGGAGCCACAAACACACCATCCGTCATCTCCACTGCACCTCTGGTCACTACAGCAACCAGCTCTCCATCTTTAAGCCCGCTGCCAACGACCATTCAGTCCACGACCACTGAGAGTAAGCCTGGCACGAATGCGCAAACCATCATCACCCAGGCCCCAACATCCATAGCCACCAGTTTAGGAACAGGACAGGTGATGGTGGCGGCTCAGGGGTTGTCTGCTGCACTACAGGGAGCTGCCCAGTTACCCACCAGTGCTAGCTTCGCTGCTATGGCCGCTGCTGCAGGGCTCAACCCAGGACTAATGGCCTCTTCCCAGTTTGCTCCAGGGTAAGTATTGATCAGGATGTCAAGGCCTCTTTGTTATTACTTCTGTGGAGTTCACTCGGTGGTGTCCTCTCTATTGATCTGAATGATCTTGTCTGTGTCTGTGTGTCCAGGAGCTCCCTGCTCAGCCTGACTCCCGGTGGCCTTGGCAGTGCGCTGAGTCCTGCCCTCATGGGTAACAGCACCCTGGCTACCATACAAGGTGCATGCCAATGCCATGGCGATTGTTTTTAACACTTCCTGTACACATATTTTTTAAACCAAAGCAATAACTCATACATACAATGCAAACCCACTTTCACAGGTAGTTGTGTAACATGGAGCTGCAGTTCTCAACCTTTTTGCAAATTGGACTGTTTTTTTATTGGTAGTTTATTGGAAATTGATTGATTGGGGTTTAGAAGGTTTGGCTTTACAGAGACAGGAACGACAGCTCAAAAGGGGGTCAGTTTTTATGTGTCCAGGCATAAAAACTGAACCTAAAACTAAAATCACATTGTTTGCTCTAAAGACCATGTCAGAAAAGTTTTAAAAGTACACGTAGAGCTATCAGCAACACCCAGAATTTATGTTGACAGACTGGTTACATCACATGCTGGTGACCTACTTTAATTGAAAACCATTGCTGTTGGAAGCATGACAGCGAATGATAAGGAAATACAGTGCAAACTGTGACAAACTACAAAGTATTTTATTAAAAAAGTAGCCTATAATATAAAGATAAATTTCTGTATAAATATTATTAAGCTGTCCATTGGAAATCATATAATTTTTGGGTAGCTGATGTTTTGAAGTTTGGTTCCTGTCCCCTGGGAATCAGTAAAACTCTTTGTATGGAGGCTCCATATGTGACTCTTCAGGAAAAATGTTAATAAGTTAATAAAATGGCCAAGGAAATTGAATGTCCAAAAGAACAAAAATAGCATAATAACTATGGCATTTACATAAAAGATGATTAAAAAAAAAATCATGGCTCTATCAAGATAACCAATTGTTTTTTATAATTTGTATAATGAAAGCAAAGATTTAATGAGGCTACAATGCATTTGCATATTAAGAGCAAAACAATTGAGGCCATGCCCTTGAGGTTAATCCTGCTGAGATAAAATAATTTCTGTGAAAAGAAAAAATTATTACTGCTGAACGATAATGAAAAAACAAATCCTGCAAAGAAAACAAGTCCTGCAGCAACAGTAAAAACAATTTATTAGATTATTTTTAAACCAATCTCATTATTTTCATATATCGACTTTTTGACTCACTGGGCAGGTTTGGTTCTCATACACGGAAACCGGTGACTTGCTCTGTCTAAATAAAGCAACTCTCCATCTTCTCCACAGCTCTGGCATCGAACGGCACAATCCCCATCACCCCTCTGGATGGCGGTAACCTGCTGTTTGCCAACACCTCTGCCGGTAACACGCCCCACCTGGTGACCACACAGCTCTTTCTGAACCCCCAGAACCTGTCGCTGCTCAACCCCGTCAGCCTGGTGTCTGCTGGGGCGGGGCTGCAGGTCACTGCCGACGCTCATCATCAAGCCACCGCGGCTGCTGTGCCTGTGCAAGCCTCGACCATTACCACTGCCTCCAAGGCTCAGTGAAGCCAGTCGGGCTGCATCCTGAATTAATGCCCTCTTTTTTTATGTCGTGCACTACTCCTGTCACACCATGTAGAGAATAGGGAGGTTGTTTCATTAAGGCTCTGTGTTTCACTAACCACCCCACATTCTTTCCATTGTATCTATCATTATTTAATCCTTTTGCTGCCACCAAAAAGAAAACAGCCTCAAATGAGGTTGGGGTTGACTTTATGTTTTTTATTTTGTTTCCTGTCTTTTCCTTTTTGATTCTTGGATTTTATTTTATTTCTTTCTCAAACTGTAGCCAGGTGGACACTGTTGTTGGCCTGCCGCTCCTCATGAACCTTGACATGTGTCCAGGAAAAAAATGTCCTCGACACCACTGAGCTGGTCACATTTTGTATATAAATATATATCCTCCTATTTGCAGGTCAGAATTTTCTCTGAAATACTTCTAACCAAAAAAAACTTTAGGATTTTGCTCTTTTAACTTTCAAACTTAACTGATTTACTACTAATTTAACAGTACTCATCATCACTAATGGGGATTTGTGTGTCATACCTTCTTTTAATGATCTCTTTTGGGTTTTTAGGACAGGCCTTGACATAAATCATATCAATTATATTGTAGAGACTTTTTTCTTTATCTTTGCTGTCTATATTTTTTTTGACATTTTCAGAACTTTGTAAGTCTAATATTAAGTTAAGATTTAACTATCAATTTTTAATCGTGGTTATAAGGCTTTAAAAACGAGTAATAAGTGGCCGATATAAAGGTTATCATTGCTTTAAGGGTCAGAGGGACTAGATGTGTCTCTCTGAGTCTCTCTTTCTGGAAACACTGACTTATACATCTTGCTGTGGTGGTGAAGTAGCCGCCGAGCTTTTGTAAAATGACGATGAATAGTTGTGATGTGCGAATAATTGACACTGATAGGAAATGACTGAAAACATGACTTTGAGAGCTTTAAAAAGAGCTGCAGACGTGCAGTCCCGTGTCGATTGAGGGTGGTTTGTTTTGGATGGTGGTCCATTGGAAAACTGTACATTTTGTTTGGATTCAGCGGTAGAATTTAGATGTCTGCATGTGTTGTCTACAGCTCAGGCAGATGCTGAGAGTTCAGTAACTGCATGATTCACAAGGCTCTGCAGCTGACTGGTGTGTTTTTGGGGAGGGCTGTTCAGAGGACACGGTCATCATACCGAACGTATGGTGGCATTGGATAGATGGGGATTATTGTATTGTGTTTTTGTTTTATTTTTCGTTTTAATAGTAGTACTGTCGTATCTACTTGTGCACAGTATCTGTACCAAAAAACTGGATTGATGAGCTGCAGTCTGCCTGTTTTGGGAGGAATGAAATTCTGTCTTTTTTTTTTTTGTCTGCAGTCATTTGACTGGCTTACGTACTTTAAGATATACCAAAAATATTTGTTAAAATAATTGCTGTGTGTAGTCGGTGTAGTTTAGTCTATTCAATATATTTATGAGTACAGAATCTCTCTTCATTGTCAACAGACTATAGAAATGCAATATTTTGATGATCATTTTCCAAAGATGACCTTTTTTTTTGTTTTTTAAATTTGACCCAGTGTCTCATAGCTTAAATTTTTTCATTGGCAGCACAACTGAACTAAAGGAGAAGGATTGGCAGGTTTGGGCATGAGAGAGTAGTTTCTTTTTAATCTTTATGATTTGACTTTTTAATCTCTGGGGCCTTGCCCACCAACGCTGATCCTGGTTTTTCTTTGAGCCATTTGATGGCTTGATTTCCTTTTCATCTGTTTTGGCCAATTTGGTAGCAGTTTTGGACTTTATTGAAGCATAGCGGTAAGAAGGTTTTGTTTTTTGGTTTTGTATTAATAATCAGCCATAAAACAACAGCTTGAACCAAAGTGGTTTTCCTCAGTAGTTGCTGTGCCTGCCCCAGCACACAAGTTGCCGTTCACATGATCTTTCCTCTCCACACTGCTGACAAATTACTTTCCTCTTCTCCCACCTCAGTCAGTACCTGATGCACCATTCAGGGCTGCTGATTAAATGATCACAGAAACTTAGCTTTAACAACTTGCTGCTGAAACTCCTGGTGGAGTTGAGCTGTTGAGAGGCCTGCATGCTTTGCTATAGCTTTATGACTACACCCTGTAAAAATCAGGTTTTGTGATTATGACTCTCCCGGCTGGAGGGCTCACCTGTGTAAATTCATAGATCCGATCATTAGATAACATACTACACCTCCTCTCAGCATCGCCATTTTGAACCAGCATGCTATAAAACAATGTGCTGCTCCCTAAATCTGTATGTTTTAAAACCTGCCCAGCTACATTAGCCAGCACAATGTTGGGCTAAGTGCTGTTGTGTGCTACACATTCAACAAAACCCCATATTAAAAAGTAGCATTGATCTGCTGCTTCCATGTAACAAAATGAATTACCACAGTGAAATCACTGAAACTGTAAGCAGTGAGACTTGTGTACTCTTCTCTGTTGTTGATTTTTTCATTTCTTTTTTTTTTTTTTTAAACTGAATATACCTCAGCAGCACTTAAACATAAGGTTCACCTGTAGACATTTCTGTGTATAGAACAGTGTAGAATGTATAAGTACTTTGTGGCTTGCCATTCAAAGTTTATACTGATGAACCATACATAGGAACCATACATAAAAGGACAACCTACTACTGCTATTTTCTAGTACTACTATTTATGGGGTATTTCCAGGTTTTAAATGTTATTTTGAGATCCTTCTTGCCAAAGTAAAAGCCTTTCTCTTTGCAGCTAGGCCGGTGTCTGGCTGCTTATTTTGCTGGTTTCCCTGTCTTTAAGGCCACATTGGGGCCTACAGGACTCAGTCCTATTCCAGTGCTGTTTGTAGTTCCTAAAGAGTTGAACATGTGCTAGCAAGACGAACCAGTTGCCATGGACACCATATGATGTTACTGAAATATTTATCTGAAGAAAGGCTTAAGAATTAGAGAAAACGATCTTTTCTTAATTCTATACATACAAATATATATATATAAACACTTGTAAGATATTCATATTTTATATTTGAACCAGTATGTTATCAAGACTGAATGTAGTGTTTATCATGCTTACTCAAAAACAAAATTTCCCCTAAATCTTCCTTTTTATTATTGCAAAATAGCATTTTTTTTAAAAACTATCAAGACCAAAAAATGAGACATAAAATCTGAGACCACGCCTCTGCGGCGCACGAGTCGCCAACACTTGTGTCTGTCGTGTATCTGAGAGGTCTGTTCAACAGGAGACGCTCCTGACTCTGACGCATCTGATCTTAATCTTAAAATATTTTTTTTGTTTTTTGTTTTGTGTTTTTGGAGTCGTTGTGGACTTGATTTGTTGTGCTGTCTTTAACAATCATTTGATTTTTTTTTTTTTAATATTACTTTATGCCTTTAACTGTTTTGTATAGTGTGAGAGGGCAAGATCACTGGCTTTCTTAGTTTGACAAAGAAGATTAACATTATCATTTATGCCTTATTGTTATGTAGAAGACATGAGCATTGTAGCATTGTTGTGTTAGAGTGTGTGTTTGTGTGTGAGAGTGAGAGCTTGAGCATTGAGCTCACCCAGTGCATTGTTTTCACTGAAACAATACAGTGTACTTTGGGCATTTTGGAGCGTGGTTATGTTGCTACCTATGTTTTTTAGGTGTGACTCAGACAGGTTAAGGATACCTGTGAGAAAAGCTTTACTAATAATTCCAGCAGGTGGGTGTGTGTATGTGTGTGTGTGAGTGTGAGTGTGTGCGAGTGTGAGTTTAAAAAGAGAGAACTGGGAGGGCAGTCTGCAAACCATTATGGTGCATTTTTTTTTTCCATCTTCCAGCCGATGTTCGAGAGTGATTTGAGACATGAGAGTACTTATTTTTGTTTTTGTGCGGAGGGGGATCTTGACTAATGAACTTAAGCCCTTAAGCAGGCCAGATGTTAAAAGGTAAAACTGCAGTTTGTGGTCATAGTGTGACTGTTCTGTCTCTATGAATGATCTTCTTTACTGTTGACTTCTTAACTGGCTGGGCTTTAATGCTTTAGTTTCTTGACGGGATCGTGAGATTTGTGGATCAGCTGTGCATCAAATTGTAGTATGTTGGCCCACCACACTGGTTTGCTGGTTTTGACGTGGACAAAGGAAGTGCAGAGCGCCAGTAAGGCAAAAGGAGCTGTTGTATACCTCATTTCTAACTCAAGACTGAGTGAAACCTGCTTTAATCTACTTAAGAAACAAAAAATATAAAAATAAAAAATAAAAAAATCAGACAAAAAAAAGATGAAATTACATAAACTTGTGTCAGTGGAGAAGCCCGTCCATACCTGAAGGGTTGTGGAAAATGCGACCACAAGGGGGAGACAAAATACATACCAGTGCTTGTGAATGTCTGCTGTGTTTTTTTTCCCCACAATTTTGTATTTTAATGCTGCACACTGATGTTTTTCAGCATTAGATGAAAAGGATTTGTTGTAACTTGACATAAAAATTTAATTTAACGTATTTTAATGCTGTCAGTTTAAATTTGATTTCAAGCACCCATTCACATTTAAACACCTCTTTAAGTTTTGACAATCCTGCTTTGTGTTCTTATTCTAGTTTTTACTCTGACCGAGTACAGGTATGTACATGTCTTGCCAAATGACGGTGTGCTGTCACAACCCTCTCGCGCTCTCCTGTGGTACCAACATTAACCAAAGACTTATAACTTGATTGTAAATGAATGACACTGTCCCTTGCCCATCCCCGCCTCACTGCTCAGCATTAAGTCCTGGCTGCTCGCTCTCACCTGAGTCCTTGATTCACCTGTAAAGGGTTTTGCTTTTTATCAAATGCGAATGTGTTTCGGCCCGGAAACGCTGCAGCATCTTGTTGGTGCTGCGGTTTCAGTGCCTGTGGGCGGGGATCGGAGGGGGTCAAACGAGGGCTGAGCGGGCTTCTCCGACAGACATGAACCAATCTGGTGGTAGCTGGGTGATGTTTGTTAATACACACTGAGGGTTAATCCTGTGCACACTGTACATGCTCAGGACTCTGTATGTTTGTCTGTCTTGAGTGCTGTTGCTAGGATGTCCCACCCCCTTTTCTCCCCCACTCTTTCTGTCTCCCAAGATCTGGGGTGAAAATGTTGTTCCTGCCTCTCACAGTGTGTCTGTCTCTTCCTCATCATCTGTACACTGTATAGTTGCGGGACATTAACCCTGTTGTCTACAGGAATACACATCCTGCGGTCGCTAGGTCGCTAAAACTCACTGCTGTGCCCCGTCCTCCCCTCCTCCCTCCTTCTGCTCTCTCCTTTGACATCATCTCTTCACTACAGACTGATCAGCTGTGACACTATGCATCATGGTCCTTCACTCTGCATGGACTGTGTCCCTCCGGCTCAGAACTCTGGCCGACGGGCTTCAGTGACACTTTGTTAAATGCTTTACTCCAGGTGAGGTTGTAGGACCTTACAAGCGCTATCCCAAAGCAAAAATCCAAATATTTAACTTTTGACAAATGCAGATACCAAAGATATCTCTCTGTCCTGTGTCTTTCTCTCCCTTCCACCCTGCAGCATGTGTATTAAGAGACAAACCCAGCACTGGCTTTAGTCCTAGCCTCAGTAATTCCAAAGCTTAGATGTATATTTTGGTATATTTCTGAGAAAAACTTGCGTGAAAAGCGTCTGTTCCTCGTTTGTTTGTTGTAATCTCTTTTTTCTGTCACAGCATGGAACTAATTGCAGAACTGTCTTACTCTTGGTAGGTTAAAGATATAGTATTTTTGTATGTTTTTGGGTGTGTCATGTGTGTGATTATCAGTTCACAGCCCAAGTGACCATGGCTTTCAACAAGAGAGAAAAATAATTTAAAAAAATGCCAACCATGTACATATTATGTCTGTGTATCTCAAGAAATGCATTCTGTAAAACATTTACTACTCACATTGGAAGCTTGGGCTCATCTAAAGGAATGTTTCCTAGATTTTATTTCCCTTTTTCTTACTCTGCAGTCTGATATAAATTGTCTTCCCAGGACTCGAATGTTAAAGAGTTCTGGTTTCCATCATGGACAACAACACTGAGGGACACTGCTCCGATCTGACTCAAAGAAAAAAAAACAAACAAACAAACAAAAAAACTGCCTCCAGTCATGGCGGCATAGAACTGAAAGATTGTGTAGGAGTTTTAAGTATGTGAATCAGGATACATAGTAGATTTTGATGCATTTGTCTGCTGTATTTTTGTTTGTTTTGTTTTTATACACACATAAAGATAATCTTTTACTGTTAATGTACAGTTTTCTTTTGTTGTAAACATCATTAAACCATTTTCCAAGTGTTTTGATATGTGCCTTGTCTTTATTGGTACTCAGTTACTCCATGATTCCTTAGTCAGATGCTCCAATCATTAATTTTTTAGTGAAGCAATACAAGAAAGATGAGTTATACTCTTCTCTGTTGTTAATATTTTAAATTCTTTTTTTTTTTTAACTGAATATACCTCAGCAGCACTTACACATAAGGTTCACCTGTAGACATTTCTGTGTATAGAACAGTGTAGAATGTATAAGTACTTTGTGGCTTGCCATTCAAAGTTTATTCTGATGAACCATACATAGGAACCATACATAAAAGGACAACCTACCACACCCGAAGGGTTGTGGAAAATGAGACCACAAGGGGGAGACAGAATACATACCAGTGCTTGTGAATGTCTGCTGTGTGTCTTTCACAATATGGTTTTCAAATGCTGCACACTGATGTTTTTCAGCTTTTAATGGAAAGAATTTGTTTTAACTTGACATTAAAATTTGATTTAACGTATTCTTTGCTGTCAGTTCAAATTTGATTTTGAGCTCCCATTCACATTTAAACACCTCTTTAAGTTTTGACGATACTGCTTTGTGTTTTTGTTTTAGTCTTTACTCTGACCGAGTACAGGTATGTACTTGTTTTGTTTTTGGGTGTGTCGTGTGTGATTATCAGTTCACAGCCCAAGTGACCATGGCTTTCAACAAGAGAGAAAAATAATTTTAAAAAATGCCAACCATGTACATATAACGTCTGTGTGTCTCAAGAAATGCATTCTGTAAAACATTTGCTATAGAAACAGATGCTTTAATCACAAAATTTTCACAAAGCCATATTTTTCAGATATTTCTATTGCCACTACATAAATTTAAGCTGATAATTAAACACAAGTAATATCCCTGCAAGCTTCTGCGGTCCTTTCAGTTTAGCACTATTTGACAATTTCTAGCACGTTTTGTTTATTTCATTGCAAAACAGTCCCTGTTACACCAGAAGTTAGCAACAGGTGACAAAATGAAACACACTGTTACATTGAATAAAGTTATGGATTTTTTTTTGTGGGTTCAAACATATCTGTAAAACACTTGGGATCACGTAAGTACACAGTGTAACAATACTTATACAACAAAGACATGGTTGGTTTTAAACGTTTTAATATTGCTATGTTAGATACCTATCAGTTAATTATTTTACTGTCATCAATTTGTAGTTGGTTGAATTATTTGGTTTATAAGAAACCTTTAAAAAAAAGCCTCCTGACAATATAAAGGACACGTCCTTACGCTGCATCTGGAGAATGTTGGGCATTTGTTCTCAACACAATACTCATGTCGAATTGATCATCAAAGCTATTGCTGATTAATCTGTTGATCAGCTAATCACATCATTTCATAATAGTTAGCGAGAGATCATGCAGGAGAGCGGGGAGACAGAGGTGGTGCTGTGGCACCCAATGATTCATAGGGGTCCTTATCCTCCTCACCTGGGGTTGGCTGTAGATGGAGAGGCAAAGATTACAGCTCTGCTTCGATTATATCAATAGTTCATTCTGCTGTGGTATCAAAGTATGAAGATTTTGCTTGGTTATAGACCAGTTCAGTAAAGGAAACATTAAAACGGAGGTGGAAAACCACCACTATCTTACCAGTGGTTTCTTTTTCTTGCCAGCTTTTTTCTAAAGATAAAATACAACATAATGATTCAAGGATCAGGAAGCAGAACAGGCAAGAATGTGACCTTTAAAAGTCTCCGTCAACAGAGGAATTGACTGACCTTTCGTTTTGTTGGTTCAAGCATCTGGTAGGGATCAGCATCCTTTTGTCTATCAAGCTCCTTAGAGGAAATATGAAACTATTTAAAAAAAAGAACAGTTCATAGCAGAGCAGCAGAGTTAAATATCCTCCTGTAGGTTCTGCTCACCTGGTAAATGCCTCCGTTACCTTCCTGTTTAGTCCAAGAAACACAAATGAAAAAAATGAAATAAGCTTTAAACACACATATTCCAGCAAATACACATTCTCATTTATATACACACAATAATTATTATTTATCAATTAAAGAACAGTAAAGGAAAGCCTTCAGAAGTAGTCAAGGTAAAATATAAGGACACTGAGAAGATTTTGTGACTTACAGATGCTTCATCAGCAACAAGTGGGATCTGAGGAAACTACACATAGAAAAATATAACAAACATTTTACAAACACCAAGATAATCAATAGTATGTCTTTGAATTAAAACTGATTAAGTGTCAGAATTATTTGATGAGCAAAATGTCAAACAATCTGTCAGTCTTCAGTCTTCTTTAATGTGAGGATTTTTTTTTTTTTACATTAATATTACTGTAAATAAAACAAATGACCAGTAAATATTTAAGGGTTTTGGACTATTGGTAGGACAAATTTATGGCCCTAACCAATCAATCAAAAAACATTGTCAAAAAAGAAAATTTAAAAAAAACCAATTCTTTAAATTCTGTCTTCCAGTTCCTTTCTTTGTCAGTTTAATGGTCAAAAGAGCTATTACATTTTTTAAAAAACAGACATGTTCTTTTCAGAAAAGCCTGAATCAGGAAACTGTTTTTTGAATTAGTTAAATTATTTAAATGATTGGTCAATCATTGAGTTTCTGTCAGTCAACTTAAAAAAAAAAAAAAGAGTCAACTGGCGCCCTTTGTAGCTCAAGTTTGGTAACCTTGCAGCCTGCATTTCCTGCTGTAACTCACCTTTTCTTTGAAATAGAAGGCAGTTGCAATGATGCAGTAAATAATCAGGATCCCGTCCAGGATGTAGCAGGTGATCGGCTCAGTGAAGAAAACATCAACTGGACAAACAGACAAGACAAATATTGAACTAACTGAAATATTGAAATTAGCAGCTGGAGATAATGAAGTACATTTAAAAGTTGTTATGCTTACATTTGTGAGATTTCTCTCCTATATACATTTTACTGTAGTAAATTGAAATTTTTTTCCCCCACCTAAATATGATGGATGTTAGCTTGCAAGTAAATATCAAAAAAGATTAGTTATACCCAGCAAGAAAATTCCCATTAGTTGATAGGAATGGTTCTTTAAACTTTGTTCAACACTAGAGGGATGCCAGTTTCATCCTAATGGCTTGTAAACTGGGCTCCTCTGTGTGTGGAACACAGAATGAGTTCAACCGTGAATCCATCCACAATGGGCGATCATCACAATCTCTCACAAGGGCAAAAAGTGTCAGAGCTCTCCAAAAACCTGGAGTTTGAGAAGAGTGAAAACAAGACTCTCTGGGATCAGGTGTATCATCTGACCAATGAGCTCCAAAAGGCAAAAGCCTTGGTAAAGAAGCAAGAAGACCTGGCCCTCAAATAGAAAACCATGCATATAAAGGAGTGAAAACAGAGGATCAGATGTGGCCAGCAATTGGAAGAAATGAAGGATCAGCTGGAAAGTGAGAAGATCCATCAAGAGTTGTTGCTGGAGAAAGAAAAGGAGACAATGGCTGAGCTTGAGACTTTTAAGGTTTCCATGCAGGGAACTAAAGAGAAATATGAAAGCAAGCTCAGGGCTGAAGAATGAACGGCAAAAGAATGAAGCCCTTCAGCAGCAGATCCCCCTCCAGGTCTCCCAGGCCGATCCAGAGGCTGAAGGCTGAACAAGATGCCTTCAGTCAGGAAATGGAGCAGAAAATTAAACTCTTGCTCCAAGAAACCTCTGAGAGGAAGAACTTCTTCCGCAAGGAGATGGAGAACCTGACAATCGTCCTCAACCAACAGATGACAGCAAAGGTTGAGGAACAGGTCAGCAATGCTCTCCGGACTCTGAAGGAAGAGATAACCCAGCAGCAAGAAGAGGAAAAGGTGGAGGAGCTACCTCCTGCTTTAGAGGCACCTGAGCTCCTGGTAGAGGCCGCTGTCTCTGAAGAAAGGGCTCCAGAGGAGAAAAAGAAGAAAACCCTCTGGAAAAGAGTCTGCAACTTCTTCCGCCGTGATAGGAAAAAGAAAGGAAAGGAGGAGGAGTCAACAACAAACTAAGACTCCATGAAAGATAACAAAGCAATGCAGGCGTTTTACAAAAGGTAAGTCCCTGTTTGATTCATCGTTGATTTGATTTAAAAAAATATATATTATCACAAAACTTCAATGGTAATGGTCACAGTAACTGTCCATATTATATATTTCTTATGGATAATCTTAGCATTATTTTAAAGAAAAGTAATTTTGTTTACACATTAAGTATTTGTTTATAAATAAAACTAATCACAAATCCAACTCTTTATGCTCTTTTCACAGATCAGACAGTGCTGGAGAAGAAGAACCTTGCCATTGCAATTTGACCAATCAACGAGGGTTCACTCCAGATGCTCCGGTTCCTCCCACCATCAAGACAAATTTCACAATATAACACATGACAATAAAATTATTTACTCTTAAGCAAAGAATTACTTTGATCATTATTACTCTGTAACCAGCCCTGTTTTTCAGTTAAGCCAAATAAAAAATTACAACATATATAATAAAAAAAGAAGTAAAAAAAGAATGATATATCTAAAGCATTATTGCATTTTTTGAAGAACCTCTTAAACTCTGCTTTTGAGACTATGCATGCCTTTACACACCCACACACATACATACATACAAACATACATTTAAACATATAAATATAAATGATTATATATATATGGTTTTATATATAGTGAGCAGCATGAGAGAATTGAATTGAGTAAGACCCCCTACACAGGAAATAAGAGACTTTAGGCCTGCTTATCTTCAACTTCAGAAGTGCCTTCCTGTCTGCTGCTGAGGTTTTGGTCGATCTTGTTCATGTCTGCGTGCGGTTGGAACAGAAGCGATGTTGTGAGAGCTTAGCCAGTGGTGTCAATTCACAATAATTCACTGAGGCAATATCTTTCTCATCAAACTACTGTACTATATACTACTATAACATTTATTTTAATCTTACATTATTTTAAAATACATAAAGCAAGTCATAATGGCTGCACCATTTTCACAAAATGATAATATTAAAAAAAAATGTTGTCATGTAAATGGTGCAATTTTTTCCAAATTCATCCTGACAATTTTTTTTTTTTTGAAGACTTTATTTCAAGTGTAGTTAAAAATAAAACTTTGTAGGTTTAACAATGTTTGGCTGCAAAGTGTTTATTTGGAAATTTTAACAAATTATTTTATTTCTGGCAAACACATTGTTTTACTTTTTCATGTACAGTTGAGTAAAGATATGATGCAACTCGCATGTCTATCTGTAAAATATCAAACAACAACCAGCGGCCAGTTAGCTTAGTTTAGCACTGCAATCAACAACAAGGGGGAGACAGCTAACGTGGCTGTTTAAATGTATGACAGTCTGCCTACAAGCACCTTAGTTTTTTTTTTTTTATCAGGATTAAACAAATATAATGTGTTAATAATTATAGAGTTTGGAAGGTGCTACTAGGTATCCTATCTTTTCCTAATCCTGTCCTTTTTTTATAAGAAAAAGTTTAAATGCTGCACTTTAAAAATACTCCACTCCGAGTAAATATCATTCATTCAACACCTTACTTGAGTGGAAGTAAGTAGTGACAGTAAAATCTACTTATGTTGCAATAAAATGGTCCCTTTCAGTATTTTACTATTATACAGTATCTGATGTTTGTTTTTAAATAATATTATTGTTGCATTATTGTGTATGTTGTATTTTGATGCTGTAGATTGAACTAATTTTAAATTCTTAAAACTGCTGAGTAGTTTTATCTACAGCAATGCATCATTCATTTTTTATAAGATAATCATATGTTTGTATGTAAGACTTTATATCCCTACAAAGTCATAAAAACAGCCTGTTTCGGCTCCGTGATTCCACATTTTGCAGATAATCCCAGATTTTTTTAAAATAATTTATTAATTTAAGAAGTGGGACCATTATAAATGCAAAATCACACATTTGGAGATATATGAATTTCTCTGGATAGGAAGGGTATGAAAAAAGTAATCAGAAAAAGTAAAAGGTAACTCAGAGGTGGGACAGTCATTGTTTTGCCAGTCACAAGTAAGTCTCAAGTTGAATTGAGTTTTGAGTGATAGACGAGTCAACAACTCTCTTCTTACTTAACTTTCCCCTTAAGTTTCATAACCGGAAGCTAACTAGACTTCAGCATTGTAATTTCCAGACTCATTGATTTAATTAACATTAGCGAGCGTGCAAAGTTACACCTCATAGCTTTTATATCAGAAACTCAATTATCTTCGGTTGCATGTCTGTCCATCTAGTTTCCTACTTAGCGGCTCTGGTGTTCAGTAACTATCCCACTTCTTCATGGTTTGTTCTTAAATTTGATTGGAAGTTGTCTGATGCTAAGAACAAAGTGGATTCTAGGGTGCAAAGTGATATGCAAGGAAGCTGGACTGCTGGGATTTCAAGTCTGATCGTTCCATTTAGTGTGTCGGGGTAATTAATTTGTGGCACATTTTTTAAATAATGTACTTTCAAATCTCAAGTACTCTCCAGTCAAAGGCTCAAGTCCAAGTGAAGTCACGGCTCATTGACATTAAAGTCCAAGTCAAGTTGTAAGTGTTTTGTGATATTGTCAGTTGAGTCTAAAGTCAAAATATTTGTGACTCGACACTGACTTGAGTCCAGTTCTTGTGATTGTAGTCCACATCATTGCGAGGAACGAAAGCTGTCAGATAAATGCAGTGGAGCAAAGGGAAAAGTCTAAAGCTGCATAAAATGGACAGACTTGAGTACAGTACAAGTACCTCAAATTTGTACTCGAGTAAATGTACTTTTCACCACTGCTGTTTGGCAAACTTTGGACTGAGCCTGAGCTTTTGTTGAGCTGCTGTTTATTGTCTTTCTGCTGAGCTAGCTGGTTTCATATTTCACAGAATGATATAAGAGTGGTTTTATTTTTCTCCTCAAACTCTCAACAGGAGAGCTAATATGTAACTCTTCATATATCAAATGAATCCTTTAAAAGCGTCTTGCTAGGCAACAACCCGCTGACAGTTCATTTATTATAAACTTATGATTTTGTTTGTTCATATGTGTGTAAAATGATCCACGAATCATATGAATTGCCACCATTTGATGATTTCTTGAATGGCAAAGTGAGTCTCAATACTTTTAAAAGTGTGAATGTTTAACCTATTGTGAACATTAAATACCTTTAATGAAGAGATAACAAACTGGTACACAATCATTATATTATACATTATATTATGCTGTATAATACTATATTATATAGCATTAAATACTATTTTAAAAAACTTATTGACACAAAGGGAGGAAACCCTATGTCTCTATGTTATGGTACTAAGGTAGTATTTACTGTGGCTTTAAAATGTTCCGCAAACTAATTGATTTAAGCTAACTCTTTACAAATATGCTAATTAACAGTTAGTCAAACTGTTTGAGTTAGCCAACTCAAACTGGTGAATATAATAAACAAATATAAGACATTTCCTGTTATACAGAAAGATCTAATCAATCAATCCTGGTAATCAAAGGCTTACAAGTATGCTGCAAAGTGATATATTAAATATATTGATATGAATATGGCAGCAACCCTTACAAATACACGACACACAATACAATGTTTTTTTTCTGCAGTGGTAATTTTGATGTTTTGTCTTCTTGTGTCACAAGTTGCTGTAGAAAACGAAGAGTGGAGATTCACCTTTAGAGTTTTCACATACAAAGGGGTATGTTGTATTTGTGCTTACTCTCTTATGAGCCCTTCATCGTCACAATCTCATTTAAATATACGACAGGACTTGAAAGTGTTTTTTCATCATTTTAAAAATACTTTTCACAACTACCCCAGACTTCTACATAAAAGAGAAGTTGGGGAAACATCAATTGCACTGAAACTCCTCAAGTTAAACCCATATAAAAGAAAGGTAGTACATATTTGAATAATTTATTTTGACTGTCTTTTTGTGTGCTTTGCCTCTGCAGCATGTAATTAAAATGTAAAATTAACGATGTTTATTTTGTGATTCAGATTTAAATTTTTGCATCTTCAATGGAAGGTGAAATTGTGTATTTTTGTTTCCAGGGTTCCAAATATAGATAACTGCTTTCATTACACTGAATGGAAAATTTAATTATCCTCTAATGTCTCCATTTCCTTGCCCTGTAAATACTGTAGCTCTACTTTTTCCATCAGATGATGTTGTGTGGAGAAAATATTCTTAATCACCCAACTGAATCTCTTGCTTTTTTTACTGAAAACAGAGATGTAATCCCATGTTTGCTGCACCCTTTAGATATTACTTCTCCAGCATATCTGACAAAATTAAAAGGACTGAGGGCGACATGTTCTCTCAACTGATATGTATTTAATAAGATGTGGCCCATTGCAGAAGATGGCAAAGGCTTTCATTGCAGTGTTTACATGAAACACATATAGATTTTATTCTTAATTAATTCAGCATCAGTCTTTTAACACCTACTGACACCTTTCTAACACCAACCCAGTTACATGAGTGCCCTTTATCACATGCACAGACATTTCGGGCCTTATAAACCTCAAAAAATGCATTGAAAATAGCTGTTCTGTTTTTGCTTCACTTACCTTCACAGGAAACAGGTACCAGGAGCACAAACAGCACCAACAAACTTGTATCCCACTTATCCATGACCCTCTCCCTCTGTCTTTCTGTGGAAACTAGTTTTCTTTCTTTCTTTCTTTATCTTGTGGTTGTTTTCTCTGTGCCTCGTTCTTACTCTCCCCTTCGCCCTGATCAGAGGAAGTGGCTCAACTGACGACCTGCCAATGGACTGAAACGCTGGCTGTGTGAACTTCAAAGCACCATACAACCTTGAACACCCACGTTAAGTCTCACTGACTGTGTCGCGCTTAACTGTTTCCTCCTTAAAACTGTCAAAATGTGTTTCTTTCCAGGCTAATCTTAGCATCACAGATGAGATATAACCAGCAGAATGACTTATGTACAAAGTCAGGTCTCCTTTTCTTAAACAAACCCACACAGTAACAGGTGATGCGTGTGACATTTTGGCATCAATTACACTACAACTGCCCTGTTAGAGTTTTAACTTGGCAATCAAAATTTATTGAATATCCATTGTTATTTGTATATTTGAGGAGATTCGCTTTAATGCTACCTGCTTTACATTCAGTGTATGATCATTTATTCTAAATGTTTCAACACTATAAAACATGCATATGTAAAGTTCTGAAAACATTGTTTAAAATGTTTTATGCCTTTTGTGTCTGTGGCTATTAAAAGTTTAGTTGTGCTTAGATATTGTTTGTTTAAGTTGTCAGTAAATATTTGTTATAATATCTATTTTACTCTGCTACAGTAACTGACAAATATAAAAATAAACATCCATGTCATCGTATCAACTTACAACTGTCTGGTGCTAATTACTATTTTGAGATGTTTATATACAGCTAATAAAAGCGTAATAAAGGAGGGAGGGTTGAGATAATAGTTTAGTGCTGGATTCCCCTGAAACAGTTTTTGATACGTAATATTGGACATTATGAAAGTATCTGTGAGCAATTTCTTTATGAAATGAAAAATGCTGCTGTCAGACATCCAGGAAATGGAAAAAAATGTGTTTTTAAAATAATGTATTGTAATTGTTTCTTTATATATAATTAGACACTAAGACTTATCTAAAACCCAAAGATAGATGACGGGGTGACCAATAGCATTAGTTTTAAAAAACAAATATGAAGATACAGGATGTTCACCTGTTATGGATGTTATGTAGTTTGAATTTAGGTCAATTTTGATCCCTGCCTCTTTACTTTCACAGATATACCATAGAAAATTATAAAACATCCTTTCTGAGGTGCCTGCAGCAATGAACAAACTTTAAAAAATACAAACAATTTCAACATCAAACAGACTAAACCATGAGTGAAATGACCCTGTTAACTTAACAGTGACAAAGAGAAAACCCAATCAGCAGGCTGCAGACTTATTTGACACTTGTAGCCGGTTTTAGCCTGTTTAAGTAACTGTGTGTTCAAAAGGTCAAAAGATATGTTGAGCCTGTGTTGGTTGAATGTTACAGTGTGTCTGTGGAAAGGAAGAGGTAACAGACACGAGACCTCCACATCTCTCAAGAGTTCCTCATTTCAAGTTGCATAATCGCACCAATCTGTGACACTTCAGAAAACTATTGAACCAGCAGGCTGATAAAGGAGGTCAGGTGAAGTTGCACAAAGAAGAGACTTCATTTCGACATGGATGTGTAAAATGTTGGTCTGACTGAGGTTTGACCTCAGGAACCTTTAATTAGACACCAACATCCAGACTCCTGGACACAGTTATTGAGCCAAATCAAGTGAGTTTCATCTCTTTGTGAGAGACTCAACAAAGGGCGAAACAAAGCTACATGTAACTAACTGATTCACAGCGAGGTCTAAATTTAATGAGAGAAGTACATTGGCGCATATTATACTTATAATACTCTCACTTCCACACAAGAGATCACCTGTGTTACATGGATTTTATACTGTAGCACAGAAAATGTTACATATCCAAATGTGTGGCCCATTTTGTTGTAAAACCTGTTTTAACATTTCTGAGAATGTACCAATGCAGTATAAACACAATTATGTGTTCCCTGTACATGTCTGTTTTGAGTATATTACTGCTCTCAAGATACAAGGGAGGCCCTTTTACCAAGACACCTAAAAAACTGACGTTAATTTTGATTTGGCAAGGTACCCACTTCATTTGATTCATTCTTTTTTTTCTTTCATTGCAGTTAGGTCTCCTTCTTCAGGAGAATTTATTAGTGATTAATAACAAAAAAAAGTTTACTACCTGACTGTGTAACTATATACAATTAGTAAGTTTTACAACACCAAAGGGCTAGGCCCCCTTAACGGTTTACATGATAAATCTAAGGGGTTGTGACATGAGAGAAAAGAAGAAAAAAATGAACTTCTGATTTACAAATGTGTCTCTTTTGTTTGGACTTTTTTTCTAATCTTTGCCTGTTTTTGTCAGATATTACATAATTGACCTCTTGGGGTCTCAAACAGTTGTGAAACCATCTGAGAAGTTTAGAAGGGAAACATTTACTTTAGAGAAACTGATAACAACCCATAAACAACTGGACAGTTTTTGAATAAGAAGAAACCACTGGTTTAATCTTTAAACATGTGGGGTTTTTTTGGTTTTTTTATCAGGTGTAAAATGTAGTGAGGAGCTCTAAAGCTGCATAGAGGAAAAGTAGCCTACTCAAGAAAAATACAAGTATTTCCAGTATTGCATCAGGGCAGATTCACGCTTTGTTAAAATACACGTGAGAAAACATAAAGTTTGCCTTTTACTTCTCTTCGACAATAAATAAACATGTTGTGTCAAGCTGTTGTTACCCACGTGACTTTCTGGGTGTTTCTTAAATCCTCAGTCACGTGATCCTGAAGTCAGTCTTTGCAGCGGTGGCGATGATAAAGTATTAAATCCGAGCAAAATCAACCTCACGACTTACAAATACAGATGAGAAAAGTGGCATCTTTTCACCAGAATCGTTAGTTGGTTTTTGTTGCCAAATACGGCGCTTTATCACCTCAACAAATCTGTGCGCTTGACTTTTATTTTCGCTCGCTGTTGTTGTGACGCTAACGTTAGCCTAGCTAGCACAACAGCACCTAAGCTAGCTCGCTGCGCCCTGTCTGTTGTTGTGTTGCCGTGATTTCGCCCTGACAAACGCCTGAGAAGCTCGGACACAGACCGGACAAACATGACGCAGATCAGTGGTGTCCAGTCATGGTGCCTGGGAGTAACGTTACAGTTAATTTTAGGTGAGTATTGATCCGGTTAATTCAACGTGAATTAACGTTACCTGGCGAGCGACACGATAACGTTACCAACTCCGAAGGTCACGGATTACCTGTTTTTAACAAGTAGGACTCGTTTCTAACAAGGCAAAGATAACACTTTTTCAGCAAACTGTGTGTAATTTACAACGGCCTTTAACTGTAATCACTACCATGACATGTAGGTACTTGCAGTGATTAGTCAGGCCTACGTGTTAACGTGGGTTTCTGTGGCTCAGTTGGTGCTTTGACCCAAAAATGCTGTTAGGCTATTTTGACCACGATAATGATGAGTTCGCGTCTCTCTGTGGCGCAAGTAAGCGTCATTCTCAGTGCAGTCTGCAGCACAAACCATGAATCAGTGAATAAATGAATCAATCGATTAATCAATCTCAGGGCAAAGTTGTCGCATGGGGTAAATAATCAAAGCCTTGTTGCCCCTTCACTCATTCAACTCCTTTCCTATTGTCTCACCGGAAAATGTTACAAGATGCTCGAGTCAGCCTCTTTGTTAATCAATAATCAAGGTGCATATGTGAACTGATTATTGAAATTGGAAAAGAAATCATCCGCAGTAAACTTTGTTATTGGGGAAAAGTAACGAGATGAAAAACATTGCATTAGAATGACTTGAGATGTAAATTTGTATTGGATTTTTGTATTTTTTAATTTTTTTATTGGATTTTTACTAACTTAATGAGAGAAAAGCTAAATTGTGCTGAAGGAATCTGCTTAATAATCTTTGTTGAAGAATTTCGCTCAACCCCAGACCTGTAACAAACACTGTTACTATTGTTAGCCACAGTAGTTTGGACACTCATCATCTCTTATTGTGGAAGTGTCACTCAAGGAAAGACAAGTTTATTTGTGTGGCATCAAGCAACAGAAAGGCAATTCAAAATGCTTTGTAGTTTATTTAAGCAAAATCTTGAGAGAACCACTGATCTGGATCCAGGTGGCTTTCATTTATTTATATCATTGGGTTTTTTTGTTTTAGACTCCTGTTTCCAAAAAATCTTTTAAATAGCCTGACTGCTGATTGTCCTGACTTTCAGTCTTTGGGAGGTATCATTAAGAAACAGGTATTACTTGGTGTTTCATTTGATTGTCAGATATAAATGATATATTAGTTTAAAGAACTTGGAAGAAACCTTGTATTTGTTCTATTTGTTTATATACTACTATTGAGCACCTTGCATCTCTGTAATACTAGACTCATAAACCTCTTGCAGCTGCTGTCTTGCACCAGGGCTTTGCTACCGTTGCCCCACCCACAACTGCCCAAACCACTGCTGCGCAGCACAAGGAGCCTGGCAGACCTGAAAAGGGACTCTACAAGGTCTCTAACAGCAATGGTACCTGTTTACTGGCATCTATGGGTCTCCAGCTCAGCGTCACCTTCAGCTCCACCTCCCAGAATAAGGTGCAAAATAAAAACATTCAGCAGTAGTCTGAATACTGTTGATGCTAAACTAGATGCACACTAACAGGTTTGAAATGCTAAATGTTGGAATATTGATTCACAGACTGTGCAGGATGTCATGAACCTTCAGCCCAATTTGACAAAGAGCTCTGGATCATGTGACCAGGATAGAGCCTCCCTGCGGCTCACAACGGATGTAGAGAGGACTAACCTCACCTTTTTCTTCACCCTGGCAAGTTATTGTGTCTGCCCTCATGGTTTTGTACATCATAATCATGTGCATTAAAACCCTTTCTGCTTTTTCTTTTACCTTGTACTTCCTGAAACAGCCACTAGATGGTAGCTAGAGCTTGAGATATACTTGGTTTTTCCTGCAGTGTCACTGACTACTGGTGGTCTTGCTGTTTTTCTACAGAATACCACTTCCAATAAGTACTATCTGAGTGAAGTGGTGCTGTCAGCAGCCTGGCCAGACATGAAAGGTGAGTGCATGTTACATCTAAGCTGATCTGTGTTTTTTTTTTTTACTGAGGTGCCTATAATCTCCTCTGAAATGAGGCTGGGAAGTAGCACCTACCACAAGCCAAATGCATGTGAATTTGTGAAATGGAGGGTCAGTCTGATCAACCTACCACCTCTGTGTATGACTGATGATAAGGCAAAATGTGTTTTTGGTGGTTAAAAAAAAACATGTCTACACAGTGGATTTTGTCATCTGTCAGAGTCAAAAAGTTAATTTGGATGCTGCTCTGACATGAACACCCTGTCACTTAAAAAAAAACAGAGAAAACACTGCTGTGCTCATAAAATAAAACAAAACAAAACAAAACAAAAAATCTAAGGAAGTCTATCTTTCTGTCATCATCTTTCTCCAGATTTTGCATACTTTCATTTTAATCAGCCTTTGTTCTCCACACCACTCATTATGTATACTGTCTCTATTACCTTTGTTTTGACGGATCGTTTTTTTCCCCTGTAATCACACTCTGGTCTGTCTTCTGCTGTAGAGCCCTTCTCAGCCCAAAATCGCAGCCTGGACTACCTGCGAGGCACCTTTGGGTACTCGTACATGTGCCGTGAGGAGCAAACTCTGAATGTGGCTGAGAATTTGTCCATCAACACCTTCCAGGTGCAGGTGCAGCCCTTCGGTCTCAGTGGAGATCAGTTTGGAGCAGGTAAACACTTCACTTACAGTAAAACGTGATAAAAGAATTACACTGCCTGATCTAATTACCTCTCTGTTATTGTTGTTTTTTAATCTCAGCTGAGGAATGCCTGTTAGATGAAGATGACATGTTGATCCCCATCATAGTTGGAGCGGCTTTAGCAGGACTCGTCCTCATCGTGCTCTTGGCCTACCTCATTGGCAGGAAGAGGAGCCATGCTGGCTACCAGACCATCTGAGGTCACGTGTCACTTCCCTGAGGCCAGAGTGCACCATCCCATCCTTGAGAATACACTGTTTTATGAAACTTAACACTCCCCCCGTTCCTCCTTTATCCCTCGTTCCTTCATCTCTCGGCCTCTGTGTGTGCTGTTCTTTGCCCTCATCAATAACACTAGTCATTATCATGTTGTTGAGGTTGATATGCTCTTTCTGAACTGACCCGCTTTCTCACAAAAAAGGGAACTTTGAGATTGCAGTGAAATGAGTAAATCTCTTTACCAGTACTTTGAAGCAGGGGCTGGATGTTGATTAGAGGGTCAATGCAAGTCCCCACATTGTATTGTACTGCTTACGATTTCTGTGAAAGGAATTTTGAGGGATTTGGGGATTTGCTGCTGTAGCTGTTTCCTGTTGTTTATCTGCCTGTGGGTGCCCATTTTTAATGGTCTCACCCTAAATGAGGTTTGTTATTGTAAAGGGAATATTTCAGGCTGTAAAATTAATCCAGTTCAGACAGTAAAGATCTGACATTTTTCATTTGCAATTTTGCAACTCCACATTTAGCCGATTTAAAGAAACATGCTAATACTATACAACATGACAACAGAAGCTGGAAAAGGATATGTGAAGAGTCCCATTAGAAGTGAAGATTCATGTTGGGATTTATTTTGTCCACGTGCATTAGTGGTGATATGTCCTCATTGTCCTCTCACAAAGGTTCTCAGCAAATTTTGTTTGGAAAAGTCAGACAACGTTGTCAGCCTTGTAAAATAATTGTGTTGTAGCATTTTGTCCTTTTTCAGTTAATTTAAAGGAGTAGTTAAACACGTTGGTAAATTGGCAGAGAGTTAGATGAGAAAATCGTCACTCTTAGTGTTTGCAAAAAAGGGCAGCAGCTGTAGATTATTCCATTTGTACTGTCTTTTAGTCTGTAAGATGTGGAAAATGCTCATCACAAAATGATTTGTTCAGATTGCTTCTTTTGTCCAACCAATGCCCAAAGACTCTCATTTCCTCTCATAAATGACAAAGACAAGCAGCAAATCTTCACATTTTAGAATCTTGAACCGGTATATTGTTTGATATTTTGCTTGGAAATCAAAATAGTCAACAAAATAGTTATCATAGTAGTTGGCAGCTCGATTGACCAATTGTTGCAGCTCTATTTGCTGATTATGAAGCTACAGCCAGCACGAGGTTAGCAGATTAAACCAATTAGATATGTTGTATGACTTGGAGGTGCTTGTAGGAATATTTAGTTACTATTGGAGAGAGCCAAGTTAGCTGTTTTTCCCTGTTTACAGCCTTGATGCTAAGCTAAGCTAACCATCCTCTGGGCATAATTCAATATTTGCCACTCAAACATGAGAGTGATAGTGACGTTCTCATCAAACTCTTGGCAAAGTGTCAAACTATTCCCTTTAGCTACGGTAGCTACTTTCTTTTGGTTCTGCTGTTACAGAGTACGCACACACTCATAACAGGAGTTGTTTCAACAGTCTCAAAAAACCCTGTACTGTTTGTTTAGGTGGATGAAAAAGCTCAGGACAACAGTGTCAGAACGTAAATTATTTTGTTGTCGTTGTTTTGTCGTTGTTACAGTCCACTTGGTTGTTTTTGTTTGTTTTTTCTTTCACCTGAACGTGGGTCCACTTAAGATTTTCTGATTTCTGAAGGGAGAGAAGTTGCACTAAAAATCCTGAAAAGCCCCTTGTAATGATTAAAGTGGCCAAAATGCTCTGGTCAGTGTTCATTAGTGCCTTCCCAGCTGTTAACATAGATGGGATTTTAAGTAAAGCCAATACTCACTCGCTCACTGACAACCGTGTGCCGTCATGTCTGGGACATTTTTTTCTGTCTCACAAAGCCTTCACGTACTGTTCCTACCATTAATATGCATTATTCGATGTAGAAGGAGAATTTTTTTTTAAATTTTCATCCTCCCTCATCTAAATGTCCATGTAATGATTTAATAAGGTTTTAATGGATTTGTTTGAACTGTTTTCTAAAGGAGAGGCCAATAAAAGTGAATGAACCAAGTTGTTTGACTTTCTGTTTTGCCTTTACACAGTTCACTGCCAAACCTGTTCCTGGTTGTCCTTTTGTTTATGTTTGAACTGCTGTAGAATTGTGGGTCACATTACATGAACAGAATCAAAATGAAATCATGTTTTTGAATAGTTGAAACAGTTCTAGTTTTGATTACAATAGATCTCAGTTATGCAGGTTTTATCAGTAAATCTGTATATAATAGATGACTAAAATGAAAGCCAGCAGTCTGAACAACAGTGTTTTAATGTTGTGCAGATGCTTCGAACACATCTGTGTACACAAACGTGTAAAGAACAAAATGCAGTACCTGACCTTTAATTACAAACATGGTGTTTGTGTGTTACAACAGTCCTTCGGCATCTGGGACCTGTTACAGGAAGCATGTTCACTAACTTATTCAAATAAAACCAGGAGAAGGTTTATTTACATCAGGCCTCTGGCTCCAACCCTGAGCTCCCCCACCCTATACACACACACACACACACACACACACACACACACACACACACACACACACAGCGAAGCCTGCAGGTGATCTGTATTGGACAGTATGGATAATATGGATGAATCAACTAAGACATGATTAAATTAGAAAAAGATGGGAAATCACTTAAAATGAGTCACAAGCTGCATCATGACTAAAATTACACACGAGATGACCACAGAGATGCAAAGCCATCATGAGACACAAAATAACCACAAAGTGATGCCTGATGACTGTCAGCAGACAACATGAGTATGGATGACACTCAAAGATTTTCTTTTCTTTTACTTAAGTGTCTCCCTCCTGCGTTGCAGAGGTAAAAGGTTTTTTTTCCATGAATGTGTTAAAGGGTCTGTTTTCTCATCATCTGTCCATGTCTGTAAGCTGGTTAGAGTTACAAATAGAGGCTTTTAAATGAGTTTATTTCACACTAGAATTTTTTAATTTTTTTACTTGAGATTAATTTATGACAATAACTCTTAATAATGTGCAGCTCATTATTGGTAATGCTGTAAATTGTGTGTAAGTATGATTCTTAACACAGCTTTCTTTCTTCCTTTTTACTTTTGTTATGTGCTCTGCTCATTCAAAACTTTAAACTTTATAAATTTGCCCCGACAGTTTTGAGATTTTAATAGGTTTTAGTGGACAAAAGAATGCAATGCAGAATGCAAGCAGACCTCAAATTCTCACTTACAGATTATTATCACATATTATTCTGTGACTCAGCTGCTTCAGGGGATTTCTCTCTCAATTAACAACCGCAGGTTTGGAGCCTCTGAATAAACTGTCCTAACTATCAAATAACACTGAAATTACCTTTGTTTGGCAGAAGCATTTTTTGAGGTCAGCTGGATCAGGAAAAAGATTATCAGGTTTCTGTTGATAAAAAGTAAAACTCAAAGTTCTGTAAATCCAGAAACACCAAATTAAAAACATCTCATTTATTTAATTAAGAGAAATGGATGATTTGAACAGTGTGACAGTGCAGGAGAAACAAATTCTCTTTCTTCCAATAAAATAAAATAAAATTTACATTCTCTCAAATATTATTCTCCACAGTGACAAAGCAAACTGTATTACTCACACACTACAACAGCGAAGTGTAAAGTCTGTGGTTTAAGAAACACAAACCATGACAGATTTAAACATTTTTACAAAGCATCAGGTGTGATGATCTTCAAGTATCTATAAAAGCAGAAATATTCTGCAGAACACGTTACCATGAGCAAAGACAAGAATCGAAAACATCTTCATCAGCTGAGAAGCTCCACCACATCTTTTAGATATCCAGTCCACTGGAAGAGAGTGTAATATAGCAAGTTACAACAGAAGCATCAAAAAGCAGAAAGTATGTATTACAGCATTATTTTATCTAACTGAATGAAAGCTGGGGGGTCCTGACCTTTATGGCCGTCCAGATTCTTCCTCCATTATTTGTTGTCTGCATTTCTCTCTCAGCTTATCGATAGTTGTCATAGAGAGGCTCCCAGGTTCTGTAAAGATTTTCTGAAAAAAAACAAAAACAAACGATTTTTAGAAGGTAATGAAAACTAATGATTCTTTTTTTAGGTGATTATACACTAATAAAAATGTTTGATTACATAATATAGTCTAATTGTGCCAATAGCTCCCCTTAAATCCTAAACACTGGACCTATAAGACATTCACACCAAGCTGTGTTTAATTTCCACCTGACTTTAATATCACTAATTAGATGAATGATTTTGTCTAAGAAGTCAGACAAAAATTGAGAAACTAGACAAAAGAGTTTCCATTCCAGTGGGTTAACTCTGTCATTATGGAGGAAAAAGATTGAAACTTTTTATTATACTAACTTTTATGATCAGTAGTGTTTATAAGTCTATCCTCTGTGCAGGTTGGCCAACTTAAATTAAAAAAAAAAATGTTTCCAAGGGATGATGCACCTCTTTCTCATCTGTTGTTTTAATGAGGAGTATTTTTTACAACTTCTCACAGCGGTGGATCTTTCTCACGGTAGCCTCTTAATTAAAATGTATAACTGAATGAGATGTGAATTTTGATCATGTTTTTTGTAAAAAAAACAAAAAAACAAAAAAAAACAACAACCAAAAAAAACCCATCAGTGAACCAATTATAATAAAAGGAACTTTACAGCTGAAGAAATAGTAACAGCTTTAAAAACTGATGATCTGGCTTTTTCACAGATTTTGTGGGTTTTATAGACCAAATGTCTAACAAGTTAATAGAAAAATTGTTTAGCTGAATAACTGACGATAAAAACAAAGTGACAAAGTGCTTAATGCACGTTAGCAGTTTGTAGGGGTTTGCCAGTTGTGAAGCCGTTGCTTGTGTTTGAACTATGAGATAGTTCTAAGCAGGGACTGTACGATCAGACTGGTTATTTCACGAAAGATAAAACACCCAGTGTTTCCTCATTTGTTTGTCTGGATATCCTTTCTCGTTGCACCTGCATGAAGGTGTGGCAGTCCAGAGTAAAAGCTCCACAGGTGATTTGTTTGAAGCACTCGCACACATCAGGCAAAGAGCGAGCTCTCAGGATCTCTGGCTGGTGGTGAATGATAAGAGTCAGAGCAACACGGAAAAGAACCTTGGAGCCCTCGTAGAAAAGACAGTCCCAGATCCGCAGAACCGTCTGCAAACACAGGAAGCAAGACAAATATCTGTAAAAAACACGCTTCAAGATTATTCTTATTTTAATTAATTGGTCTGTTAAACAATTTCCCCAACTTTCCTCACCTCAATTGGGAGTATGTCGATATAGAGGCAGATGAACCAGCGTGACACCACCAGTGTCCATATGCCGGGATACTGGGCCATTAGCTGTCCTACTGCAGGAGCTTTAGCCTTCACCAGCTCCCCAAGAACCTCCTGGTCCGTCTTCAGGCCCAACATGGCTGGGCTGTAGTAGTCTACAATATCCCCAAGAGTAAATGTGTTTGCCTTTGTTTATTTTCAGGAGTAATACTTGTTGGCAGACCTTCAAAGAACAGTTTTTAATTAGATCAAATCTAAATGTTTCTAATTGTTGTGTTAGTCCAGAACTTCTTGCAAGAAGAATTTTCCATGTGGGGTGCCACCCGGCTTCAAGCTAAGTCCACTAGTCTTTAGTCTTAACAACAAGGGGTCTTCATAAAAAAATATTAGTGTGGATTGTTTTGCAAATGATGCACTTAAGCAATAAATCCTAGTAGGCTCTGGTATGTCAGTTACATCACAGCTACGGAGCATTGTTCATCCCAACATCATGGCCAGCTGTGTCCTGACTGAGCACACATCTAATCAGACAAAGATCTTAAACTTAAAAATACCTGAGAGAGTTGATCATGTATCTGAGGATAAAACAAAATCCTACCTGGGAGCATTCTGCCCAACAATGCATCCATGAGCCAGAATGACTTCTCCTCATCTTTAGTAATGATGATGAGGTAGCCTGCAATGAAGTTCATGCCCTGGAATGAACAGAGACAGTGAAGATAAGCTACAGTGGTATAACTGAAATGCAGAAAAAAAACCTCACACGAAGCAGATGAATACTTACACTTGGCAGTACTCATACTACACAACAACATATTCTGAAAGAAAAGTCTTATTTTGTCCCCAGTATATAGTGAAAATCAGGTTGTGATGATAAATGTACATGTATATAAAAAAACACAAATGTTCACATGTTCCTGGGTTACCCTCTGAACAAAAGCTGTGTGACATCAGTATATGTCAAAATTACATTTGCTGTCAGAGAAGCTTACAGAGATTAGTGAATATTGCACAGACAGTCATGAAAGCTACATTTGGAGAAAACACATGTATTTAAATTTAAAAAAAAAAAAAAGCTGGCCTGTCTTGTTCTTTAGGTAAACATATGCTATGTAAAGTGAGAGGCGAGACAAGAGTAAACCATGTTTGAAGTGTTTTCCTCACCTGACAGTATCCTACTGCCTTATTGTGGTGTCCGTAGGCCAGCAGCACATTGTACAGCGCCCTCTGCAGGCTTGGTTCTGCTCTGCTCTTGAAGAGGACATTGTCAGGGAAGGTCCTGTGCATGTCTGTCACAAAACATGACAAAGGCTGTGATATGGAAAAAAATGCTGAGGAATAGATTTTTTTTTTATGAAGGGGAAAAGTAAATTAGGGATATAGGCTTTTTTTTTTACAGCAGACATTTTTATGGAGGAAAAGCAAAGGTGTTACTGATTAACATTACCGATGGTTCTGTGAGTGTTTCAGTAAGATATGACAGTTAGACCTTTGCTGCTTCTCAAAGTCAAGAAAGGATCCTTAAAGGGCTAAATCTCAGCAAAGCTATCTCCCAGAAGATTACTCCAATGTCCAGGATCCTTCAAATCCAACCAAGGCCCGACTCCTGATTCAGATCATTTTTAAGAATGCCTGCTGCTCCAAAGTACCAACAATCCCAACTGCCCTCTCCCTCCATTTGGAAACTTTTCAGAAGTTCACCAAAATCTTTTTTCATTTCTGAACAAATTTCAGGTAAGAAATCGACTATCCAGTTGAGGAATCTGCCTTTGCTTTATGAAATTTCATGAAAGGTTAAAGGAACGGGTGCATTTCCATTATCTGGCCATGCTTGTCTCTTTAAAAATTATGCAGATGCAGAGAAAAGTCACAGCATCCTCAGGCATCTAGCTATCCCTTTGTTTTAGTTGCTCATCATCTTATGTCGTAAGTTTGTTTGCACAGCATTTGCTGGAAAGCTAGATGCTACAAGCTAATAAGGCACCACAGAATATATGAGGTACACTGCAAGTTAATATTTCATTTTAGCTGACTCACTAACTTCTACAGAAAATTATTAAAATTCTAGTAAGTGATACAACAACTGACCTTACAAACATGAGCCCTCACAAACTAATTAAAGATACTTAACTTCATTTATTAGCACGAAAGAATAAAGACTGAATGAATTTAGGAGGGAAGAGGTCTATTATCTTTCACATGTCAACATTTAAACTGAAGAGAACTGTTATCAATTCTGTGTCCATTTCCTCTTGAGGATCATATTAAGGATGTACACTTGCAAACTCACTAGGTTGTAATATTGAGTGTTTACTAGATTCAAGGAAGTGGCTGCCTGCCAAGCCGGCATGCTTCCTTAACCCTGAAAGTAAAACCTCTAAATGGTATTTAGCCATTGATAATTCTAACATATACACCTTTGCTTTTCCTTCTGTGACATGTTAAAACCTCCCCTGTGAAAAGGCCTGTTGTCGCACCTATGCCGATGGTTTCCTTGAGCTTGGCGTCATGCTCCATGGCCAGCAGAGACTGGTAATAGCCTGTGTTGCTCTCCAGTCGTTCCTGTGCACCACTTGCTGCCATCCAAATCCTGGCTCGGTGCTCATTGGGCACACCTTTACGCACATACCTTTTCACTTCCAAAAGAGATTTTATAATTACATCACATGACCAGCAATAGCACCAGAAGGCATCAAAGTAGAGCAATGATGATTGTTTTCACTGATTATTTATACCTGTCAAGTTCTTCTCCACCTGTGGTTTCTCTTGCAGGAGTTTGGACCACCTCATCGACCTTCTGTTGAGGACAGCTACATACTCATTCATCATCTCCTTATAGGATTCAAAATCCTGCTGTCTCTCAAAGCCATAGGGGTCGATCCTACAGGGGCAAATCCATGTACAAATGAATGACAATGCACAAAGCACAACTGTGAAGAAAGGACTGACAGCTGGGTCACTTTTCTCCTCCACCCTTCTTTCCCTCCCTCGTTCCCTGATGACAGGCACTACAACAGCCTCAGCGGGGTAATGTTTCTGAAGCGAGGAGATCAAATGCCTCAGTTTGGTAATTAGTCAGGTTTAAATTACATGGGATTAGGAGCAAGGAGCAAAATTCAAGTTAAAATATAACCTAAAAAATGTCCTGTATTTTCTACAAAATAACTCTGAGCTTTTTATTCACCGAGCTTGGTAGTTGTCTTTACTGGTTTGTTAAGTAAAGGATATGCAAATACACAGCTGCCGAGGAAAGACGCTGATGTGAACAACTAGTAGTCAAGAAGGAAGCAACACAAACATTCACATTTAACAATCCTAAGTAAAAGAAAGACAAAACACGCATCCAAAGTGTCCACACAAAGCTCACCTTTCATCGCTGTTTGTAACATTTCCTGTCGTTTCCCTCTCCATGATGTGTCAGGTGCTGCAGGTTCAGTAGTCCACTGGGGCTTTAACAACATGCACCGACGAGGTTATTCTTTCATTTATATGGCTCAGAAAAGAACTGGCTGCTGTCAAGGTAAATAACAGAGCGGTCTGAGCTTCAAATGACTCATATTCACCAAGAGGAGGGGCTAGTTTAGGTAACACCCAGGTAACGTCCACAGGTATGTCCTTTATTTACATGAAAAACAACCCGAGGAAGGAAAAGGTTTCTTCGTCTGCAGATAGTAAAAGGTTACTCACTAGCAGGGTTGGAACCAGGACTTTAGATATAGTATTCATAGCAAGATTGTAGTTCAGTTTTCGTTAGATTTCAGACGTTTTAGTATTAGTTTTTCTGGAAAGGTTAAGTTTTAATTTGTATATATTTTATATAAATATAGTTTTGTAATTTTATATAAGTTTTATATTTTTAGTTTTAGTTTTACCTTAAATTTATTGTGTTTTTGTACATAAAAAAACCTCTAAAAATGTTGTACTAGATGCTTTGAATATAAATATTTGTTTATGTTAAATTTAATGAAGGGGCTGCACTTAATTAACCTAAATTGTGCAACCATGTGATGCAAAATTACAATTTATAATCCTCAAATTTCTTTTCCTTTTTTGTTATTTTGTTTTATGAGAGACGAGTCATGACAAGTTTCAGTTTAGTTTCCTTTTTTTTACATGTTAAACATGCTGCATTTTTTGTTGCACTTTTCTAGTTTTTTTTAACTAGCCAAAGCAGTTTGCAACACAAGTTTGCATTCATTCTTTTTGAGACAATTTTTGTCTTGATTTTTTAATTTTATTTTTGGCTTTACATTTTGAAAATAACCCTATTCATAAGTCCAAAGTCCCCCAAAGCAACATCAACCCACCTCAATTTTTTAATTATTTCCAAAAAAGCACATGTTCTTTTATCAGATTTAAAGGTCCAGTGTGTATGAAGTAAATATATTTGTAGAATACAGCAGAAATTGAATTTAATATTCTGAAGTATATTTATTAGTGAATAATTGCTTACTCAATTACTTGAAAACAAGAATCATTTGTTTCTTTATGTTAAAATGAGACATTTTTTGCTTACAGAGAGGGCAAGTGCTCTTCCATAGAGTCTGCCATGTTTCTACAGTGGCTCAGAATGGACAAACTGATTTCATGGCTGCCATGGGTTCCCCCACATGGGAGGGTGAGAAGAAAAATATTTAGCTGGGTGCAAACTTCAACGTAACTGTTACATGCCTCTAAATCCTACAAACTGGACCTTTGATATATTTCTTAAATTTCATTTGCCACATGTTCAAAAAGTGTCTCCACACTGAGGGGATTATCAGAATTATACAGAAATGTATAATGTAAATACCTGTAGGCAAACCCATCTACACTTCCTGCTCAGCACTAAAAGGCAAACCAACAGAGCTGGTGAATATAATGGAGTATTTAGGTGCAATATATTTTCCTCAGGAGTTTTTGGAAACCAAAACAGAGCTAAAAGGAAAAAAATTGTTGGACTTAAAATCATCAGTGGTTGCTGTAACAATTTCTGTTGTTCATTGTGGCCTTCAAAAAGTTCCTTTTGCTCAAAATGCCAAATAAAATCCACCAGTCCGTAAGACTTAAAATTTTGAATTTATCCTTACATGGAGGCAACAGCCCTGGTACTGGATTTACACATTATTTAAATGACTGCTCTTCCACCTATTCTGTCTTTCTCAGTGGCATACAGGGATGAAAAATTAATGTTATTATCATATTCTGAGAATTTATTTTGATAGTGAAATTGGAGAGAAGAATAGAAACTAAGCAGACACAAAGAAAGGTCCCTGACTGGATTCAAGCTGAGAAAAACTGTGATTTATGATCGCCGTCTAAACTTCATGCCCCATCCCTGAAATGATTTTCCCAAAATCCACTTTGATGTTGATTACAAAGTAGTTGTTGTCTCTTGCACAGTCGGCACAACAGGCAGTCACATGCTGGCATCTGCATGATTGCACAGCTATCTGCCCTTATTACTGAGTAGAATATGTAAATAAACAAACAGCTGTAGATATTCAACTTAATGGACGTACTTCTATTCCAAGTGCTGCAGACAAACGATCATCAACTAATACTTTACCTCCGAAGAGGGAATATTTGTTATATAATGTTAATTTAGATTGACAGAGGCTTTGATACATTAAGATTAATATGGTAATAAATCTGTTTCACACCGGCAAAAGTAAATCTGCTTAATTAAATACACTCTTATCTCAGTAGTTGTACTGTTTTGTTGGTTATATCAAATGCATCCATTGTCTAATCCATCAACAACAAAATAACTATTTACAGGTATGATTATGGAAAAACTCATGCTTTATTCATCTTTCTTAAATGAACAGTATACTTAGGTTACTTACATGATGTATCAACAATATATTCTAATTTTCACTACCTTCAGTAACACTGGACAGATGGGCTTGAACAGAAACATAAATATTGAACAGAGATATTTATTCTTAAGGCTTACTTTGTCGTCCTGTTGTTGCCCACTTTAGTGTCCTGGCTTCTGATCTAAAGGCTTCGCACTGTCATAACATACAGATATGTGCCATGCAATCCTAAAGGTCTGATAACCTCTTAACTTTAAATTTCACTTAAATGTTGCTTTTAAATTTACCATCATAAATGTCTCAGAGGGGTCACCTGATAAGAGCAAAAACTCTTTCCTCAACAGTTGCAAAGAATTGATCTTTTGAAAGCAAAATGGTATCACTGTGAATTGGACTGACTACATTACATTTAGGATTGAAGACCCACTCCCAACTGAGATCAACCTGACAAATGAAAACCACAAACCAATATCACTTATCTAAATTAAAGCACTGCTTTTCACTTGGTGAAAATGTATTTGTGAAACCAGCCCGAGGTGACGTAAAATGTGTTTAACATGCTTTCAATGAGAAGCTCACAATTCCATGACTTGACATATCCACCGAATAATTAAACCAACAGCATATCATCCACAATATTGAGGCATCCTGTTAGAGATCTTAGCATTTACGGTACATAAAAGAATCATCTTTTGCATTTATAAATTGAACATTTTTATATTATTCTTCATATAGCTCTCTTTGTAAACTGTCCCAATAGATACAGTATGTACAGTAAAAACTGCAACAGTTCTGTTGGTGCTGGTGTAGTGAGCACTCTGTCCCAAAGTTAGAGTAAGTCATGGGATCTTTGCACAGTCACTCAGAGCTTCATATAACAAAACAATGCTGTCTAGGAAGAACCTTAAAACACAGTTTTCTCCTCTCCAGTCCCTTTAGAGTACACACAGCAGGTGAACCTCCTCTCAGAGCTGTGTCCATCCCCGCTTACAGGGCTGTGGCCTGAAAGGTAGTGCTCCTCCTGGAGCAGAGCAGAGGGGCGTCCAGGATACTGAGAATCCAGCAGGAGAGACGGAGGTAAATCTGGCAATGTCCATGTGACGCCTCAGTCTCACGAGGACGAAAAAAATGTGGCCAGTTGTTTTCATAGTTTTTACTCAGCTCCCTGAAAGGTGGTTTCCTGACAGTTTCAAGTGCTTCTGTTTTTCTCGCTGAAGTCTACAATTTTTCACTTTTTATTTGTACAAGTCTTAAAAAAACTATGAAGTCACTGTAAAAGAAACAACATTCTGGCTTTCCAGAGCGGGGATTGGATTTAGAGAGTTTTACGTTTTGATCCTGTTACAATTGGTCGAGCGAATTCCACAAAATCATCTATAAGGACTGGCCATGCTCCTGAAAAACAAAACAATCAATAGTTTTCATTAGTGTCACAGAGAAATCCTTACTCACAGCGTTTTCTAGAAAGCAAATGGCTAAATGTTTACTGGACTTCTGTCATTCAAAACTCACCTTCCTCATCGTAGTTTGACATGTCATCTGCAATCATGTTACCAAAGTCCAACAAAAGGTTCCATGTGTCCTTCGGGATGGATCGTTTATGGTGTTCCTGTAATTAACAAGTGCTGGTGAACAAGTTGATGCATACATGGTTTCACACTTCTTGTTTTTACATATTCTTTTCTGTACAACAACCAAAACATGCCGACATTATTGCCATTATAACACCATAAGGCAAATTAAAGACCAGTTGGTTAGATTTCATTCCAACCAAGTGCCATCTGGTTACACTTGCCAGTATCCCCTTTTTGACTGAGTGCATTTTAATCAGCATGGTGTAATAAAGAGTGATGCTCACCTGAAATTAATTCCAACACTTTCATGATAGATAACAAGTACCAATCTGATATCAGTCCTCTCTGCCTTTTTTCCCCAAATCTGAAACTGTATTTTTAACTTTGCAGAATTCATAACTATAGTATATTTGTAAGGTAACGTGAAGCCAGAGATTACTCTGTTCATGAGAAACAACACCCTGCCATGAGACCTTGGATTGAGATTATACAAGAAATACAGAAATTTTCAAGTGGCGTTAATTAAGACATTCTGTGTTTCGGTCAGACCTGTCATTACTAAAACCTGTTCTGCTTTAGAAGCTGAGAATTGGCTTGATACAGATATAATAGACTTGGTTTCTTTTTACATAGTTTCTCTTCTTTGACTCACCAAAAGGAATCTATTCCAAAGATCAAGGAACTTAAATCGTCCTGACAGAACCAGGTTCCAGTAGGCCACAGCCATCTCCAGATCTGCAAAAAGTAGAACAATTGATTTCAACAGTGTGTAACAGTGTGTGTAATTCACTGATATCATTTAGCAATTTTTTGTTGTTTATGCACTCTTCTTACCTAGACCTTTCTGTCCAGGATTTTTGGCAAAGTTAAAGGTGAACTGGTAGAAGTCCTTGAACTTCCCACTATCTTTGAGCTCCTGCTCTAATCTTGGCAAAAGGGCCTTCAGTTTTTCTGGGCTATCACACCTAGAAAAAAGACAATTTAAGTGATTAACAAACTCAATCTGAATACATGTGAACACACGGTAGTAACATTTCAGTCTTGAAATATCGGCCGAAGATAACTTTGACACATGAGCCTCAAAAGTCAAAACACTGCAGCTCTTCCATTGAGTCATTCCACGAAGACACTGAATACTCATGCTGTGGTTGAGTGGGTCTATATATAGACAGCCTTCACTCCCTTGAGCTCCACTAACAGAATCACCACGCAAAGATACTTCTGGGCAGTGTTTATGTCCCACTTCGGAGCATGTCACACGCTGCTGATTTCAACACTCACCCGAGCTCAGTCATTCCATCCAGAAACTCCTTCTTGGTGAACTCGCACTGAGTGGCAGCACGAAACTTCCACGCAACGACCAGCACAGTAATGCTGGCTGGATCCAACGAGAGGTCGTCACAGAACTGCTGGATCCCATCGATACCAATCTTATTCTCATCCTGAGGATCTATAGAGGAAAAAAAAACAGTTATGTTGACAATTTGCGAAAACAAGCAGCATCTCTGACTTTTCAAATAATGCTTTTAGAACAAATCTATGCTAGTAGATATTTTACGTTTTAGCATAAAACACAAGGCTGTTAATTATCCCACTTACCTTTGTAGCGATTGTACAGCTGCTCCAGCTTTTTTCGGTCTACTGACGTTTTCATGGATTCTTTACAGTAGAGGTCTGGATTCTGAAAGTAGTTGTCGGTAGCAACCTCTAATTTCCAGTCATTCTGTGTGAGGCAGTACACAGCTGTCTTCTCCCCAGCCTGTGTGAAGGACATGAACTGCCGTACCTTGTCCCTCTGCGAAGACTTCAGCTTATGCTGTGTAAGTACAGGACAGGGGCTGTCAGACACAGGTGTTATCAGACTAGGGAGTACAGACAACAAGACGCAAACACAGAGCGAAACACAGACAAAAACACACAGCGAGACACAGACATCTACAGTCATTCAGGCAACAGTAAAGAAGACAGAAAAGACCGGGAGACACTCTGAGACACTCTGACACACATTTCAAAAGGTTAGTCTGTCACACTGACAAACACATGTTAAAGGTGGTGAGCCAAGACCCTGTGGTGGTAATTATGTCCTGTCCAACAGCAACATAGGCTTTTCTGAAGGGGGATGTTGTGGATTCTCAAAGCACATGCTGTACCCAGGAGGGCCCCTCAGATAACTACAGTCATAGATGTAACATGAGTAGAGAAATGGGATGCCATCACCGGGGACCTAGAGGTGCAACAAGTCTGGAGTGTAACACAAGCACCTGCCAGATATATCTGGCAACTTAAAAACAAGAAACATTTTATTTTAATAATATTAATGATACTGTCAGAATACTTTAAAAGTGTTCAAAGATATTTAGCAATAAGGATATTTACCCTTTTGTAAGATATGTGTGCTTGAGGAATTTAAAAAAAAATCTGTAATTAATGCAGGTATGAAATAGCATTTTGTGTACATTTCACTAGGCTGGAGCCAGTCACGCAAATTCAGAATACTGTGCAATTACATTACGCATCAACGCAACCATTAAAGACCATTACAAACTTAGCTTAGCTCTAAAGTCACTGTCATTCCTTCAAAACAAAATTCAGACATATTAAGTTTTCTTTCATTAAAACGATGTTATAATTAACTAATTTATCAAAATTACCTGACTTTAATATAAATTTTGAAGATCAAGTATCTTTTAAGTAATTTTTCAAAGCGAAAATGCCCGAACTCAAGTGGCCAGCTGCTAAAAGGTCATGATTTGGTCATTTTCCCAGACTTTCATGACAGTAAAACGATGATCTTTGGGTCTACTGGACCAAACAATCAACTTTAAAACATCACTGTGGGCTCTTGAAAACAAACGCACGTTTATCACCAAAAGATTATAAAAGAATTATCCTATAGTTAACCTCTAATGATGTGCTTAAATTTAATAAAAAATCCCTTTGCCATCTTCTTACACCAGCTGCAGTATCAGAGCACTTGCACTTCACTGCAGCCCAGCATTTCCTGAAACCGGAGACTCAAACTCTTGAGTTCACCAAGCTACGAATAACTTTACCAACCGTTACCGATTTCTGTTGATAACGACAACAAGAAGTCCAACGTCTGTACTGGCTGCTGTTCAGACAGCATGGATTACTGTAAGACAACAGGGGTAACGGTAACGATACGTTAGCATTCTCTACATACTACCAGCTAATAACTTACACTGGCTAACGTTAGCTAAGTTAGCCACAATGTATCACTGACATTAACGATGGAGACAGTATCTTTGGAATAGACTGTCGGCATGGTTATGGATACGTCAGGATTTCACTCTAACGATCGTGTGTGTGTCTGTCTTTGTGGTCCAATGGCTGACCCGCTCACAGCCGAAGTTGCCAGACTGCCAAAAAGACCAAAAAAGGGACGTGTAGCTAGCTAGCTGCTCTCAAAATATCAACTGACCTTCCCTGTAATAGCAACGAACACAAGTAACTGATCATTGTAGGCTTGCCAAAACGCGACAAAACATGAGCTTCAATGATACGACAATAGTCTTAAAGGCTAGCCTTAATGGCATCAAAGCCAATGCCTTGGTTTCTGTTTATTTTGGTTACCTACCATTTTCACACCCGCTGTTTGACCAGTTTGGTAGCCCGATTGTCGTTCATTATGCGCATGCGCGGAAGTAGTCGGGCAGCTATTGTAGCTTCAGCAGAAAGATGAGGCTGGCACCGACTGCCCTGATGTTATTTGCTTTACTTATGATTGACTGCTCAAATGAAAACTTGTGCATGTGTTTGTGAAAGATACAGAATGATTTTACTGTACTTTTTATGCTATGCAAACCACTGGAGTTTCCTGTGGTTTACATGGTACACTTGTGATTTACTGTTAAAAATAAAACCAAACCCCACCCTTCACCACCAGTTCCCACAGACACTCTTTCTGAAGACCGACACTACACCACACACCATTCCATATATGTTGAACACCGTAACACATTTCATTTGTAATAAAACAATCCCTTCACCACCACACAGCATGCAGTGTCATAACAACATATGATGAACAGTGAAATGGGTATTATAGGGGCCCCAGATATCAAAGTACCCAAGAAGCCCAAGGATTTGCGTTCATGCAATTTCGTGAAAATGTACAATAGCAACTGATATGAAAAAGACCTGAACATTGGTCCTCTACTATCTAAAGGGCCCTACCTTAAAGGGCCTCTGGATTTAAAACATTTGTTGTTTTAGTTTTGTGCTTTTATGATGCCAGCGGTTTGTTGTTTTCTCTCATATTCTGGAATGATTATACTTATGCTGTAAACCTTGTACAAAATGTTTTGGTAATAAGTGCCAAGCCAATAAAGCACATCTAAAATGACAGATGTGTAATGTAGCTCCAGCTGACCCAAGCAGACAGATGTTTTTCCTCTCTAACTTGAAACATTGTTAGAGCAAAAAAAAATGTCTTTCATCTCATTTAATGATAATTTGGACTTTGAGTCCTCATATAACATGAGAAAAAAAATCCCATAAGTGCTGTCCTTACGTAGAAAATAAAATATCACTGTCTGTTGGGCTGACTTAGGCTCATCTTAGTTTTATCTTATGCTAAAATGAATACACCCTTCAACAAGTGTGAAATACACACAGCGCTGTTGCTGATAAAGTATCTGTTGATGTCAGCCTTCCTTTTTTAGTTTTACAGTGAAAAAGGCATTACCGGCAGCCTGGCTTGAGTAAACTCCCTTCAGACTAGTTGACTCCCAGGATGCAGCATTCAAAATACAATTATGCAGAGGACAAATCTCTTGTCTGTCATCCCAGTTGTAAAACACATTCATGGCATTATTCTGATTGTACTAAGTAGAGTTTTCTCAGTTATACTGAGAGATCCTTGCAATATAATGTCTACCCTTATTGATCTTAATAAGGTGGATAAAATAGTAGAAACAACACTGTGTGTAATCTAATTCAACAGCCCCACAAATTATATCCTACAAAATTATCATTAAGTTAAATAAAACCTATTTACAACAGTTTCAACAAAAACTGAATGCTGTAAAGCAGAATGTACTGTAGGGCTGTTTTATGAGAATGTGTTAGTTTTAGCTATTTTCACTCAATAAACCACAGTTTTAGTGTATTTGCAAGTTCATATTAAATACTCAAATATTTAGATATGCCCCAAAAGAAGAGGAATTGATGATGTGTAAATACTTGATTATTTAAAAAGTTGGTAAATTTGTTAACTATTATTTTTTTAAAGTCTTGGTACAACAGATGTTGTGGTGTTTGATTTGTGGAAGTTGGGAGGATAATGGGTTGTGCTCTTTTTTTTTTTTTTACCTCTGACCCTTCAGACCTGCTCAGACTTTATTTTTACCAAATCCAGTCGGCACAGATGGCAGTTCACATCAGATTGCATCTTAGATATTGCAACTTAGCGCTTGGGACTTGAATTTTGCTCCCCATTTCAAATGTTATGTTGTCTGTGGTAAACTGCAACTGCTGCCATATGATAACACACTTTGCATCCTGCCATACAGTCAAGGCTGTAGCCAGAATTTAAAAAACACTGAGGTCATGAATCCTAATTCCCCCAGAGCAGGCCACCACCTCTTTGAAATGTCTGACTTAGCAAAATTGGCTTTCCTTTGTTTGGATGAGTAGGCAGAGGAGGTGGTCCATTATTTGCAGGGTTGGTGGTTTGATCCAAGGATCCTCTGTCCACTTGTGAAAAAAGTCCTGGACAACAAACCTTAATTGCTACAGACGGCCAGGCCAGCATTTTGCATGATGACTTGCTGCCACTGGTGAATGCGTGGGTGAGTGAAAGGCACATTGTGAAAGTTCTTTGGTACGAAAAGTGCTACATAAATACAGTCCAATCTAACATTATTGTCCAAATTTATCTACTCATTTCAATTATGAATTATTTTTTCTGACTATTGCTGACAAAGGCCTAAAAAAATCATGTCAAATTTCTTTGTAAGTGTAGAATGCAGAGTTTGTAAAAATACTTTAAAATTGTACTATAATATGTTACTGATCACTTATAATAATATCACTTACTACATTTGATTATTTTATTTATTTATTTATTTAACATGACTAACTGCTGTTACATTAACTTCCTGTAGATGTTTCCTCAGGTTTCACATCAGTGAGTGCAGTGCAGTGAGTAAGTGCTGACAACATTTTTCACACCAGTAAATGAGCTTTTACACTCATACAGTCATTTTAGATACTTTTTCTGATTTCACAAGGAATAATTTGTTAAGATCAAGCACTACAAGACATTCTTTTCTGATGACTTGGCTGTCATCCTTGACATGGCTCGTTGGAGGCAGACTCAGATAGCCAAGAGCAATGTGCATCAGTTTGATTGGCAGATGAGAGGTGATGCAAAAAGGAGAGCCAGTCAAAAACAACGTTCAAAATCATGAGGGCATACTGCACTATGAATGGAGCCCGTTCAATTGCTAAGACAGCTCTTTGTAAACCTTCTTTCTTACTCTTAATAGTGTTGCACTCAGATTTGCCCCAGTTTCTTTCCTGACCCATCAGATTTAATGTCAAAAGAAGACATTCCTGCAAAGAAAAAACATGCATAGCAGAAGAGTGAACATTTTGTTCTACATATAAGCTTTTTATCAAAGAGGCTTAATTTGAATGTTACCCCTTTGTGATCCTTAACATTTCAGTAAGTGACTGAAATTTAGTTAGATTTATTTTCTGTAACTGTAATTGTTTACAGTCACATTTTTTGTAATTTAATTGCAGAACTCTTTAACATGTAGGTAGTTACCCCCGACACTGGTAAGATGTAAACCCCTTGACAGTAAAAATAAAATATTTCCAGTGCAGACATGAAGAATAAGATATGATCTGGATGTCCTCAGTAGAAGCTGTGAAAAACTTGAGAAGAAGGCAAAGAAAGTGGATTTTTTGGTGCAGTTACAGACCTTACTTTGCTATAGTAACTGACAAGGTGTTTTTTTAGTGCTATTAGCAGCTCTTTTGTTTTTAACCCGTATGTGATGGTCCTCGACCAACTTCGAGTGTGGCTGAAGCAATGCAATCCTAACATGTTTTTAACGCATTTCGTTTGTAGAAAACATTACCTTTGGCTAGAGCTTTTTACTGAAGATCAGCGTTACAGTAAGGTAAATACAAGGGTAAACGGAAAATCATACTCCTGAACAGTAGATGGCGGTATATGTATATTTGAAGCTCATTGGCATCTGGCATCTACCAATCCCGAGAGATGCAGGTTGTGGGCATGAACTACTTTGCTTTCGTCTTGCCGATGCTGTCCAATCAGACGCCGCTAAAGAGAGACACCGCCAAGATCAGATTGTGAGACGCGCTGCTGTAGCCAAGCTAGCAGAGAGTGGATAGAAAAGGCTAGCAGACGATTCGCTAACTTGTGAAGTGCACCGGTAAGCCACATTTATCGACTTGTGGCTCGCTACGCAGCTGCCGCAAAATAAAATTATCGTCAATGGAAATGTTTTTTAAATTATTTTGCTTCCAGTGTTGAAAAAATTTTGACGAAGGACACAAAGCTAATCTCTGTAAAAGTTGCAGCTAATTGTGACAGCGTAGTTGGTGACAGCTGTTGATTAGCTCGTCCGCAGGCTACGAGCTAGCTTATCGCCAGTAGGCTAACAAAGCGACGGTGGTCGTGTTTTTTTCAGCCGTAATCGCGAGTTAGCTCTTTGCTAAATTACTCAGAAGGCATTGCTGAGCAAAGTGCTAGTCAACGCTGTACTAATTGCGTCAATTTTAGTTTATCTTCCGGGAAGTTGCTGTTATGCCGTAGCAAACCGTAACGGGAAAACTAGCGAGGCTTTGGTAAATTTTAATCAATCTTTCAGCGCCACGGTGACTGATAATCGAATTTATTAAATTAACATACGCAGCTCGTCAGCATTTAAATTACACTTTTATTTAGTGTTTTCACAAACGTTCGTGTCCTGGAGCAACATAAATCAAATATTTAAAATGTGTGTGTTCAACATTGATCAAACCGCACAAGTAATTTCAATTTAGACAGAACTGGTCATTGAAAGGTCATTAATTTATTCAAAATGAAATAATCAGTCTGGTTGAGTAGTAGTCAGGAACATGAAAATAAAAAACATTTTGGTTTCTGAATGTAACTTTTGGGCTACTCGCTCACTGTTTATATAATGTGTGCTGGCCAAAAGCCCTCTGACAACCAGAGATCATAGCAGTCGATAAACCATGAATATACCTTAATATTTGAATTACCGATAAGTAGCGTACAATTCAGAAGTTGTGTTATACTTTGGGTGAGAGTTTTTCTATTAATTAGGATCAGTAAAACACCCCCTTTTCCTATATAATTGTTAACCATATCTGTTTACTTTTTCAGTGGTAACGTTACATCTTTATTTGAATTGAAAACGATCACTTTTACACAGCCTTGGTACTCGACCACCAGGCAAATCCTGACATTACTTACTGTATATTGAACAAAGATAGACAATTAACGAAAAAATAAAAATGAGATAAATATTCAACACTAATAAAATGTTTTTCCCCTTGAATTTACTAATATATTATCGAAAAGTACTTCGACATTGCATAGTTTGTTTCCTGTTTGGTAGGATTATTAGACCTCCTCTTCCTCCATTCTCAAATGCCAACAACAACAGCCGTCGAAGAAACTGGACAGTGCACTCGTAAGTGCACAGAATCACTATATTATCTTCATTCACAATGCGAAATGCACCCACATCTCTTTAATGTTAACCCACATTCAAAATAGTTTGGAAGCAATTGTACTGAACCAATATTCGCTAAATTTTATGTGAATCCTTTCAAAGCGTGCATAAGCTAACTAGCTAGCTAGCGCCAGCAAGTTGAATCTAACGCTAACTGTTAGCAGTAACAGTTAGCTAGCTGCATTCAACAAAAGATTGTTCATTGCTATCGACGAGGTAAATGAATGCGGTTACTACCTCATGCAACAATAACATCTGTAACCAAATTGTGTTACTACTTTAAACAAATTAATAGTTTTACGCCAGTGTGTTAAAGTTAGCATGATTGCGTGACCTGTAGCAGAAGTTCGACGATGCCTCTCCTCTGGACGTGCTCGGTACCTGAAGTAGGCCTTGTGCACACTTAGCGTAGTAAAAGTTGTGATCTGCAGGAGATGGTTTAATATGGTTTTCTAAATACAGGATGCATTCAGAAATGCTCACAAAAGGGCCATGCAATGGAAATTGGTCGAAAACGTCCACATTTTACATCAATTTGATAAAGAATATCCGGTAACTCAGGCTAACGTGAGTGATGTAGCTTTGTACAGTGTGCTGACAGAAAGTATTACATGGCCCCGAAATAAGTGCGGTTTCATTTCATACTCAGATTAATGTAAAATATGTTAAACCTTTGAAATAATTATGAATAATGTGGTGCTGTGGTGAACTTTGGAAATTTATCACTGTTACTTAACTCTCTTTCTGTCTCCAGGGATCTGAACAGTGACGAATAGAGGACCTTTTTCTTTTTAGCCCGAAGCTCAACTCCTCCGGTCCTTTGGGATCATGGCTAAAGATGTATGTAACCATATACACGATTTTCAAGTGGAAACAGTTGTTCAGTGTATGTGCCACCTTGGTGGCCTTAAAGCACATGTTAGATGAAGGCATGTGTTTTAAGCTGTCATAACTTACTGAAGATATATCCAACAATTGAAGTATCTTCTCTGTAATCTCTGTGTAACTAGACTGCTTTTATGTTGTGAATGTGATTTTTTGAGTGTGTTACATTCTTGTCCTTTTCAGGCTGGTCTGATTGAAACAAATGGAGAGCTGAAAGTTTTTATCGATCAGAATCTGAGCCCAAGCAAAGGTATAAGTTACCAGTAATTGCCTTTATAAGCAACTGCTTGCAGTGCACAGTGTATTCTTTACATCACATACAGTCTAGATTCACAAATTGCCTGTCCCACAAAGGAAACACTGGTAGCTTTGGTGTAGGCCTATGTGCTAGTAGATAGACGATAGGGGGCAATGGAGTATCAGTCAAGAGCTCTACTCATTACTGGCCTTCTCATCTTCCACTAGGTGTCCTGTCTTTGGTTACTGTCCAGCCCACAGCCGCCCCTGTGGCCAAACAGCTATTGCCCAAAACGCTTGGGCCCTCCAATGTGAACATTGCTGCACATGTGCAACATATGCCACACATGGTGAGTGATGCTTCACACAACTACCACAAAGGATTGTTTACTTGTGCACTTTCTTGCCACGTTTGTATGAGACTTTAGAACCTTTCAGTGGTTATAGATTGTTCACTTTTCTAACTTGTCAGTAACCTGAAGATGCATCTGTGTATGTATTTGTTTGCTTGGTTTCTCTGCTGTGTCTTACTGTTGTGTAAGCCCCTCCATTATCATTGTGAGGTGACCCGGCGGAGGGTAGGTGGAGGCAGTTGATCCTAAGCTTATCAACTCCACAGTCAGCAGGATTACACCCATCATCCCATTATATACATGGAATATATACATAACGGAAATCAGCTTAGATATCACCTTAGTTAAGGAATAGATCACCTATCTCCTGGATGCCTCATATTATTGCAAGTAGATATTAACATTTTAAATAATTTGTTTTATACAGTAACCGATTAGTCAATTCTTATATCTGATATACTGCATACTGTGTCTTTCTTCATTTCAATTATTAGGATACTTGTTAGTGGGATTTTTTGCAGTACTGTCCAAATACCTTGGGCATATGAAAGATGTAAATAGTGAAAGGAAATTTATTTCTTCACAATCAAATACTTGTCACCCAGATGTGCTGCTTCTGCCTTACTGGTATTATGCAACAAAGGGTCAAACAAGTTAAAAGGATAATACAAAAGTAGTTTTAAAAAAAAAAAAAAAAGGTTAATGTGTGCAGCATTCTTCTTAGTAGCTCAGTCCATCCTTATTTTTTATTATTTCAACACGAAGAGCGATAGTTTCCACCCAAAAATGAGTTAAGTTGTCAAGGACAAAAACCTTTCTCCCTATGTTGATTGGACAAAATAGATAACTGTAGATTTCAGGAGGTTAAGAGATGACAACCAGAGAGTCAAAATTCTCTATATATCCGTAGCATGCTCTAAATCAGTTGACCACTAAACCTTAAAACCTGGAAAGATGTCAGCATCGTTGAATTTCTAGTTTGCTTCTCTCAAAATCAGTGGCTTTTCCTGTAGGAATTTCGGTAATATTTTGTTTTTGACAACAAGCTTGATAGACTTTCATATTCTGTTGTACAACACAAGTAAGTAAATGCCTCAATAATGATTTTTGAAGTTTTTATGGCAGTTGCCAACTTGGGGCTGAATAAGCGAATGGAGGTTGTCAGATGTTACAAGTCAGTGAGCCCCATCCAAGTTTCTTTTAAGGTGCAGTTTAAGAAAAATGGGTTAGTGCAATTACTTTTGAATATATTTTACACAAACAAAGCACTGCTTTTTTGTGTTACTTTTTTTTTTGGTTATTTTTTGTTTTTCCTGCCCTTACATTGATGGTGCATTGGAAAGTGATCTTAAACTGGCCAGTATGGGCGGGAGGAAGCAAAACATGTTTCAGAGTTCACATGGTCATCTGACCGTGACAGATGAACAACTTCAAAATTTCTGAACCTTTCTTTTAACATTTGCTTTCCTCTCTCTTGCTTTGTCTTCTGTAGGTAATTGGAACACCTCAGAGGCCTACGGTATCCAATGCCATTTTGGTAAACAGTCCACATACACCAAGTTCTCAGTTCCTCAATCAGAGTCAACCATCCGATGCCTCTCCATGGTCATCAGGGTGAGTCATGTAGTGGTCCTTGAGTACAAAAGCTAAGTACATCATAGTGGCTCTGTGTGGAAATTAAATTCTTTCCTAGTGTCAATCGTTTGATTATACAGAATGAAGATACATAAGCAACACTTAAATTAAATTTGGCAAACTAATCATTGTGTTGGATCTGAAAATTGAACAATATGTGTGATCTGCTCTGTCCCCAGCAAACGTGGCAAGAAAGGAGAAAAGAATGGAAAGGGCTTGAGGCATTTCTCCATGAAAGTGTGTGAAAAGGTGCAGAAGAAAGGAGTAACCACCTACAATGAAGTGGCAGACGAACTGGTCGCAGAATTCAGCTCTTCAGACAACCACATGTCACCCAATGACTCTGTGAGTGCTGCTGCAGCAGTATGACATTTCCTCAAAATGATGCAAAACTGTTTAAAACCCTTGCACAAATGTGAAAATAGCCCATATATCACAGTGCCGAATGTTGGAATTATTTTCAAATGTACTTTATTGAATATATTTAATCTTGTTTTTCATTTTAGCATGTGTATGACCAGAAGAACATTCGACGGCGTGTGTATGATGCACTTAATGTGCTCATGGCCATGAACATCATCTCTAAAGAAAAGAAAGAAATAAAATGGATCGGCCTTCCAACCAACTCAGCACAAGAGTGCCAAAACCTAGAGGTAAAAACACACTGTGAAGACCATTGTTGGACATATATTTCCTTTTACTCATTTTACAATTCTTAATTGTTATTCCTTTATTTCAATTGAAGGTGGAAAGACAAAGGCGGCTGGAGAGGATCAAGCAGAAACAATCACAGCTTCAGGAGCTCATACTGCAGGTTGTTATGAACTGTGAGATGTGCACCGCAAATGTTTTTACCAAGCAGCTATGTCTTTTGGTGTAAAATTAAGCTGATACAGAAGTGTGAAGATGAGTGAAAAACAGCAGTTCTTGTATGGCCAATGAGCTAAAACAAATCAATCCTTGAATCAACCCCATTTATTTAAAGTTTATAGTTGGCAATGGTCTTATGCTTGACTACATTATGTGAGAGGTGTTTGTTATTTTTTGTCTTTACTGCATACACCATAGGTTTAGAGTCTGAATATAATGCGGTGTAGTCCAGCTTTATAATGTACATCACACTAATTGGTTGCTATGGTGTTAGTGTGACATATATAAGGCCTGATCCAACAATGAAGGAGAAAATCCAGCTAAAATTTTGCCCAGTTTCTCAGTAGGGCTTTGTTTTTAAATGTTTAACATGCTGTGAGTCTAAATGAAAGGTTTGCACAGCTGCTTGAAAGATTTTGTTTTTCTTTGATCTTGTCTCACAGCAAATAGCATTCAAAAACCTGGTTCAGCGGAACAGACAGTCAGAGCAGCAGGCTAACCGATCTCCACCTCCCAACTCCATCATCCACCTTCCCTTCATCATTGTCAACACCAGCAAGAAAACTGTCATTGACTGCAGCATCTCAAATGACAAGTACGTGACTTTGCTAGCTTTGATTTTTGGCTCGTAAGTAAAAGGTTATATTCCTCCAAGGCTCATGTTTTTTAAATTAATAGCAAAAGAACTGTGTAGTGTAAGAGACCTGAGAAGTGACCTAATGTTTAAAACCTCCCTTTATTCAAAGGATTTATTTGAACAGTTAACCCCTCTGGCTAGATTTGAATGTAAGGATTAATGTCTATAGCAATCCTGTGTTAGTAGCAGAGAGCTTATGCAAGTCAAGGCAAATTGCTACTCGCCCAATACATTTTGGTATTTAGTTGATATTTAAGCAAGTAAAATATATACTAGCAGGTTAATCATTTTCCAGCTTTTGGTAAGTAATGCAGAAGTTATGTGGAAATCCTGAGTGCTAAATTATTGAGGTTGGGCATCAGAATGAGTGTGACAAGCAGAGACACAGTTTTTGAGGAAATGATTCAACAGTTCAGTATGTTCAGCAGCTGACTTTGAATGTGAGACTTTCCAAATGCCCTGCTGTCCTACTTACAGTCCTTTTAAACCCTGTTTTATTCATGCAAATATATGTTAAAAAAGAGGCTCTGTCATGAAGAGAGATCATATGCAGCATAAGTTACTGTAATGCATGACTTAAAAGCATATCAGTTGAAGAGAGGACAAAATGACGTGTTGCAGTTTAATGATCATGAAGCCTTAATGATGGCTGCTATGATTACTTGCTTTTGGTGGTAAAACTTGGAAAAAAAAGGAATTAGAACAATCATCACATCATTGTGAGTGAGAACATTTTTGGACTGTCAAAGAGTTGTCAGTAACATATATGCGCCTGTGGTTGAATATTACTTTTCTCACCAAAATAAATAAAGAATAGACAGTAGAAAAATGCATGTTACTTAGCACTGTAGCACTAGCAATACTGCGTCACCTCGTTTACATAACTGCCACACATGGGGAAAAAGCATGGACAAAAGAAACTGAAATTTTTTAAGAGGCCTTGGATTATTTTCACTACACTATGTGTTTATCATAGTAAGTAAGTATAGTATATGGTAATGTCCTGCTCCTCAGTGATAGTGAATATTTTCCAAATTGCATGTTTAACTTACTGTTCCTAAATTGAAAATTGGTCAACAAAGACATATACTTACAAAGGGCACTTAACATTGAATGAAATCTTCTTTTTTTGAATTTCTAGCATTCTAATAAAATACAATCTAGCAATGTTTGTCAGTCAGAAGTCCTTGAACCACCATTACTTCATTTTGGAAATTCATTTTTGGCGAAAATTGACGATTCACCCTTTCTAAAGTCCACTGTTTGTCATATTTCTCTTCCCCAGGTTCGAGTATTTGTTCAATTTCGACAGCATGTTTGAGATCCACGATGACATCGAAGTGCTGAAGCGTATGGGCATGGCCTGTGGTTTGGAGGTGGGAAAGTGCTCTCCAGAGGACCTCAAGGTTGCACGTAGCCTGGTGCCCAAAGCTCTGGAGCCTTACGTTATAGGTCAGTGCCACAGTCCCAAGTGCATAACATGTTCATTTTGAGATATTAGTCAGGTGCTGATGCATTACTGTTCATACAAACCAATCTTAATCGTTTTAAAACCATTTCAACACCTAAAAACTTTTGAGGTGAACAACAGAAATTCTTGAATTGCAAAGCAGGTGAATTCAGTTGTAACCTTGTACTGTAATGTACTTGTTGAAGTTGTCTAGAGCAATTTTTAAAGTTTTTATTGTTCAGGGGATCAGTTTTAAAGATAGCATGAACAGTAAAAGAAGCAGCTGCCTCAGTGAACTGGTAAGAAAACTGTCTGCAGGTAAAAAGCTTTTACTCCTTGGTTTTGTTCACTTCATCTCGACATGTCACTAAGCCATGAAGCTTTTGCGGTGACTCCTTTTTAATTCAAAGAATAACTTTGATCATTGTGTCCTGTCTCTACTAGACTTGCACAACATTATCTGCTCTGTGTATCTGACAACTGTTAAGTGCTTTACTTTTACACCACCAAGTGGGTGTTAATCTAAAGACGAACTAAGCGTCACTCCAAGGTTGTTGTATTCATTTTCCTGCAGGAGTTCAGTCAAATGCTTCACAAGGCATCATGGGACTCCATGCGGCACATTTTTTTATGTCAATATCAATGCCATATTCCTTCATGATGATGTATATTCCTTTATTTCCAGAGATGGCAAAGGGTCCCATTAGTAATGTCTATATCACTGGAGGGTCCTCTGCCAATGGAGCTCGTTACCCTGCAAGGTGAGAGGTCTAACCTGTAATTCACTTTATAAATGTAACAGATAGCATATACTGTGCTTCATTATCTCGTACAGCATTGAGTTTGAACAAAAAATAAAAATCATGTCTCGTCTCCTTGTAGTGATGGTTGCACTGACGGCACCATGGCTTCCAGCTCGAATGACTCTCACTACAGCGGGTCTCGAGTGGAGACTCCAGTGTCTTATATGGGGGATGATGACGACGAGGATGAGTATGATGAGAACGATGATGAGGACTAACCTGTCTACGCCTTGCCACTCCAACAAGCACAGTCCTTCAAACCACCTTCACCGTGGGAATTCAATCCCTTTTTTTGTGTGTGCTTCTTCAGCCTTTCCCCTGTTCCCCATGCCTGTATTTCTGTCTGGCTTTCTCAGGGGTGTAGATGAATATTGAATGAACAGAGGTGTTTATTGCACCCATCCTTTTTCTGCTTCTGAATCTCACGCACCTGCACCACAGCTCTGGGGAGGTGTTGTCCAAGGGAACTGTAGTCTGTGGCCCGGCCACCATGCTGAAGTCTTTGTATGTCTAATCCACTTCTCAATAAGCCATCCCACTAAAAAAAAAAAAAACCAACCTCTTTTAAAATCTACTGCTGTTGGAGAATGTATAATGTACCTGTTCGAATAGTTATTCCTATTATTTTGCAATTACATATGGCAGACGTGATGATGATCAAAATGTTCCACGATGGCCTAAGTGTCTGCTTTAACATGCTGTTAGTGCAACACCATGGATTCTGAATGGCCGAATACAGTTGCCATGGGATCCCAGGATGGGGCTCCATCAGATGTGTTGATACTTTTTGTTTTGTGTTCTGGGCAATAATTTGAAATAGTTTCATATTCCCCATTGTATTGGGCTGGCTTCCTTCTGTTTTGTAGGCAGCTGCTTTCCTGATCTTGTTTGCTAGTTTTTTTGTTTTTGTTTTGTTTTGTCTTTTTTTTTTTTTTTAAATTGTGTTCTGGAGTTCAAGGAATTCTCCACCACCACCCTGTTAACGCCTTGGTAGTGTTTAAAAATAATGGCACCAGCAAGGTAAAGACTTTTATAACCCAGGCTCCTAATAGGCAAATAAGCTTTTTTGTGAATTACGTATATGAATCCTATGACGATTGTAGCTTATAGTATCCTTTAGAGGCCAGTGGTAAAGATAGACCTTTGAAAATTGATGTAAAAAAATGTGTGGTTGCATAGGTCTTTACAGTATGTACTCCCTTCAAAGATCTCCCTTTTAAAACTTAGCAACACATGTACTGACTCTTCCAAATACCTTTTCTGTAATCTAATATAAGTTTGCAAAATTAAAATATAGATTGTTTTAATAATTTTGCATCTATGATTCATGTTGGTTTTATACAGAAGCAAGAACGTTTCCATTTTTATTTTTCATGCCTGTTGCGATGAATGATAACCTCACTGACCGTCAGATATTATCCAGTTTTGCATGTCAACCATCTAGGCTTTTCACAAAATAACACATCAGTTGTATTCATTTCATCTGCCACCTGAGAGAATTTCAGTGTTCAAGACTCTCAGCTAACTTGCGCTTAGATTCATAGTTCTTTTATAAAAAGCCCAGGGGTAAAGATGGGTCCTTGAGATATGTGTGCCTTGGAAAATGAAAGGTTTAGGAAGTGTTTGTCTGCCTGTGAGAGGAAAAAAAGCTGTGGACACTCCAGAGGACGGCTGAGAGGTAAGAAAATTTGATTATATTACCCTTTACAAATGAAGATTTTCTTTTATTCGAGTGTACTACTGTAGCTTTATCATGTCCTTAATTATAATTATAATTTTAAACTAATTTACAAGGGCAGTTGTTGACATGAAGAGGAAGCCCCCTCCTTGTTGTTTTTCCTCAAATGAAGTTTCCCCAAATGTTTTTGACATGGAGAACCAATAAGGACCCAAAGAAACCACATGCTGCAGGCACTGGATATTCATGAATTTCACATTTTTATTTTGGCATTGAAAAAACTGAACGCATGAAATTTAAGCTCCTTTTTTCCCTTAAAAAAAACCATAGAACATTTGTTTAAGGGAAGCTTCACTTTTATTTTAATCATAAATCTGATTTGCACATTGACTTATTGGCTGTTGTTGGTTTTAGAGCAATCTCTTCCCAGGCTGCAATGTAAGTGATGTGAATACACAGATTTTTGTCTTTTGTTGGTTTAAAATGACATGTTGATGTGCAGCTGAAGGAATTATGAAGCTTGGTTCAAGTAAGTCCGTTTATTGCCAAATACTGTCTCTGCTTCCAGTCTGTTTTCTTTCTAGTTTTCAACAGATACATGGTGACAACAGTAATTTGATATTATGAAGTTGAGTATCTTCTGTTTATTTTCCTTATATTGATTTATTTTATAGATTTAAACAGCTGAAAAAACTGAAAATATTATTCCAAGAAATCTGTACACCTCACAATTAATTAGTCACAAACATAATTGCTATTCCAAACATGGCTGTTGCTTTTGATATACATCAGCTGTGTGATTAACTTCACGGGTGTCACACTTCTAATTTTGATTTCCCAGTTGATTGACTGGTGACACCCCACTGTATATGCTGCCTGTGATGTTCTGTTCCAGCATATGCTCGCACACTTTGTCTGGGGCATTAGGGTGTTAATGGATTACCAAAAGGTGTTGACTCAGGTGTGTGTGCGCGTGTGTGAATGAGGGTGGTACACTGTTCAAAGCGTGCTGGGATCCAGTTGAGACGCCAATCTCAAGTTCCCATTTCTCTGCCGCTGCTCTGTGATCTGTCTCCTGTCTTCTCACTCTTGCTTCAACCTTTTACTGCCTCACGCTTCCACGTTAGTGAGTATTTATTCTCTGATTTTTCCTTTGCAATGTTTCCTCTCTGCGCTGCCTAACAGTCACCTTTCCTCGACATGGATATCGGAGGACTTACCACAGTGGTAGCAAATTCTGCTTACATCAATGCTCGTGGAAGCATTGATGGCTCTAATGCAGCAGCTGGTCGGGATAAAAAGTACCATTCTCGGCTCAAACTGCCCCACATCACTGTGTGTGAGGGCTTGAGAGACACCCTGGATTTGGCCTTTGACATAGTCTGTGTGGAACAGCCTATCGGCAAACGCCTCTTTAGGGAATTCTTGAATTCAAATCAAGAGTATCACGGGGCTTGCCGTTTGTGGAGAGACATTGAGGACTATGACCTGGCGGAGGATTCTGAAAGGGCAAAAAAAGCCTCAAAGATTGTCCAGCGTTACATGGACCCCTCTGCCAAACACTACTGCCCCTTCCTGCCTGAGGACATCATAGCTAAGGTGAAAGAAGGCCAGGAGGCTGTAGGAGACGATTTGTTCGCAGCAGCACTGACCACAACGTTGGACTATCTGCGGGAAGCCCCTTACACTTTCTTCATGGAGAGCCTGTTCCTGAAGAGGTTCCTGCAGTGGAAGTGGCTGGAGATGCAGCCCATGGATACAGACTGGTTCCTTGACTTCCGTGTGCTGGGGAAAGGAGGGTTTGGGGAAGTCTCTGCTTGTCAGATGAAAGCCACGGGAAAACTGTATGCCTGTAAGAAACTCAACAAGAAGAGGCTGAAGAAGAGGAAAGGCTACGAGGTGAGAGAACAATGGTCACTCTTTATAGTACGTTTTAAATCAGGACTGCATTGGTATTGATCTTTCAAATGTGCTCAATCGTGGTTAAAATGGAGCACAGCTGAGAGTTTTAGGAATTTATTCCTGTAAAATAATTTGAATGGTCAGAATATAACATTCAGCTCCTTTTCCACTTGAGAAAGCATCCGTTTAAGTATTGTGCCACAACGTGAGTACAGTATTGTTGCAGTTCATTGCATTTGACTTAATGGAAACACAAAGCCCTTTTCATGGTAGTACAAGCAGTGATTTGATTAATAAAGGTATTTTGTTGGCTTTATGCTCCAGAGAAAGTGCCCTGCGATGGTGCTAATCGTCTTTGTCCCTGCCTCTGTCTCGTTTGGCTTTAGCTTGCAGTATTAAACAACTGAGACAGGGATAGAGTGATTACTGGGAGCTTTAGTGAAAAGCTCTTCTGAATGGAACTTCTTGGCACAGTTATATTTTGCCCTTGACTCATCTGAGGTCATTCTTTGAAATGTTCTTGACCTTTTTTTCAATGGCACTTGTATCAGCACATTCGTATGGAAGAAAAATTCTTGTAGTTTTAAGAAAAGATCTCTGTACTATTGTTTTTCAAAATTGTCTCTCCTAATGTAATCCTGTAGGGGGCGATGGTGGAGAAGAGGATTCTTGAGAAGGTTCACAGTCGCTTCATTGTGTCACTGGCCTACGCCTTCCAGACAAAGGACGAACTTTGTCTGGTCATGACCATCATGAATGGAGGAGACCTCAAGTAACTTCACATTCTGAAAAACACTTGTGATTTCAAAGCACAAACATGAAAAGACTCATTGAGAAAATAGCGAGAGCACGTTCCTTATCCATTTACAGCTATGATGCTGTTGTATTTGAATCTTATGTAGTTAGACAGACAGAACATTTTCCTATATCGCATTTTCATATCTCGATTACCATCGGGGGGTGGGCAGTCAACCAAAAGGCTTCTAAAGCTAGGGAGAGGTAATATTTCCCACAGTGAGAAAACATTGAACAATCACTGAAATGTGTCAAAATTAACCCTGAAAGATGGAACCTAACTCTAGTGTCTTTACAGTAGTATGGATTTCATGTAACACTATGCACATTTGGTTGGTTGGTTTTTGACAGTGGAACTGATGTTAATCTGTAGATGGACACATGAGGACCGGACCATCTACAGATGGTCCCCATATATATATGTAAATGAACAAGAATTTATGAAGTGCAGTCAAAAGGTTCCAAGACTGTTTCTGTGCTGCAAAAACAGAGGCCATGGGTGTATGTGCATTTGCACGTTTCTGACTTTGAGCTGAAGCAGCATCGTGTCAGTCTGAAAGGATCTCTGTCAACAGGCATCGAATGATCAAAAATTTAATGTTGAGGTGATGAGAGTTGTGTCATTGGCTATGACCCAGAGACCAAACAGCAGTGTAGAATTAAATTGAAAGAAGTCACAGTTTCCTAGATAGTTGAAGGTGCATTATGTCAGGAGCCCAACCAAGAGCATGCCGATGGTTTTATCAGATGTTGACAGGGTTGTGCAAAGTGAATTCATCACTCAGTCTCAGACAGTTAACTCCAAGCACTACTGTGATGCTTTGAGGCATCTGAAGAAGAACATTTGATGCAAATAACATAAACTCTGGTGACTTGGCTCTCCAACATGACAATGCGCAAGTTCCTTACTCACAACAACACAGTTGTTACTCTTCTCTCCCTTACTGGCCTCATTTGGTTCTCTGCACCTTCTTATGTTCCCTAGACTGAAGCCTGGTCTCCAGGTCCGGCTGTAGATCATAGTTTTAGGTTCATGGTATAATCACAAATGAGTGTGTACCAGTGGTCCCAAACATGCATGTAACTCAGGTTCCAATACGGATCAAGCAATGTGACTTGGTATATTTACTCCTGAAAGTCATAGCTTGCACCTGTTGCATGCACATTACTGTACAACACTCCATAGGTGCACAACAGAAACAGTCTCAGAACTTTGTGATTGTACGTCTTGAAAATCAGATTTTAATGTGTGCAGACTGGATTTTAAAATAAGAAACTATCAGTAGGACAAAAACCCATGTGACACCAATTTATTGCAATGCTATGTACATGTAAGATGCAAATGAATTGCAGATAATCTTTTGTATGTTACAGAATGCTCACATGTTCTATGTTCCTTAAAGGTACCACATCTACCTGGTGGATGAGAACAACCCAGGGTTTGATGAGCCTAGAGCCTGTTTCTACATTGCTCAGATCATCCAGGGCTTGGAGCACCTCCACCAGAAAAGAATCATCTACAGAGACCTTAAACCTGAAAATGTGCTGCTAGATAATGATGGTACACCTTCTTCAGTTTACTGATTAGAAAAAGGCATCACCTATCTGTAATTAATTACTGATTGAGATGTCTTTGTGTTGTTGACCAGGGAATGTGCGTATATCTGACCTGGGTCTTGCTGTAGAGCTTAAAGAAGGCAAAACGCTGACCAAGGGATATGCTGGGACACCAGGTGGGTCTCGTCTGTATCTACAGAGTAATTTTCCAGAGATGTCATTTCATTTTTTACATGCTTAATAAGAATTTCTGTTCTCCACTGTTTGACATCTTGCAGGGTACATGCCTCCTGAGATGCTGAAAGGAGAGAAGTACGACTGTTGTGTCGATTACTTCACGCTGGGAGTGACACTATATGAGTTCATGGCTGCTAAGAACCCATTTAGAAACAGGGGGGAGAAGGTCAGCTTTTTATTAAACCTTTAGCTTTGTCCAACACTTGGGGAAATAAAAGAGAGGAGGAGCATTGAAACGGTTTGTCTCCTGTGTAGGTCGACCGTGAGGAGATGAAAGAGCGCATGCTGACACGAGTGGTGGCCTATCCAGATAATTTCAGTGAGCATGCAAAGTCACTTTGTGAAGGGCTGCTGGCCAGAGAGGTTGATCAGAGGATGGGTTTTAAGAATGGATGCTGTGATGAGATCAGAGAGCATCCATTTTTCAAAGACATCAACTGGAGGAAACTAAACGCGGGTACCATTTATTTTCTGAGCACTTTGTCACAACTTAAAAGCTTATTTCTATTTCCTGAAAAATGGCTTCAACTTTTCTAGAGTCAGAGGTGACTTTTCTCTCCATTCTTTACCTCTCCAGGTATTCTGCCTCCTCCTTTTGTTCCTGACCCGAAAAGGGTCTATGCTAAGAGTCTGGATGATGTTGGGGCTTTCTCCTCGGTGAAGGGAGTGACCTTGGAGGATTCTGACAAGACCGTCTTTGATGAGTTCTCCTCAGGCAACATCCCCATACCTTGGCAAGAGGAGATGATCGACATGGGCATTTATGGAGAACTCAACGTCTGGGGCCCTGAAGGCAGCATCCCGGACGACCTGCGCAGGGAGTCCATACTAGAGCAGCCAAAGTCTTCAACCTGTTGCATATCTTAACATCACAGAGGCATTAAAAACATCGACCATCCATGTACAGACTTGTAGGTCTTTAGAACATGCAACATGAAGACTCAAATACTCAGAATAGACAAAAGTCTCTCCTGAACTCTCCGATCACTGAGTGAAGACAGTTTGAGACTCCAACTTTTATTGGCCAGGACAGGAAACAACAAGGACGGAATGGAAATGGATTTTCAATCTGGAGTGACTTGAAAAGAGATATAAGTGTTAAAAAAAAGAAATGTATTGACTTAATATCCTCTGATCCTCCTTTTCACACCATCTTCATCCCCTCTGTCTTTGTCCAGCTCTCAATCCACTCTCTCTTCTCTTTGTTTGGGCATGTGTTAAATTATTTTAATGCTTTTAGATTTATAATATATATATATTTTTTTCTCAAGTAAGGGTTTAGTTTTGTGGTATGTTTGGTGCTAAGTGACAGTAACATGGTTTTCATGTAAAGCATCGATTTCCCTCTATTGCATGTGTGCTTGTATAGAGTGTATAGCGTTTAATGGAAAGTGCTTTTGAGGTAACAGTTTGTTAGATTTTAAAAATATAAATCTAAACTAACCACTGTTGTTATAATACCAAAAGATACGACCCCAGAAATGTAAAGACTGTTTATTTCATGGTTTATGATTGATTTCTTGCATGAACAGCCAAAAGCAGAGCATCTTTTGATAAAAATTCGTGTTATAGTCTAGTTGTTATGAGACATATTTGAATATAGAGAAATGTAAACAGGAAATCAAAGTAACAAAGATGAATTAAGTCACAATAATCAAATGTATTTAAAAGTACTGCAAATAAACTAGCTTATTGGAGTAGAAATTTGAGTCAGGGGCTTTATTTTTGTTTGTTTAACAACAGTTACATCAATGTCCGAGAATGTCATGTAAACAGATCAAAAGCAGACTTTTCTCGACATTAATTTAAATCAGTTTGGAGAAAACTTTTAACACCTCTGTTAACCTCCATCTCTCCATCTCTTGAAGCTCATCTCACTCCTTTGCTGTGGCCTTGTAGATCCTCACCTCCTCCTGTTGGAGCTCGACCAGCAGCGTGGTGTTAAAACTGCTCTCAAACCACTCTGTGAACCTCAGGTCTGACTGGAACCGGATCTTGTTGGCCCACAGCAATGTCGTTCGGCTTCCTGGTCGGCAAAAGTGACGCATGGTTTCCAGCAGTTCCTTCAGGCAGTCGTGGTGATAAACCACATCGGCTGCCAGCACGTAGTCGTATTGTAACAGCGGGTAGGGAAAGTCTCGATCCAGATCTTGACCCCAGGTAAGAGCAGCCACCTGAGGAGTGTAGCGAGACCGGCCCTTGGTGTTCCGTAAAAGGTTAAAGCTCAGATTAGACAAGATGTCTGGCAGGTCAGTAGCTGTCACCCAAGCACCTGAAAAGGTTTTAGTACAACAAGACAGCTAAGTGCTGGTAGGAAGACACTGTTTTTGGTGACTAGCTAGTTTTGATCTATGCTAACAGCATGACTGTTAAGAATGCAGTGCAAATGTCTGCTGGATGTTTGGTCCACCACTTCAGTCCCAAATAACATACTTCAACAACTAGTGGATAATTTGCCATAGCAGCTATTTGTCTTCTGAAGATGTATGATGACTTTGGGGATTCTACATTTTAATTTAGCAACCCCTGAGATTATATCTGTGTTTAAGTGAAATGTCTCAAAATGAATTGGATGTTTGACATGAAATTCAGTTCATACGTTTATGTTAATCAATTTCAAATTTTAAAAAACACTTGGAAAACCAATGACATTCCCTTTTACCTCAGCTGTGTTCATGTTTTTTACGAATTAGCAAATGTTAGCATGCTAACATGCTTAATGTAGATGGTATGCATCAAAAGCATATTCTTTTAAGGCAAGGAAAACTGAACTTGTCCTGTTATTTCCTGTTATTTTGGCTTTTAACTCAATGCACTGCTCCATCTGAGCAAAGCCTGGCAAGTAGCTAGCATGACTGTAGACTATTTGTATTGTTATTTTCACAGGGTGCTGTAGGTTTCATGTTGAGAGAACTGGTACTAAAATAAATTAGTCTCAAACTTGGCAAAGGGAAAGTTTTAGACGCTAAATATCAAGCAATGGACTTAAGCACTTACACAGTATGTCTTCAGTTAATAGAGAAAGGAAGGAAAGTCAACAGCACTAAGTATATAAAACTGCAATGACTCCCTCTTACAGGGAATCAGATGAAATTGTTTCCACTGCATGGTTCATAGAGAGACCAATGGATGGCAACATCAGTCTGATAATCAGTTTACTGGTGGAGGACCCTGACCTGCTCGCACCCACTGTGTGGGTGGACAGTCATGTTCCTTAGACAATGATTTCCAGTGTTTTATTGACCCTCAAATGTTTCCTAGAGCTCTATTTGCATGTAACAGCATTTAAAGTTATGTTGTTTCTTTGGACTTCAGTGTCAACATCAGTGAAAGTCATAGACACATACATTCAGCACATATTGAGTAAAGTCCAGACAGACTTCATTATTGTAGACTTACCAAGCAGACTGGCCACAATTGAGAGTAAGCCAGTCCCAGCTCCAATCTCCAGCACTGCTTTGTCCATCAGGTTCATTTGTTGCTGGTTATTCTCCAAGAACTTGCACAAAGCTATTGCCTAAAAAATAAAAAAAATCCTCATCTCATTTACAGCAAACCATGTCAGCTTGCACAGATACAAACAGTAGTGGCAGGGCGTACCCCGGGCCATATCAGAGCACCATAGGTATCAACTGACTCGCGGATGCTGATGTCATAACCAGCAAAATAAAAAGACTCCATTCCTGGTGTGGAGCAAACACTTGGCTCCCAGATGTTCCTCCTGTCCAGGGCTTCTCCTGCATTGACCTTTTGGTCTTTTAATGCTGCAGAGGAGAGTCACAGGGAGAGTCAGGTTACAAATCTACAGATTACAGCACTGACGGCTGCTACAAATCTACTTAAAAAAAAATCTGACTGATGTCAGACTGTTCGTCTCCAATGCAATACAGAAACCAGACCCATGATGGCAGTGCAGATTGTAACAGATGCAATTTGAACTCTTCAGTGTTCAATCCGAAGTTACCCTCATCTCTGGTCCTCTGCTCAGCTCGTAGTTTCCCCTCTTGTTCTTTTCCATCCACCTGCTTTTTCTTTCTAAAATGCTCCTGTCGCACAGGTGGGCTGACTGTGGCTAATCTCTCCATGACCACAAAAACTGTAGATCTGGAAGCAGTAGACATTAGTATTATTACAATAATACTTTTGATTATGATTAAGACATCTTAAAGGGGTACTCAGCAAATTACCATCGCACTTCTAAGAAGCTTCGGGGCAGATAGGGAAAGAATGGTTCAAGACGATGCAACAGAGGCTTTGATATCCTGACTTTAGTCCTCATTATGGGTAACAACAAACATGTCAACAAACATCCTGCATACACATTCTACATCTCACATAATCCAACTCAATAGCATCTTTCAACTCTCGCTGCCAAACACCCACCTCTGTCCAGCCCCACACCTTCAGTTTGAAACAGGTTTCATATTAAAAATTTTGTACGCTTTCTATCTAACATTGTTAGTGCACTTAAATATTTATTTTTTATCTGTATTTTTGAATATGCAACAAGGAAACACATCTAACTGTTAGTTATAAATGTACAAATATTTTTTCCTGTCATATTTGAACAAGTATTATGTAATATCACCATCATGCTGATGAGCTGTGTATCATATTAACACTGTCGACGGTTCTCTGGTCAGAAACCATGTTTTATTTTTAGCGCGCTTGTTAAATGACGTATGTGTTTATTACATATTTCAACATCAGTAATATTTGGATTGGGTTCAGAATGGACCAGATTCAGTCCACTAGTCCCTCTGCTGTCACTTGACTCCAGTCTGGAGCCCAGAAGCACGGCTGGTTAAACCCCCCAGGTTAGCAAGCCACATACAGGGGGATACAGAGGACACATTGTGTTACTGTTGACCTCAGATGCACATCACACTCATCTGGATCTCCATCCAGATATAAAGACACAGTTAAATAGTAATGATTTAAAAGCATCAACTATCATCTGAAGTATGTGAATATGTTTTTCTTAGTTTCTTATTTTCTTTTCATTGAAAAGAAAAAAACAAAAAATCCTTCAATATGTTGCTCCACAGAATATGTGAAACTTACCTGAATGAAGCAGCAGCCTCTTGTTCCTCTTTTCTTGGTGTTTTTGCATGTCTCACCGCTGTGTTCCTGTGTTTATAAAGACAGCATCCTCTGCGACACACCCCTGAGCGGGGCAGGGGTCCCTGGGGTCTCTGGGGTCCCTGACAGCCTGATTTGAAAGACAAAAGCAGAGAAATAGATTTATAATGTCTGACAGGGAGGAGGACAATCCTGACCCCTCCCAGCCCTTCAACATCAGCTCTTATTCTCACTGTGTGTGTGTGTTCTGGATCTTTCTGTTTGCTGTTTTGGCTTAAAAATCAGGTCACAATATAATTTCCACAAAAGATTTTTTACAACATCTGCACAAAGCCTTTCATGATCCCCCCTCTCATCCTTAATGAAACACACATCTGGCTGTAAGTGTGGCTTCCAGGTAGAGCTGCAGGGACATGCAAACATCCGAGAACAACATGCATTCACAATGTGCACCCTGCCAATAAATTTGCATATTTATGTTTATCCTGGGAGGGATGAGAGCAGATCTGTACGAGGTTTGTTGTGAGCCACCTGGCATGCTCAGAGGAGAGCGGTGTTAATTACTCATGCAGTCAGCAGGAGAGAGAAGAAACTGTTTACCCAGGCAGGTCTGACCTGGAAATTACACTTCCACCTTTAATACCTTTATCATATTTATCCTTCCTCTCTTCATCCTCCTGACATGTGCCTTCTCTTATCCTCCGGGCTCTTCCGTCTCCCTCCTCCTCTTCTTAGTCCTACTTGCTGTGCTGCACATTTAACACAATGGACTTAAGTTTGTAAGTCAAACCTCTCTTGAAGAAAAAAGCTTTCAGATGGTTGAGAAACCAACATCAGAGAAGTGAGTTGAGAAACTGTGCTAGTTTTTGAAAAAGCTGTGACATCTTTGTGTGTGAACTGAGAAACTTAAGAGTGTTTACAGCTGTTTTATTGATAACAGTAACTTTTTTTTGGAGATGTGAAGTGGAGAGATGACAGAGAATTAGGAAAAGAAATCAACCAGCCACACTTGAACATGTTGCAAGACCCTGATACAGAAACAGAATATAAATAAAACAAAATTAATTACATTTTAATAAAGACCCTGCCCTTCTCTCTGAACCCCCACCAACTTTTAGTAAATTAAACTTTGATAAATTACAATGCCTTTCTTACCAAAACTTCTTCTTCTCTTCTTCTTATCTGAATACACACATACGATAAATTATTTGTGCATTTAAAAATATGTGTATTTGCCCACATAGTGCTGCTGCGTTCAATGGCAGGAAAAACAGCACACTGATAAGTGCAACTATAAAAAGCTGTGGTGTAAACACTGTTTACTGTCTGTTTTTGTAACAGCCCGTAATGCAGAATTTATGACTGAGCATGGTGGTTTTCATTATGCCACATGCTTGTAAGCAGGGCTGTGGAGCTCAGTCAGTAGGATTCACTGCATCGGTGCACGAACACACACTCACGCACAAACACACACAGGTCTGCAGACAACTGGTCAGGCTGCGTGAAGCCAGAATATGGCTTGAACTGACAGATGGCAAACAGCAACACTGAGTCACACTGGTCTAAACAGCAACACTGATGAGCAGTCAAGGTATTAGGGGATTTCCAGAGCATCAGGATGTGCACAGCAGGAATCCACTGCTCACTTTTTCATTTATCAATCACCGCTGATGAACGATGAACGGCGTAGATGCTCTTGTTTTGCCAAAATGACCCTCACTTTATCATTTTCCATCATTCTATTTCAGTGTATAAACCTGCCTGATGACTAACCAGATCTGATTCTAAAAATATGTTTTTGTAATGTACCCACACAATGCGCAGCAAAGCTTTTGGAGATCTCCCTCCACTAATAGACTGGAGCTGCAACCTCAAATGTGATCTCATAAATCCAACAAGAGTCCATTTTCACGGTAGGAGAACAATGGAGAATCCGCAAGGCCTACATGTGCCAAAGATTGTATTTCTTAACAACAGCTTACATTTATTATGAAGATTCATATTAGTGAACGAGTGTATGTGTAGTGGAGGCAGATGTATGTATGTGTGGCACGGTCATCAGTTAAAATAGAAGGATAAAGAGCTGCCAGTCATCACTTTAGAGTTGGTAATCCTCACCTCCGTGCCCAAAGGTCAGGAAAGGTTGTGTAGGCCAGTGGAAAAAGAGACACAGTCACACACATGACCATGTGAGCCCTGGCAGGCTTTACAGTGGCCGCATGTGCAGTGTGAGTGTGTGAATTTATCAGTTAATGGGCGCTAAGCTCCTGTAATTTTAAAGGCTAAGCGATGACAGGAGATGAATGGGTCTAGAAGCTTCTTTGACAGAAGAACTTAAGAAAACATACTTATCCATCCAGCAATGGTGCAAACAGTAAACATGAAAGCTGAATTCTGGGTGTGAACAGCTTTTCTTTTGACCTGAAAGATTTTTTGGCTCTAGAGCAGATCGCTCTCTCAGACAGAGCAACAGTTTCCTGATCTGGCAAAAAAAAAGCCAGAATTCTTGGACATGACGGGTGAAGTGAGGTGTGACTGCTATATGACTGGGTCGTGGATGGACTGGAGGTTCAGACTAACCTGATGGACTGATGCTTGTGTCACTGTTTCCTTGTAAACATTTATCACCTGAACATCACAAACATGCTCTGTGCTGCAGGCTAACAGAGTTGATCCAACACTCATGGCTAAAATGACAGCAGTCTGATAAAACAGCCCTTTCATAAATCCCTCCTGCCATGAACACAAACCTAACCCAATTATTTTTATGCTGTTAACACAACAAACTCAAGAATAAAATATAATATGTACTTTATTTACAACATATGAATTTGTAATCAAATACAAATAAAACTTGTCAATGCAATTTACAGCTAAGTCCTGAGTTTTCAGAAGTAAGCATTAAATTCAATTATAATTTTGTAAGTAAATGTTTTTTCAGTATATTTGATTTCTGTGACTTGATTTTAATATGAAGGAAAAAGCAACAAACTTTGCATCATATCAGACAAAGAAGCATAGGTAAAAATAGCCCACTGCAGTTTCAATGCAAAGTATAGGAGCAGACGAATGACTGAGGTTCCCAGCATGTGAAGTCATTAAACTTTCCATTTCCTGAAAGACAAATGAAAGTGGTCAGAAACTCAGTGACACGGTGCTCTAATGCATTACATAAAAGTGTGAGGCAATAACACAAAAGTTTTAATCTTACCTAATCGCAACAGTTCCACACAGTCTTCCAGATGTGCTGTATTATTGGGCTCCCCTGCCAGCCAATCAGCGTAGCTCCAGCGGGATCCATCTAACCAGATAAAGTGTCCACTCTGATGGACAACAGGACATTAATAAAATCAGATGATGGAGTCATTTATTTATGTCATTCTCCCAATACAAACACAGATATTAATATTTCTCATGATCTAAATAATAAAAAATAAAGGTATTATTCCCTTTTTTTCATTTATTATCCCCCACTTCCATACTGAACTTACACACCTCCAAAAGTCGAATTCCACCAATCCAAGTGCGTGACCTCCCGTTACTCAACATCATGCTAACCACCTTTCTGTGAATGAAATAGCTTGTGATGGAGGCCAGGTGACCATCAGGATATCTCTGGCAGAAGAGCTGCAATGCATTACAGACAGTGATGGCTTTGATTAGACTCATTATCAGCTTTGTGTTCCTTGAGAAGTCTGACTTTAGACTTTATACACAGTTAAATGTTGCATCTTTGGAGAACATGTAAATACCTCTGCATCTATAGCCCTCTTTGGCTCTCTGAAGAACTGGTAACACTTCCCCTGGTATACCACACCAGGACAATACTGCGTCCTGGTGGCTGAAAAATGAAATTACAACATTTTCAGTCTAGTTTCTAAAAAAATCCATCTCAAAACAAAACTAACACTCATCTGTGAGCACTAAAACAGTTTTTGGTCATTGTAATGATTCCTAAAACAGAGTATGAAGAGATCATTTTGTAACACAATTTCATTGAAAGTAATAGGGAGCAAAATCTTTTATGAAAATACCAATATAAAAATTCTTAAATGAAAATATTTTCAAAAAACAAACTTCTTTTATTAATCTTTTGTCTGACGTTAAAATGAGCTTTCGACAGGCTAAATGAGAACATCAGAGAGCTATTTTCCAAATTTTAGTGCTTTAGTACCAAAATGTTTTTTGTTACTCTCAGCAGCAGCAGTTCACAGAGAAAACATGGATTGGGCAAACAGTGGAAGGAATTTGGACCAGAATAAAGGTATCCACTTTATTTGTTTAACTCATGCTGTTGAAGCCTCATGTTTGCTTCAGCTGAACATTAGAATTCATTTTTAGTTATAAACTACATGAATTCCAATAGATAAATAACAATATGCTCAGATTTAGCAGTACATGTTAACTTTCATACTATGACCAAATGCATCCTTTTCCAGCATTTGTTAAGCTTTTTCTGCTGGGTGATATTGTTTTGTTTGTTGGCACAGACATTTTTTGCTCATTGTCCCTATTTTTAGATTGTTATTTGTTCATTCCATGCTCTTTTGTTTTTCACAATTTTCTCTCACTGGCTTTGTTTCTATTTTTGGTGGACGGATCATCACTTAAGTGGTCTAACCCAGCTCTGCTGGACTGAGTTTTCTGATTATTGGCTTATTTTGAGTGTTTAATTTTAACTATTTAAAATTAATTTTATTATGTCATTCTTACAGACAGTTATATGTAATTGGCTACTAAAAAGAGGTCCCCTCTATATTGATCCCCATCTTTTACACTGGAGTCCTGCAACTGTCCTCCTGAGAAGACAGACAGCATCTATTGTTTCATCATGTACACAAATATTACATATGTTTACACTCAAGATACAAAGGCCATCTAGTGGCCATAAGTGTGTAGTGATAAGAGCAAATGAAGTTACAGCTGACTTTTTAGAGTAACCATTGACAGTGGATGGAGCCAAAACTTTGGACTTAAACATTTTTTGGTTTATTTGGAGCACATTTGAATCCTTTCTTGACCAGTATGATGAGGAGAATCAATGACAGTTTCAGTTAACATATTGACAGGTCGATGGTGTTTAAGAAGACTCTAAAACTGTGGAACTCTCTTTAAAAGTGTAATTAGTTGCTGTTTGCGTGTGCAGAGTATTTAGATTTATACTTCACCTGGTAAAGGTGGCATCTCCTTAACCTCTGGCTCTGCTTTAACCTCTGGCTCCACCTTCACCTCTGGCTCCACCTCCACCTCTGGCTCCACCTTCACCTCTGGCTCCACCTTCACCTCTGGCTCCACCTTCACTTCTGGCTCCACTTTAACCTCTGGCACCGCCTTAACCCCTGGCTTCTCCTTAACTTCTGGCTCCGCTTTAACTTCTGGCTCTGCCTTAACTTCTGGCTCCACTTTTACCACTGGCTCCACTTTTACCACTGACTCCACCTTCACATCTGGCTCCACCTTCACCTCTGGCTCTGCTTTAACCTCTGGCTCTGCTTTAACCTCTGGCTCCGGTTTAACCTCTGGCACCGCCTTAACCTCTGGCTTCTCCTTAACTTCTGGCTCAGCCTTAACCTTTGGCTCTGCTTTAACTACCAGCTTACTCTGGAGGAGCAGCAAATCATCCAGCAGAGGGCTCTGATTTTTTTGGGTTAAGACAGTATCGTCTGCCACATCTGGAGCAAGCAGTGGCCTGGCCAGAGCAACTGTAAAGAGAAGAATAAAAAATTTAATTGCTGTAGGAACTGGGCTGATTCACTCACCTGCAGCAGCAGCAGATAGACTATGACACAACTCAAAGTGGCTGTGCTGTTTTGTGTCTCTCCATGGCAATTTTGCACCCTTCTGTGATCATTTTGCATCTGTTTGTACTCCTTTAAGAGTAAAATAGTGAGTCTCTTTTGATGGAGTCTCTGCCTCCTGCAGCCTCAGTTTATAAAACAGAATCATGTTTGTAGGCAGTTGATGAAAAAAAGATAAGACTTTCAATTCATAATTACAGTTTCAGTTTTTGCAGAAGCAGCTTAAATTCGATTTAGGTAACATGATGTGAATAGCATAGTAAAAACTGGACAATAATGCATAAACATCAGACAAGAACACTGTGATAGTTAACCAGCTCTTCAAGATTGTGAAAAACATTTAGACCAAATCACAAGCAGATATCTCTTTTAACTTCATGTTTTACATTCCGTAAATAAATGGAAGCTTGTTGAGACTAAGCCTCAAAACTACAGCGGTTAGTAAGTGTTAAAGAAAGGAGAGCCACTTGTGGAAACTTCAGTAGAGCTAATGTTCAAAACACAATGAAAAGCAAGGTTCAAAATTAGCCTTTTGGTGAGCAAACCTTTAGAAAGATGCACATAAAGTTACTTACCTGAAAAGCTCAGCAAGAGCAAACTTAATATCTTCATGTTGATCTTTTCTGATGATCTGTAGTTTGTAGAAAGTGATTCACTGTCAAATGTGCCAGCAAATACCAGTGAATTAAAATCAGGTCCTTCTCTCTGTGACAGCCGTTCATCTGCCTTTATTTATAGTACTTCTAATCTTTATAAACAGCGTAAGCTCTTCCTGTTTCTGTTTTATTGTTGTATTGTTTTTTAAATTTTAATAGACTGTCTTCTTGTCTTATCTTGTCAAAACCTCACGTTTTTCTATTTTGTTTCCTCTTGGCGTGCATTCAGTCATAATTAGGGTAGAAGGAGAGTAGAAAGTTCACGGTCACTAAGTTCATCGAGGCTCTTCTAAAGGAGTAAGCCCTTCAGAATGACCTATTACACCTGATATTATTATTGCAGACTGTGAGTACAAAAGTTAATATGTATTTACACATCAATCTGTTCAAGACTCGGGACACGTGCAAAGAATAATAAACACGCAGATGATGATGTTTGTTGACTTTTTAATTGAATATGAGAAATGAGAAGGCTGGTTTGAGACCAAAGTGTAGATGTGGTAGTAAGTAAAAAATCAACAAAGGATTTAACCAATAACATACACAATGCAGATACAAACCACCAAACACCTAAATGAAGCAGGAGTAAGTTTGGTGCCAAAATAATTATCATATTACTGTTCACTATTTCAGGCATCTCTGGACTCTTGGACTCTGGACTCGATTTCAGCGGGACTATTGAACTTATAAACCACTGGCACTTTCTGGTATTCTCTATCTCACTGGAAGGCCATAAAATGCTACTTAAAATAAAACATGAAAAAACACTTAGAATATAATAAAATATATTTAAGGGTTTAGTGTGTTCCAAGTTATTTTTACACACCAGTACGTCTCAGCAGAAACTGAGGTTTACTGAATCAGTAAACCCTAGGATAAATATCTTAACTTGAATTATTCAGTTTAGCTGATCTTTTTGCATCCACTTTTGAACTTCAATTTCTGCTCTGAGCCATGATTTGATGCCACGTGGCCCAAAGATGCCTTTGCCAGCTGAGGTTTAGTTACACCAGTAAAAAATCTGTGCAAAAAAGGAGGCAAAATGTTCTGATTCAGATGAGCTGCCTAAGCAGAACTTACTCAGTTTCCCAGGAGTGGTGCTGAATGGTGTACTTGCTGGTATGCAAAGTGGCTGACACTTAATTTTTTTAGCCATTTTTGCCTTTGTCTGACTTAGACCCTTTTTAGACAGGCTTTGACATCATGCCAAAGCATGCAGGAAAAGCATAGGTGTAATTAGTGTCATTAATGATGGCTGCATACAATTTAATCACACCGACTCAAAGTGATGGCGTAATGGAACCCTTAAAGGACAGAGGATGAATGAGTTACAACACATATGTCAGTGTTGCTGCAATCAGTCAAAATGTCAGCTGTGAGAAATACAGTGGAGAGGGGAATATGATGTGTTGATATAAAAAAAAGAGAAGATAACTTGCAACAAAAGTCTCCAGCTAAAATTGCATTTGGAATGCAGGTGCTATCAAGCAAAATGTCTACAACCACAGTGACACTCTGGTTCATGGGAGTGCGTATGGGCCAGTGTGGGTGGCTTGGTTGCTGCTACATGGATGTTTTGGTTTGGGTGACATTAAATGAGGTTTTATACAAATCCATTCACTGAAGCATTGTATTGATGACTTGACACTATTTTTTTACAACCTGCACAGGGACCAGAGATGACATTTAGCTCATTAGCTAACTCTGGCACAATTACATTGATGTATAACAACTAATATGCATTATACCTGTTGAATAACTAAATAAATAAATAAAGTATTTTGTAAAACTGTGCAAAGATTTAACATTTAGTGATCACTTGTATTTTATAGTGCTATTGACTGTGAATCCAAAATCAAACATAAAGAAACTTCTAGGCAGCTAGTTGGCCAAATCTTTCCTTAAATCATAGAAACTTAAATTATTATGTTTGTTTTTTCAGCTTCACTTGTTCCCTTTTGCTGTATATTGTACAAAATCATGCCATCTTTTAAATAACAAAGCTGTTAATTTCAGGTTAATTTTATCATCAATTATGCTGTATAATTGGATTCTATAAATGTATTTATAGAGTGTGGTCCAGACCAGCTCTACATGTAAAGTGTCTTGAGACAACTTTGTTGTGTTTTGACGCTATATATATAAAATTGAATTGAATTGAATTGAATTGAATTGAATTGAATTGAACTGAATTGAATTGAATTGAATCCTGCTTTGCTTCAGACCAGGGTTAATGTTAAACGATAACTTGTTATTAAGGTCTGGTGAGTGGGCTTAAAGTGGATCTTTGTGTAGCACTTAGCATATAAGAATATAATATTCATAAGTACATTTTTATGAGTGTACAAGCAACTGAAATGAACTACCACTGTATTTTCCTGACCTTTGAATGAACCTTTTACTTCCACAGAGGGAGTAGGTCCTCTTCCACAAAGTCCACCATGTTTCTGCAGTAATCCAGAATGGATAAACCAAACACTGGATCTAAAGAGGACCTGACAGGTTTTTTTTGCAAGTTTCTTGGTCACCATAGGTTCTCCTACCCTCCCGGAAGCAAAGGGTAAGAGGAGGTATATTAAGTCCAATGCAATGTGCTATTTCACCACTAGGAGTCACTAAGTCCAACACATTGGACCTTTAATTCAGTGTAACATAGTTGGTTCAGACAGTAGTACAAGAGAAGACAGTTGTTTAAACTATGTTTGAACTTGCCTGTGGTCATCAGAAATCACATCACATTTAAAGCCAACCCTTCATTTATGTTTGGCTCAAGGAGATTCACATGTGTCGAGACTGTTTATGTAAAACATGTTTGTGTTAAGTGAACAATTGTTGTTATGGATGTGTGTGTGCATACATGTGTGCGTGACATGACATGAGCAGAGCAGCTGGGCCTGTTGATTGTGAACAGGTGCTGCAGCAGAGATTTTGAGACTTTGTGTTTCTCTCAGTCTCTCAGTGTGCACATGTGTGTGCAGTATGGCCCCTGTGTGTGTCTTTGTGTGTGCATATGGCCACAAATGTAAGCATGTGTGCATATTAGCCGGAGCGAGGGACAATGTGCTGTTGTGTGAGTGCTGGTGGTAAGAAACCTAATAGCCAAGGACACAGTAGCTCAGCCAGCAGCTGCACCATCGCTGCACCTCCTATTACACTCATCTCTTTTGACAAAAATCACAACTCTAAGCATGGGGATGTTCATCTTTTGAATTCAGATGGAGAGTCATATAGTAAAGATATAAGATATACAATTACATATCTTATATCTCTTAATATAAGCATAGCATACAGCTGCTAATTTACATATCCAGCAGTTATGGATCAATATTATCTTTCATTTGGAGTCATGTTTGAGGTATACTTCATGAAAGTAAATACAGATTGTCACTGTCGTTTAGTTCTGGTTTTGGATTTATCAACTTATTCTGACACTAATATCTTTAAAACTGAGTTGAGGGGCAAAGTTTTGGGGCCCCTTTTACAATGTAACATAGTTTTCAATTGTCATTTGAACAAGATGTCATTTTAAAAAATGTGAATTATACCAACTGATTGAATGAACAGGTTTAAATGGTTGTATGATGATGCTTTTACAATGAGAGTCATGTATCTTTGCACCAAAAATCCCGATAGAAATCATTCTGTTCATTGTGTCATTCTGCACTTTTTCTACAATGAAATAATCTCTTTCTCATAAAATTAAATAATATGAAATAAAATGGAATTTTTCAGTGTCCTTTTGTCTTAATTTTACCGTGAGATAGTGACGATACCAGCAGGGTAGATGAAAGAAAACACGAGCTTGTGTCTCCCATGTTTACTCTGCCTCCTGTGAGGGCAGTGGTCTCGAGGCGGCAGCAGCTCCCCAGCCTGCGCGCGCTCCCCGTCAGTTGTCCGGGATACGTGAGTGCGCGCGCTCTGCAGAGGAAACTTGAAGAAGCTGCAGATAGTTTGGAGGAAAACTAATCTCAACCAGATTCAACAGGCACCCGCAGACCCCCGGACGGATCTGAAAGCACCGTTAATTAACATGAAGACCACGAAGCTGCTGGCGCTGCTCATCACTTTATTGCACTGTGAGTTCTTTTATCCTTGATTTTTTAATCTTTATCAAAACTAAATGCCGACCATGTAATGAACAAAACTTTTACAAAAGACCTATAAGTATTCAAGATGAGTATTGTGTGCAATACATTTCCATCAAGGATTCTGTGATCTCAGATATTTTATTTAGATAGAAATATGAATTAATTTAAGAAAAAAATGAAACTTAACTGACAAAAAAATAATCCAACACAAAAGAAAATAGTCCTGGACCGTAAAAAAAGATATTGGTGTGTGTGTGGCGGGAACTGGGTGGGTGGTGGTTATGTTTTACTTTTTAAAAAAGCCAGACCCTTTCACAGTGTCATTAACATTTTATTTGGATCCTCCCTATACAACACAAGACCTCCTATAAAACAGTAACAGCATTTGTACAACTCATTTAACAATAATTAGAAAACAAAGCCTAAAGAATTTCAGATGATTTACCATTGCCTTAAATATTAATCTTGTGTTCATGAAATAATTATGTTTTTCAAATCAAAAATAAAGACTCATTCAGAATAAAAAGTTTTATTTCTCCAGCAGACAGAAGTAATGAATAACCCTTTTTCTGACTTCACTTTCTCCCTAATAATTCTCGTACGTTCCCTCAGGATGCAGGCGGATGTGTCTGCTGTAAAGTTTTACTAATCATCAGTTTTGTGTTATTGAGTTTGTGTGTGTTGAACCCACATGGGCAGGGAGGTGTGATGTGTTCAGGAACAGCAGCGGGGGCAGAGATTGTGAAGGGAGTGGTTGTAGCTGGACTTCATGTTTACATTAAACCCGTTCTGATGCTGTTTGAACCCGAGATCAACATGCTGATGAGACACATAACGTGGCCCCGTGGAGGAGTCTGAGAGCCCACCCTTTCAGTTTGTAGATAGCCCCCAGCTGACCCTGTTGTTAATTGGACGGAGATGAAAACGACCTCTCGCTATCTTGAAAAAATGCATTTGAAGTTGCTGTGGGAATTTTAAAAGAAAACAACTTGCTGCATGCCGATAATTGAGGCTTTGACGTGTGTTTTGATCTTTCTTGTATTTACCCAGGAGGACCGAATATCCTCACAGAGATAAAAAGATTGAAATGTCCATCCTCATACAGGATGAAGTGCTTGAGGATTCAGGTTTAGAGTTAAAACCTGAATCAGGTTTAGGTCTAGCTGAGGGTCAGAGTAAAACATACAGTGTGGAGGGTTTGGGTTAAAGGTTCAATCAGAGTAGAGCCTCACAAGTGTGTAATACTGGTATCTGTGTGTGTGTGTGTTGTGCCAGCTGAGCAGGATAAGGTTACTGTCATGAAGAGCTGCTTTGTCTGCAGAAGAAAAGCCTGCTTTCCAAGCATGTGTGTGCCACACTCACACACACACACCACACACATACACACACACACACACACACACACACACACACACACACACACTCAGAAACTGTGAGTTTCTCTGCATCATTTCAAACGGGACATATATAGATTTGAAGATAAAAGCTTGTTAAGTAATTACCCACTCATTACTTCTTTATCATCTTTATCATATTATCATTTGCTCCCTGTCGTCTTTAATTGTGGCTGTTCAAAGTAGTTTCATCCCTCACAGAGAACAACAGTAAAGGACAGCGTGAATCAAAGGGAGTCACGGCAGATTTAAGTTTACACAACATAAAAAACAGCATAGCATATAGGGAAACTACAAAATCTGCAGCCTTATCCACCTCTCTGCTTTTAAGGATATCCACTTTGTCACGCTATCACCCTCCTTAATGCTTGTTGTCAGGAGTATTTTCCACCATGTTTTTGTAAAGCTTTGTTTTGTGATTTTCTCCATCGTAAGTTCACTGCAGCTGCTGTGCTTTGTGAAGGAAAACACAAACCTTTTGTTTAAAACTACTTTACCACTTAAAAGATTTTGTTTGTCACTTTATATGTGTATTTTTCATTTGTACATTAAGTATAATTGTTTACATTTTTTTGCATTTTGTGACTCTACTTTGTGTATGTGTGTGTGTGTGTGTGCACCCTGGCTGAAGGGATACATCACTAAAAGAGGTTATCAGGTCAGACAGTCATCAATCACCTGCATTCCTGCACAACACTGCTCCTGGCACCACCAGGATATGCGTGTGTGTGTGTGTGTGAGCGTGTGTGTGTGTGTGTGTGTGTGCATGTGTGGCTCCACACAAAAAGAAAACAGATATGCACTCATCCTGTAGTGGGAAATTATTGTTGTACTCATTCATTATATGGTGAGAGTACATGCCTGGTGTATGTAGGCTGTGACTCAATCTCATTGGCTTTTTAACCTTTTTACATTTCTGCTGCTGTTCCTGGTCTCCCAACACGCCCTCATTCTGAAACTATAGATGTATGTTTCATTTTTTAAACACAGCGAGATACAAGCAGAAGTAAGACTACTGATAAATCTGAGGAAGGCCACCACACTGAAACATTAACATTATTGTTGTTATGGACAAAAAAAATAGATGCAGATGTTTGTCTGTGATTTCCTGAACATGTGTATGTGCCAACTTTTACCTCTGGGTATTCAATGTTTGATTCATCTGCCTTTGATTTAGCACTGCAAAACAAAACACTGGGCATCCTCTCCAAGATGTAGCTACATGACTATTGTATTCGGTGAGCTAAAACTATCTAATTTATAATATCTGACTGATCCTCTCACCCCTGCAGGTCCTGTCTGTCTGTCGGTGACAGTAAGCAGCAGCAAACCAAAAGTTGAAGTCCACGAGCACACAGGTGAGACTGTGCAGTGCTGCAGCTCTGAAAACCATTTATTTATTTATTTGTCTCTAAAATTAACACAACTTTTAGGAATAAAGTTTCCTAAAATGATTGAAGCCAACTCTTTAACTCATGATTAAAGTGAAACAAAACGACCTGTTTTCGCTTAAATATGCTGAAATATATTTTTGAGTTGAGATGGGAAGAAGGATATTACATCTGGTGTCTTTTTTTTCTTATATGCATGTTTCTTTTTCCACAACAAATAAGTCACTAAAACAGACAAACTAAGGCAATACATATTTACATAACGACAACTTAAATTACCAATGTCCTCTTTGATAAGAATACTAGATAAAACATACATTTAACGAGATTGTCTTTGGAAATAAACCAAGATGAAGGGAAGACAAAAGAAATCTCATTTCATGCCACAAACATGGGAAAATTAAAATAAAGTAGGAAGAAAAAAACAGCAGTTACCGTGCAGTAGAATTGTCCCTTAACTTATCAATACACCCAGTATGACCTTATATTGATATTTTTTTTTACAACAAATTGAGCTTCAAATAAAAAGACAAAAATTAGCTGAAAATTGAAACAAGGTCAAGAGTACATCTTCTGTCTGAAACCTCATTTTGCTGCTCTGCTTTATGTCCCTCCAGATGCTGTGCTGACCTGTGAGTTCAGGACAGAAAAAGATCAAAACCCACGAATCGAGTGGAAGAAGAAAGGAAAAGCTGTGACGTTTGTGTACTTTGATCACAAATTTACTGGTGAGTGAACATACATACATACATACTGCATTAACTCCTTTGACTTCCTTGTTCCATCATCCCTTCATTATTACCTTTGATTACCTTTTTAAAAGTACTCAGTTAAGCTTTGTCCGTCCTTCATTTTAACTTTCCATTGCAGGGTCTTATGCAGGACGAGCAAAGATAGAGGGAGCGACGCTGACCATACATTCTGTTACTCAGAAAGACTCGGGGGAATACCGCTGTGAGGTGACCGCCAGCGAGGACCATGTCAACCTCGGAGAGGCTACTGTGACCCTCAACGTGCTCGGTACAGCAGAAAGCTTTTTGAGCTCATTTAAAGTTGCATCTTTAGCTTATGTGACATGTTTCTGAGTGAAACAGTGAAACAGTGAATCTGGCCTTACGTGACCACATGGCTCACAGCTGGTTAAAAACTACAGTCACCTGAATTGATGTTTAAACAGGTTAAAATAATATCTGGACTAAGATGGACTGAGTTTAGAGATAGCATAGCTGACATTTACAAGAGCTTTAACATGAGACTTTTTTTTTTACTAATTAAACTTATTTAGTGGCACTTCATGTTGTGATCCTCATAATTAAGACACTCTTGCAGAGGCTTTTAGCTACAGGATTAAGATCAGTCTAGTTTGTAATTTTGAAGGTGATAATTGACTCAAACATCTTCTAAAGAGGAAATCTCTAGGATGTTTGGTGTTCCATATTCATACAACCACCCCTGTATTCAAAACTCAACATCTAAGTGGAAGAGCACAGAGGAATTTGGGGAGTTTGGGAGTTTTCACTATGTCTGTCAAATATTTAGTTAGCTAGACTAGCCTAAAATGGGTATACAACGAACAGGTTAACAGTTTTTAAAAAAAAAAAAATCTTTGTCTCAAAAAAGAGCACAATATCATGATATATATAGATTGATCACATTACACATAATGACAGAATTTATGCCCACCCCTACTTCAAGTTAACAGTTAAGTTCAAAAGTTACAAAGTTTCTTGTTTCTGTTGTTTTACTATAAACTGTGTAGACTGTGGATGGTTTTTATCAAACTGTAAAATAGTGAAAAAAAATTGTTAAAGCAGTACCAGTTTCTGTAACTCAAGCTGTGTCTCCTCTCCGCTTCCTCAGTGCCTCCTCATATCCCGTCCTGCGAGGTGCCGAGCTCTGTGTTTGTGGGTTCAGGCCTGGAGCTCCACTGTAAGGACAAACACAGTGTGCCTCCTGCCTCCTACCGCTGGTACAAAGACAACAAGGCTTTGACGGCCACAGCAGACACTCCATACAGCATCGACACAAGCAAAGGCACACTGGTGAGTAAACAGTAAGATATGCAAATACTTGTGTACAGTTTGCCCACACAAACACACACACACTTAAGGACACCCAGGGGAGTATAAACACAGCAAAGTGGTAACATGTACACAGACACACAGCTGTTTCCTCTTTTAATTCAGCTCTCACTTTTTTTTATTTTTGTCTTGAGCAGAAGTTTAAGAGTGTGTCTAAAATAGATGCAGGGATGTACCGCTGTGAGTCCTCGAACAGTGTGGGGGCGCCCAAGAGCTGCGTGGCCCAACAGCTCAAAGTTGTTGAATGTAAGTGCTTTTTAAAAACAACTCCTAACTGGTGTTTACATGTCGCGCTCCTCTCACCGGACTGAGACATTTTTTTCTCCCCTTCTTCTAGATCCGTTGAATATGACGATCTTGATAGCAGCAGGTTCAGGTTTACTGATGCTCATCCTCCTCTGCTGCATCTGTGTGTGTGTCTGCCGACGCCGAGGCTGCTGCAAAAGTGAGTAATGTGGTGTGTTAATGTGTGTTTGTGTGTGAGTTTGTGCCTGCCTTGTTAGCACTGCTTTTACATTTGGGACATTTGCATTGATGAAAACAGTGTCAGAGAAATAGTGTGTAAACATGAACAGAGGTCAAAACCTTGCAGGTCATATTAAAAGCCTTGCAATCTTTTGTAAAAGCCATAAATCTCAACCTCACTGCTGATACGCTGGACATTCCCTTTGGTCTGCAGTGATTCAGAGTCCTGACTTGTTTCTAAATGTAGTCTAACAATTAATCTGTGATTAAGCGAGATGCAAAGAGAAGAGTTCTGGGTTGTGTACAGGCTGTAACAAAATGTGTGTTAACCAACAGGCAAGACAAGGCTTCAGCTTACTTTATTTTGATCCTGGGATTTAAAAAAAAAAAAGGGAAAATTTCCATGGGTTTGTTTAAGTGTTTTTCAGTGACAAAGTCACAGAGCAGAGCAGTCAGATAAAATTAACCACTATCTTGTGAAAATTATGGAGCATTTAGAAGCTAAAGAGACAGACTTTCATTAGGAGCTAAAACAAAATATTAGATCTAAATTAGTCATGTGGACAGGGACACGACTGTGGTTGCATACTTCAGTAAATGTATCAATTATTATCTAAGTAGTTACTGCCAACAGATAAAGAGAAACATGTCCAACTGCTTTGGGAAGCATAAGAAACATCATGATGAATTCCAATTCTGTCTTTTTGTGACTTTTTCCTTTTGTTGCTTCTTTGAACAGAGAGCAAGAAGACAAAAAGGTGAGGGTTTACTTTTCAGTCTTACTCTTCTTTCGTCTGTAGAAATGTTGTATTGACTTTTTGAGCCCAGACTGAACTGCTACCCTTCATCTTTCAGCACCAAGTCCTTCAACCCTCCTGCTCCTCCTCCTCCTCCCGTCCACAATGTGAGTGATCGCATGGATCGTTATCGTGACAGGGCTTGTTTTGCTTGCTGCCATGTATTTGGGTGGCCATTAAATTCTGCTGATAAGTTGCTGATAACGCTGGTTCCTCGCTAATTAAAGGAAATGATTCATTGAATGTCTCTCTGCTCTCTACAGCTCAAGCACTACAAACAAACTCACTCCTTCATGATCTGAGGGGGAAACTCTCTCTCACTTTGACTTCAAACAATTATTGTGCTACACACTGGAAAGTTACTCGACCGTTGCCTTGCTTTCGGCAGCTACTCACTGCTTTGTGGGACGAACACACAGATGGACACCTCTTCATACTTCAAGCAAAAAACAAACAGGATTTTGCAAAAATCTTGTTGCTTCTTAAACACTGGCATTTTTACAATGACAGTATGGAAGATGTTTCCTACTTTTTATAAACTACAAACTTTCAGTACTGTATTTCAGTATATTTTTTAGTGTGTTTTTAAAATGTATTTTTTCAACTCCTCTCAGACTCTCAAGGCCAAGTTTAGCACTTCAGTTAAAGTTTCAGCTCTCTTATGCCACCTATAGGCAAGTATCTGTACTTCATCCACACTGATTCTGAAAAGCACTGTATAGACTGTATCTTGACTGTATTGCCTTTCATTTATATTAAGATGTTGTTTTAAATGAAGCTTTTTTGAAAATCTTTTTGTCATTTTATAAAAACATGTTTGTGTGTTGATCTCATAATTACTTCTTGTGTAATATTTGGCTGTATAAATTCAAATAATGTGAACAGAGTGAAAAAACGAACAGGTGTCTGCACACACTGAATGGTGCCCTTGAAGCTTTTAAAATCTTTGATACTATTTTGATGAGTTCATCTCTTGATTAATAAAGAACAAAATGAAATGAGCACACTGGATTTTTAAACTGCACAGTTTGTTGGCTCATTAGTAGCTATACAGCAAGATTGAGGGAACATCAATGCATGTGTTAAAATCATCCACCCGGTATATATTTAAACATCTGTCCTTACTACATCCTCTAAAGCTGCTTTATTTACTGCTCACTGACTGCAGCTGTCTGCACAGATACACCTTTTTTTGAAGAGTTAAATCCATTTTGTTTTACCAGAGACTTGCAGGATTTTAGAGCAAGATGTGTGATTTTAGTCCCACAAAAGTATTTTACTCTTTAGCAAAGAGATCAGTCTCTCTAGAGGTCTGCTTGGTTATGTTATCATTAACTTAGCAACAACTGTAACCTTTAGGTGCAAAAAACGAAAAGGTTTAAGTGAACATAGTAAAGGTGGTGGTGGTTGGCCCAAAAGGATCACACTGCAGCCAACTTGACTATGGGATGTTGATATCAGTCTGTTAGTTTGGTCCACATTTATGACTAAATACCCACAAAACTGGTAAAATTCCCATAAGCTTCAGCTTTATTCTGCACTTATTGGCAATCATCAGATGTTAGTATGCTATCAACACATGTAACTATGGTAAAAATAATAAATTCACACATACAGTAAATGCCTGTAAATCTCCATACCACAAATGTATTCCTAAATAAATCTATATTGCTGTTTACAGGCTGTTATTAGGGTTTAATGTTGGCCTGCTGTGTTTAAGTAGAGCAATTAGCATGACTTCAGGCTCTTAGTCTTTTTACAGTTTTCACATTGATCTCATTCTTTTTACTCTATGTCATAAAAGGGCAAACAGTAAGTACCAAAGGAAATTCTGTTACACATATGCTGTTCTATACAAAGTGATTAATTAATTATCTGTTTCTGGACATGTAAACAAGCCATAGTTAAATAGTAATATAATGTTTTTATTCATCCATTGTGGAGAAGGGAGCCTTTATCACAGATCAAGTCCCATCTAAATGTCTTTATCTTGGTTTTTGTCAGATGCAGATGAGTTTTCCAGCAAATCCCATAAACCTCACATTTCAAAGCTTAATAACTTTATGATTTCATTGTTTCTTTAAGTGAAGCGTATTATTAAACATGCTCACAGCCTGCTTCTCTCGTCCACACTATAATTTAGCTGGCTGTCACTTTTTCTTTGACCACTAGATGGCACTACAGCACTGGCTGTACGTGTTAGCAGCACAGACTATAGGCCTACAGCTTCATGTTGCCAGCTTTTATCCATTATTTGTATATGAACAGTGGCACTATTGTTCTCCCACATTTGTACTCTTTGTTCTCCTCATTGTGCTGCCCATAAATTAAATGTCTTGAAAAGCAGTGATTTCCACCTTAGATGTGGTTTAAGAGGAGATGCATTGTCTGTGCATGTTCCCATGATTTAAATATGTGAATCGTGTTTATTCTAAAACCTAGACACACTGGATATCTTTACATCTGGCTTTTGCATAATTTGTAACTGCTAAAATGCAGACAGCGTCAGGAGGGATCTATTCTCGTACATGGTCATAACCTCCTCTAATCATTACATAAAGTAGCTCATATTGATCTGCTAATATGTCTGTTCGAGGATCGAAACGTTCCGATGAACCACTCTGGCTGCAAAGAAAGGACATCAGCAGATCTTGTCAATACCCAAATGATGATTAACAGTCAAGCCAATCATGTGTAATATCTGTGCCCTCATTTAGATCTGCACTAATGAAGATGCATTCTGAATTAGTAGAATGTTTTTTTTTTGTAAGTTTGTCTTGAGTCTGGAACATCTTGGTCCAAAGAAATCCCTCATTCACTGATCACCACTTTATTTGTAGGGATTTCTGTGTTCAGATCAACATGATGTGTTGCTGGAAGCACTAAAAAACAAAACAAACTAACTAACCTATGGGACTCTAATAAGATACTTTTTTTCATCTGGCAGTTTGAGTGTGAAGGAACATTTTTTCCTCCTTGATGGATGTCAGCTCTCAGTTATCAGCCCTCAGTTGTTTGCTACTGTTGACTTCTTTTTGTCCATTTGAGAGGGTATGATAATACAAAGATACAAGTGTCCCTCCATATATTGTAAATATCACTGCTGTTTTTATTGTCCCTGATTTGCTTTACCTGAACAAATACGTCTATGATAAAGCTCTTTGACATCTTATCATTTTTCTCTCATAAACCTGTTAATACACTTGTGTTTTGCTCTTGTGTTTGTATGTAGTTGTGGCATGCTGTGCACTCTTGTAACTGCTTTAGGCTAAAATTATGGTTGTTGTTTTTTTTTTTTTACGTGAAGTATTTTTATCCTGAACTCAAAATAGCAATATTACAATGTAAAAATACTCCCATAGAAGTCCTGCATTCAAAACTCTACTTAGGTACAGGTTCATAGGTTTGATCAGCAAAATGTATTTAATGAAGTATCAAAAGTAAAAGCACTCAACATGCAGAGTTTGAAAAGGCAGTCTGTAAAAATCAAAGCAAATGGTGTAAACTCCTACTTAGAGACCCTGCACACCCATGGTTCATTCCACAGATAGTTTCTGTTATTTTTTCCTGATCTAGCTTTTCTTCATGCCTGCATAGACACGCACAGCCTCAGTTTAAAGGCTTCTCTCTCACTTTGCTGCAGGACAAGTTACAACTTTATCACTGTGTTTAGTGCATTGAGTTTGATGACTTCATGTAAATCCCACTACAGCTGAGCACTAATGTTAAGTATCGGAGAGGCATTGTGCCGAGGTACAAACACTTTCAGGAACACATGAAGTATTGATGATTACTGCTGCTCAGTGATTATTGATCACTGAGAACACGATACTTAGTCTTTGCAACAATTGCAACATTAAAAGCGACCTTTACATTTATGTTAAAGCCATACATGACACTCACTCACCATGTTTATTGTTCTTACAGTTTTGTATGTTTTGTATGTTGCGCATGTGTGTGCATTAATATGCTTGCGTAAAATATTTGGGCCAGTCACAGCTTTGTAATGCTGCTGTAACTGAGAATATCTGATCATACAACTGCAATAACTGAAGACACCTGTGTAGGTGTGCAGGATCTTTAATCTATGATAATGCCCAAGATTTTATAAATTGACATACATATGCGACATGGATGAAATAAGATAAATAAAAAGTCATTTTACCTTTGCTATGCAGTGTAGTAAAGGTGTAGTAGCATAGTCTATTTGCATGTTCTTACTATGGAAGCCAATTACCCTCCTGTCTAATCTTTTGTAGAAATGAGCCTGAAACATATAATATTTTATTCTAGTGTAGTATGCTGACAGAAGAGTAAACATTGAGTAAGTTTTGACATGGTGTAGGAGTTTAACGCAACCAGTGTAAATGCTTCAGTAGAAATGAAACGTCACGCAAGCAAAATTAGTCGACTGGAGTTCCCGGTTATGTTTTGTAACAGTTATCTGAGCATACAGTTGCAGAAGTCAGTGGAATAAATGACAGCTATGACTGGAAGTACCCAGCTGATGACTACAGTCACACGCACACACACACACACACACACACACACACACACACACACACTGCTCACTGTTACAGTGCTACAACCGTTTGTTCTTTCCTGCCAAAGAAAAACCCTTAAACACAGACAGTCTCCCTGTCCATCTGTCCTCC
>JAQMCX010000011.1:7933097-7973097 GCA_029814765.1 Acanthurus leucopareius | reverse complement strand
GGTTTGTGTGTGTGTGTTTTTTTTTATGTGTATGTGTGTGGGGGAGCGGAGAGAACGATAGCTTTTTATAATCTGTTTTCTGGCCTGAATTGTGCTGTTATTTAGCATCTTTCAGTGGCAACACTGTTATGTGTAATTACAAAAGAGCTGGAAGATGGACGCAAATACACACTCTCTCTCTCTCTCTGTCTCTCTCTCTTTCTATCACACACACTCTCTCACACACACACTTCTCTTTCTATCCATGCAAGAGCCCTAAATAGCCTAATTATTCTCAAGCCCCCACCCTAACCTTAACCATCACAGCTAAATGCCCAACCCTAAACATGATTTAACCTGATCCATAAAACCAGGTCCAACCTTCAAACAGCCCTTTGAAGCCTTGAGAACCAACCTAGATGTCTTCACAGTGCTGCTGTAAAGCTAAAATTGGTCTGCACAAAGAATTGTTAAACACACACATGCACACACGCACACACGCACACACACACACACACACACACACACACACACACAATTCTTCCTGCACAAGCAACCAGTCAAGACTTTTACTCTTACAGCAGCACTGTCCTCTTATTTGAGCTTAAATAGGCTCAGTGTAGGCAGAGTGTTATACAGATAAGATGCTTTGTCTGTGTGAGTCTGAATGTGTATTTGTATATGTGTGTCTATGTATGTGTGTGTCTGTGTGTGTGTGTGTGTGTGTGTGTGTGAGAGAGAGAGAGGGTGACAGAGACACATTGTAACCTGAAAGCATTACATGATCATCTGTGTCCTGAGTGCCTTATTGGATGTTTGGGTTAATAACGGAGCTAACAGGACTTTAATCAGAGGCCCATAATAAAAGATGTTTAAACTTGATTTTTCAAAGTTTTAAAGTTTCTGGGTGAAGTTGAGGACACCTTTGACTCAGGCTACATCTAACATTTATTTTCGTTATCGAGTGTCTGAGTGCTTCAAGTGGAAAGTCTCTGAACTTTTCAGCTGTCATCACAGTCACCTCTTTTATATGAAACCAATCACGGGGTGGGACTCTCTCCTCACCCTGGTAACCAAGAAAATAGAAGAAAAGCTTATTTTGGCTTTGTCTGTCTATCCTGAGGTTGAGAAACAATCATAACACAAACAAGAGAAGCCTGTGTGTGGTAGCTCCCTGTTGGATACAGGTAGTTTGCTACCGAATGTTTTACTTTTATCACCATACTTGTTGTGAACTTGTTGTTAGCTGAGTAATCAACCCTCTTTGACTAAATGTTTTAAGTTAGCTACCTCGCTGATAACAATCAAAACTGATCTGCAATGTTGTTTTCTTCTACAGCACAAAGGCGGGGTCTTATAATGTCAACCTTATCAACGAAACCCCGCACAGCAGCAGATCTGTGTGTTTAAGTTCCTTTCTCACTTCTGCACATTGTCTTACTAATAAATAGATCTTAAGTGTTTTCAAGGACAGGATGCAACGGTAACAGTACTGCACACAAACAAACGCAGACAAACAAAAGGCAGACTGATGCAGAGAGGGCGCTTTATGAAACAAAATGTGCTCTGTTATTGTGTGATCTTACACTGTGTGATGTTGTGGTGTGATGTATTCTGTCCACTGTAACTGCATAACCGCACTTGTTTGCAACATTGTGTTAGAAAGATTGAATGTCTTCAATCCACCGTGTTATCATAACTAGGAGCATTAGGACTAATGCAACATAACAATAAAATATATTCAGTCCATTCTGACATTACAATTGTCTATCTGATCACTTTGATTTCAGGTTATTATATAAAATAATCGTTTCAGATGTCTACTTTGGTCCTCATATTGAACCAGCTTCTGGAGAAAAACATTTAAAATCTGTTTACTTTCAACAGTAACCCTTAAGTTTTGCGTCATTTTTCTCTCTTTTGCCTGCCGTGACGTGAATATTTCAGATAAGCAGACTGCAGGGGGAAGAGGGAGGAAGAAGGTGATACAATCTCTGTGTTTCCAGATGAAGTCTGTGATGTTTCACTTATGTTTTGACTTTAAAGCTCCGTCTGTGAAGGTCATCTGTCCTGATAGTCAGCAGGGGGTTTACCGAAGCGCTGCAACAGGAATCAGTATACAGACAGAGATCATATATTTGTTTATCACTTCAGTCCATGTCCCAGCTGTGAAATTCTTTTTCCAGGATGGCACAGGCGCAAAACCGCCTAACTCTGCCTATGATTTACAGGCTAATATGGATCTTCTCATCCCAACTCTAACCAACCTCACTCCTCATACCAAAACCTAACTAAACCAACCAATGAGGGCAGTAAACAGGCCTTAAGTACAAAATACCAGGGTTTTTTAATACTTCTGCTTCTTCACAATCCAGAGACAAATATGCACTTTTTACCTTGCTATTAATCATTTAACTATTAATTCTTTATATATTGAAACTGACATGATTAAAAATAGTTAAGAAAAACAACTATGAAGTGTTTTTATTGGTATAGATGAGATCAAGTTTCAGTAAGCATGTACATCTACATTATAATTTGTATTTTTGAGCCATCTTCAAATTTGTGTATTATACTTATAAACGCTTGATAGTGGAGGCAAATTAAATGTGAATTAGCAAGCTAGTAGAGCATAAACGGAGTCTTGGATGGATAAATTGAGCAAAGAAAGCTTCTGTTTGAAGCCAGTTTACCTGCTCACTCATGCAGTTTGTGTTAGCATGGAGCACATTTTATCCTTTTACACACTGCTTTTCAAATTACTGGCATCACGCTTCATAAAGTAAAAAATTCTTTGGCAAATAATGAAATAAAAAAATACAAAGTAGCCTTTAAGTTTAAGAGACATAGAAAACAACACTGGACTCAATTAAATTCACAACCTCACAACATTTGTTTAAAGCTGCTAGAAGCTATTTTTTTTACCACTAGGGGAAAAGACTGCAAAACAAACACCAAAATACTGAAATGTGATATACGTACATCGCTCCAGTTTTAGAGGAATTAAGTTGTACAATTTGAATGTACTAATTTCGTCCAGAATTACTTTTCACATCTGTGATTTATACTCTCATTTAAAAGTGAATGGAGTGAAATGAAATGGCAATTCAATCTAATTATGAGACTAATGTTGCGTAAGATTCACATTGTGCATTTAATACTTAAATACAGCCGGAGAACCAAAACAGAGAACAATTAAGCTGCTTAAAGCTTTGCAGAGCTGCAGGTTTCTTGTGGTTTTAGCTCAATGGTTAACTGTTGATTTCATATTAATATGAAAAAATACAATGTGGGTTTACATTTACAAGAAAAAGTGTACATAAAAATATATATTTTCTACAGTGTATTCTCCCAAAGGAAACACAGTTTTCAACATATGATATGTTGAATATCCTGACATCAAAATTAAAACCAAACCCACTGGACTCACAGGTTGTTTTAAAATGTAGCATGTAGAGTAAAAAGTATGCAGACTTGTCAGATGTCTGCTCTGCTTCTCACTGCCCATCAGCACCTAAGATCCTGTGCTGCAGTGTGTTATTTGATAAGACTGTTTAGCATTCAAGAGGAATCTTCAGCACTCAAGTACACCCAGTATTATGCTTTTAACTCGTTCCCCTCAGAGGAGCAAAGAGATAGAAAAAGAGAGAGAGAGAGAGAGAGAGAGAGAGAGAGAAGAGGGAGTGGAAAAAGGAGGCAGAAACAGAAGGATTCTTATGGGATGAGTGAAATTTCACACGACAAAAGCCCATTATTTAATTCCTGTCATGATTATTTGGATAATAACCTCTACTATCCATCCCCCAGGACACATTTAAAGGCTTTACAAACCCACTCCTGTTTGATTTCAATGGCTGGAAGTGTGTTACTGCATGCAAGCCGCTGCTCAGTCCCACCACTTGCTGGATGCCACTTAACGCCTCTGTGTTGGATTAGACTTTCTGTCCCTTGAGCAGAGCTTAGAAAACCCCACAATGCATCCCCATCAGTATGTGAAACGCCAAACAGCTATGCTTTTGAGCTCGACTTTCTGCAGTTAATGGCTGGGGAAAGACATGCCCTGTTAAAAGAAAGAGGCGAGATGTTCCTGAGTGTTAAACCTGCACTGATCTGGCCACAAGAGCCACGGTGCGGCCTGATTGCTGTGTGATTTGAGCATCCTCAGACCCACAGCTCATCAATATACCTCACAGCTCAGCTCTGTAACATCTCGCTGCAGCAGAACACAGGCATCAGCAAGATGAATATTTATCAAAGCAATAAAAACAGCACAAGAAACTATTTATTCGTCACAGAAAACAGACAGAGGCCAAAACTCTCCTAATCGCATTTTAAAAACAATTCCATAATTCAAACACACCGCCTGCCAGGGAATCATAATAATATAAAGTCATTTGTACACTCCCTGGGAGGACACACTTTTAGCATACGGTGCAGCTGATTGCTGAATAAAAAGAGCGTCATGTTTAGTTGAATGTCTCCTGGATTACAATAACTGTCTCCAGTAATTTGCTGGAATTCATTAGAGCAGTGAGACAGTGCAGTTTCAGCCGGCAGGATTGTAAGGTGAAGAGTGAAGGCAGAGCAAGCAGGTGGGTGCTTAGCCGAACACAGGGGGCAGACAGTCTGATTTTATCCACCCGTTGTCTCTCCTCACCCCTGCCTTCAGAGAAAACTCATCTCCTCCCTCAGCCCTCCTCAGCCCAGTGAGCTGGCTGAAGACAGGATGGGGAGGGGGGAGAACAAACCCCCTGGCTTATTAAACCCCCGAGTCTACAGGAAGAATCTTTCATGCGGAAAAGATTTGCGTAAGGAGGGAGAATTTACTCAATTCTGTCCTCATTTCCGTATGCTGTACACACACAAATCCCCTTCTTTAGACAGCATATTTGAGTCTGGCTCTCCGCAGTATTGTCCTGGCATCCACCAACTTTTCTCTGTATTTCTTCTTCGCTCTGATTAACTGAGAGGGCGTTCTCTCGCAACAGGCCGTGTTTGATGTGCTGGCCCTGATTAGAACGTGTTAAAAATACCACCACCCTGCACCCCTCCATCTACTCAATCCTGCCTTCTGTCCTCTCTTACCGTCCTCTCCCACTCTGCCTGTTCTCTCCTCTTTCTCCTCTCATTTCTCATCCACATAGGCAGCCTTTGTTACCTTCTTCCTGTTTGATTAAAGGCTTTTTTTTTTCTTCAGATGTATTTTTTTTTTTCAAGTTTCTTGCTTCCTCACAATGATTACGTTTTTTTTTTGTTTGTTTGTTACATTATTTTCTGGCAGAGGTCCGTGTTTGATTATAGCTTTGCTCTCTCTGATTACGACCTCTTATCTCTGTGTGGTGCTGCTGGCTTTCTGTCACTCTCCCTCCCCATCAGCCACAGTGACCTTGGCAGAAAAAAAAACAAAGAGAGTCACAAATTCGAGTCTCATCTGTTTGCAACTGAAGACAAAAGAAGGATGAAAACTAGAGAAAAGCCATCTATTTGTAATTATTATTTTTAGTTCTAATCTTAAACATTTCGGGAAATTTATCATAATAATGAAACTGAATCTATGTTCAAGTGCTTATGATGACTTAGCGCATTAATTATTGCAGAATCTATAATGAATTCTTATTGTTCACCATAAGGAGAAAGCTAGTATGAGGGTATGTCATTGAATAATACTTACTGAATAATCAATCAAGTAATGGTTGATGCTGAACTGTGTGGAGGAAACCATCTGGCCTCCATGTCATATAATTGAATCCTTGAGGGAAATGATCTCATTCATGCCATGTTACTGAAGAAAAAATGAGTATGACAATTATTTTATATTTTAATGTGTTTTTTAATCAAAACCTGATTTTTTTTTTTACGGTTTAGCTCAGGTTTCTCGGTAATGTCTGAGGGTTTGACTAATACCTGGAACAGTCATCGCCATCCCATAACTTTCTAATGAAACAATGTTCATCAACCAGTAAGTTAAATGAACCTAAGCTACGACTCAGCAACTGGAGATAATTCTTGTCCTCTCAGCTCATTAAACTATAAGAAAGATAATGTTATGTTAGCAAAATTCAAAGTCATTAACATTGTGTAAGGCTGAGAAACAATAAATATAACAGTATGTTTAACAAGACAAGCTAGCAACTCAAATCAGTATCAAGATTTTCATGAACAAATAACAGCTATGTATGTCGGCTGCAGCAAGAGGTAATGAGTTGAATAGTGAATGGTATTTTATTTTATTTTAATTTTAATTCATTTTTTAAAAATTAATTTAATTTAATTAAATTTTTTATGATTTTATGTTTTAATGTAATGTTAAGGTGACCTGATAAAGATACAGCCAGAGCTGAGCATTTATTTAAAACAGCAAATGAACATTAATTAATTACAGCTTCTTATTCACATATCCAGCAGTTATGGAATAACTTGACCATTCATTTGTTCCTGTGATTTTTTCCATTTGCTGAATATAAGTTTAATATTCACTTTTTTTGTTCTGTTTGTTGGACTTCATCAATGTCTGGGAGACGTATCTGTCTCTTTGGCTAAATGATTCACTTTGTCCAGCAGCTCATCACCAATCTTTCTGCTGTTTTGTGCTAAACAGGTAGTGTCCCCGTGATTGTGGATATTTTAGCCTGAAAAACCACCTGCTGCAGCCATGAGCCAGTCACAGTAAACCAGCATGTTAAATTTGTAGTCAGACAGCTGAACCATGAGCTGAATCTCATTTTTAAAGCTCTGTTTAAGTGAGAGGAGCTACAGATTTTGGGTATTAATCCTCTGTAGATCCATTAATTAAACTGGATCTTTATCAGATTGTTAACTGATATAATGTTCAATAAATGCTGACAAATTAGCTGGAAGTTACATAGAACAGGCTGTTTTAGAGGCATATATTTGGTCAATCTTTCTAAAAAGCACAAAAATACCAATTATTAAAAAATAATTTACATAATATATGAGGTAACTGTGGGTCATCAATCAGTCACTGATTGATAGTATATTGAGTGTAAACTACTCACATTAACTTACAGTAATATGATAATTTTTTATTGATAAAAAATCAGGAATTTATGACTCTAACATTAATTCATCCATTAAATCATCAAGATTCATGAAACAGTTAAACATCACTCAAGATAAACACATGTTTTATCCCCTTAATTTAAAACATTTTCCCTGTGGCTCATACATTGATACATTTTTTAAAATTATAAAGTAATCCGTTTTCTAATTACTAAACTAATTAATCCAACATAAATGATATAAACCAAAACATTTCTATATTCAGGCAGCATTCATTTTGCTTTAGTGGGGTTTGTACTCTCCAGGATTTTCACTGCATTTGACATTATTTGCAGTTTGTCATGCTTGTCATGCATGCCAAGTGCTCATAATATACGAGCCTACGGGTAGAGAATAGATAGCTAGCCCTGGAGCAGAGCATTTGGCACTGTCTTGAAGAATATCAGTGAGATTTGGTGCCTCCCCTCCGCTGTCTCTCCTGCTGATTGCATTTCCAGACTTATGATTCCTCTGCAGCGCAGGCAGAAATCCATTGAACCAAGGACAATATCAGAACTCTTATGTCTACAAACTGCGCTACAGAAGGGAAGGAGATTGAGAAAATTAATGTTTGCCCAGTGGAATTACATTTTCCACCTTTCATTGAGACTGCTTTTCATCTAGAGAGGAGAAAAAAAGGATGAATATGGACAATGAATAAGCACACGTATGATGCTATCAGCTGCTCGTTGAGCAACCTGCAAGCTGCTGATGAACTGCAAGCAACTGTGCATTTCATTCAAAAATCACCACAACCACAATCAATGTAGAGTGAATATATTTAGGGAATATAACAGGATGTGATACTGAGAACGGAGGCTGTGCAGGAAGTTCATACGGTACAGCGTGTATGCTGCTAATAAAGCTTCTTTTGTGTCTGAATATGCAGGTGCACTCTGCAGGTGAGAGACAAGATGAAGATGAAGAGAGTTTAGGGTTGGTTGCTGAAAAGCCATGTTTTTTAGTGAGTGAAAAAAGAGCAAATATTGATCATTGATTGGTTGTTTCTTGGATTATCTCTTGAACAATCAACAGTCCTCTGTGAGTTTTCCTCTTAATCTAAAACAAATGTTATATTTTTGATTGTTACGCTGACTTTGAAAATCAATATTCTGTGGTTTTATTACTGTTGGACCACAGGGTCTGAGGATTTGAAGACTTTATATTTACATATTCACATATACACATTACACATACACAGCACATACATATAATGTAATACAGTGTCACGTTTTTTATAACCAGAACTCTGTGAAAGTTTTACATAAGTGTACAGTGTGAAAGCAAGCCATGCAGCCATGAAGCAGCTTGTTAGCTCTGCTTAGCATAAAAACTGAATATATGTGTGTGTGTATGTGCATGAGTGTGTGTTGGTGGGGGGTGGCCCTTGCCTGATTTTGTCCTTATTTTGTGGCAGAATCTGCATTGCAACATCTTCTGATTTCCTCAAGTTTCTTCTCGTTGCCTCACAGTGATGATTCAAGTTTGCAGGAAGTTACTGCGCAATTCATCTACCGGTTCATGGGAAATTCAGCAGATTGAAAATATGTCATCATGTCTCACAGTTTGCTTTTGTCTTGTAAAAACTGAAAACAGCATGAAACTAACCAAGTTCACATTCCTCAACACATACTCAACAATTTCTGTCTGCTTTCATGTCTCCTTTTTAAAACTAAACGAGTTGATAAACTTATTTCACACTCTCTTCAATCCTTATCTCTGCTGCAGTTACTTGTTTATGCCGCTGCTCAAAACTGTTCTATTACTCCATGTGAAATTATGACAATTTTACTTTAGCTCTTCGGTGAACGTGTCTCTTTCTCTCTCTCTCTCATTTCCAAAGGGTGTTGATCGTTTTGGAAACAAATGCGGTGTGTACTGTGTTGTTGGTAGTTGCTTGGCTCTGAGAAAAACAACAGCATCAGCAGCATCAATAATACTACTTGGAAACGCTTTAAATGTTGTAGCCTGCAGGCAACAATTTCTCAAAACAGTCTTTGCTCAGAGTTGCATCACGAGCAACCAGAAAATACCATGATAACAAAGTGAAATTTTCGCTGCGATGGTTCTCATATGTAAAGCTTGCTACGAGTTTCTGCAAGATGTTTTTGGTAGCTAACTGAAATTAGTGAAAAAAAACATGGTCTGTCTGGAAAATACATGGCCTGTTTCGGAAAATCTTTGGCAGTTATGCAAAGTATTTAATATCTGTATTAACAGAGTTAAATTATTTAAAACCACTGGAGCGGCGCCTTAATACACTGGGAAAGTGAGGAGGATGGAGGGAAGGACAGAGATCATGGGAGGACAGAAGAGATGGTCGAACAGACCCACAGGGAGGCCTTTCTAAAGGAAGTCATGGCCTCTCTGTAAATGGAAGTCATTTATCATCCTTTCATTGTGGATGAGTATAAGTTATCAAACATTCTCCTTTTTCTCCTCCCACCATCTGTCATACCCGTCTCACTACATCTATCACTCGCCGTGTCTGCCTGCCTCTGACTCCTCATGTATCTGTTCTGCCACTTTTCCTCCACATTTTAACATGAGCTCTTTTTACATCCTATCTGTATTTTCATTAGTGCTCATCAGTGTATTCAGTGTTGATGTCTAAGCCATTAAAACTCCTCTGATGTGCAGACACAGAATATTTATGGATGAATGTGGCCCTTCTCTCAACTGCAATGCCTATTTTCATTATTGATTAATCTGTCAAATATTTTTGCTTAATGAATAAACCATTTAGTCTATAAAACACCAGAAAATGTTGAAGAGGACTGAAAATCTACAGTCATACTTGCAGCAAAGGGTAAGAAAAGCGGGAAGCTTATATATATTTTAGGGTTTTTTTCTGAAGTGAGAGAATGGTGGAGAATGTTTTTAAGGTTTACTCCTCTGAGAAATACTTTTCTTTTCAATCATTTCGGAGCCAAAATAGTGTAGTGCTTAGGTCCACCGGCACTAACAGAGTTTGTGCTGACGTTAACTCATTCAGTGGCCATAATAGAACTAAATGTTTTGTATTTCTTTATTTAAATTTGGGCAGTTTCTGTACTTTACATATCAGGCTATATCTGCTTTGCAAAATCAGTAATATATTAGGAGCAAAAGGTGCTTTTTTCACAAACATTTTTTTTAAAAGCAGAAACCTTTACAATACTTGTTAAGTCCCTTAGAAACAATGTTGTCAGCATCTAACATGCTAACATGCTCACAAAGGAAACATCAACATGCTGATGACGCAGTTATAATGTTTCAGTCAGTAAAAGAGAGATGGGAAAAGTTGTCGATTATCATGTTTAAGAAGCAGGAACTGTTTAATATTTAGCATTTTTGATTAATTGATGACTTCAAACATTTATTTGATTATAAAAATTGTTGATAAATTTCCTCTCAGTGACTTTGAATAAGAACACTAGATTGCAGATTTGTTATCAGGTTTGCAGGATGTGTTTGAGTGTGAAAGTCTACGTTACCAACAATACATCCCTTTGATACATTCTTCTGACACACACACAACACACACACACACACACACATAGACACACACACACACACATAGACACACACACACACAAACACACACACACACACACACACACACACACACACACACACGCTAACTTTGCCGCCCCATCATTCACCCCTTTGTTGTCCCTTCACCCCCCCTCCCTCTCTTTCCTCTGTCCACTTCTTCTCCTTTGCCCTCTGCACCTCCTCCACTCCTCTGTGTCATCACTCGACTGCACACTCAGATCTTTGTCACATCTGGTCCTTTCCACAAAACAGCCCCCCATCAGGGCAGATTTGCATTGGTTCCCTCAGTCTGGCAGGAGGCCACACAGGAAGTACATACACTTTAAACAGGAAACTGCAAAAAGGAAGCTAATGTTTGTTTTAGTAGAGATGTCACATAATGCTTCCATATGCAAACAACGGGATGTACTGCAGACAACAGCGGTTAAAGTCTAAATGTCAACCTGATGAACTGATGCCACCACGACAGATACACTGGATAAATAAAACAAATAAATACTTTAACCTTTTCTATTTTCCTTTTTACATTATCAAATATTTTTAAACTACAAAACTTATTAGTCTGTTCTGATGAGAGGTTTGTATTCTGACTTAATCTAAATTCAAATTCACAGACAATAAATAGACAATAGAACACAAAAGCAGCCAATAGCCATAAAGCAAAAAACAGCTTTCTATCTGGATCAATGATGTTATATAATTGTCTTATTGAGCACTGACTGATTCTTTTGTTCTTTAAGAGCATTTCTTAATGTAAAAAAGTGATTTGTTGTTGTAACAAGTGTTTCTTGCTGAAACTTAATTTAATTGATCTAATAATAATTTGCTATGCAGTGGCGAGACACATTTTTCATTACAGCATGAAAAATATGTCAAAAGGGCTTTGAAAACAAGAAAGGAAAACATGAAAGAAAAAATGTCTCTATAATGAGAAACTGGGCAAATATTTTTTCTGCTGTCAGTAGGGCACTACTTCATTGCTACATTGCCATAATTAGGGCTTTGGTTAATTTAAAAGGCTGAGATCGATAATTTACTGGCACATAAATATAAACACACAGTTAATCTACATGACTACACACACACACACACACACACACACACACACACAGACTCTCTCTCACACATACACATACACATACACATACTGACTCACACTGTAGCACTTTTTGGTGAGCTTAGCATACTTTGTGCTGATCAGTATCCTATCTGAACAGGAAGTTTCATATCTTTTGTTATGAAAAACATTCTTGCACTCTTGCGATTATGACCGCGATATCACAGAAAAATGTTTAGAAAAATACTCAAGGTGGATTATCATGTTAATGAACTGTGACAAAGGACATGCGTATATGCAGATGGAGAGAAAAAAAAAACCCCACACACACGCATGCTGGGGGAAGGGAGACTGATCAAAAGAGAACATTTTGAAGTCAAAGCACAAACAGGCGGTGGTGCCCTGGCTTGTGGTGGCTGAGGTCACCGCTGCAGATGAGCCGGACCTTAAGGTCATGTTTTTAACCAAGCTATACTGCTTATTCAGCCTTCTCTCTGTGGTGCGTCTGTAGGAGTATCAGAAGCAGCAGTCAGGCCTTGAGGGAACGTTCATATCATGCAGCTGCTCTTTTTTGTGTGTGAACTCCTCTCAGCAGCTACAAACTCTGAATCCCCACAGACTTCTACTGTTTTTTTTTTTGTTTTTTTTTATCGAGGTTAAGGAACACAGACATAAAACACAGCTGAGTATCCAGGTCTTGAGTGTTACAGCTGAATGCATTGGCTCAAGGAAACCCAGGGGATCACTTATACAGGGTAAGCCATCAGACAGTATCTGAAGTCCGTGATTGCTCTTTTATAACCAGGAAACTATCAGGTTGTCTGCTCGTATGCTGCTTTAACAACCTCATCAACACTTGTAGCAGCTGAGATCCTTCACAACACTTACAGTCTCAGGTGACAAACCACAAGCAGACAAATGATTTTTGCAGAGAAAAGTGGAGTGAGGGTGATGTTGCAAAACCTTTAGCAGCGCTAAGACGCTCTGTGCTGTAAAAACATTTTCTTATTCTTTAGTTCAGTGTTGAGTTTTTGGTTCCAGGGAGTATTAAGTTTAAGTGACATGGGGCCAAACGAGGACTCGTCAGAGCTCCCCCGGCTCCACCTGCTCACAGGGGCTTTTACACAGCTTTGCTTTTTGCTTGAGTGTGGTACTGTCAATTAAATTCGACTCTTTTTAAGGTTACTCTCATGAAGTCACTTAAGTGCACTTGGAACTAACCTTTTCCTTGTTAAGGTTAACTTTAAATGTCTGCGTGTGTAAATGGCCTCCTACCACTGTCTTCAAGAGTGATACGATGAAAAAAACAGGTAGCAGTCTGTGGCTCAGTTGGCTCTGAACTCTTGTTTCTTTCTCGCAATACATCCTAAATGGATACAAAAATTCTGAAACACCCGATAAGGTTCTCATTTTAATTTCTTTTAGGGACTTGAAACACCACGGTGATGGTTGGCCTGGTTAGTCTGCAGCTTTTTGGTGGATTCAGCATTTAGAACCTGTAGATAGGAGAGAACTTGAGCAACAAGCATCTGGCTGTTGTTTGAACAGCCAATCAGAGTGAAAATATAACATCAGGTTGTTGGTGTTTTGCCTTTAGATTACTGGACAAGTAAGTCCTTATAACAGGTAGAACAGGAGGGGAAAAAGCTGAGCGAGGATTTTAAAAGTGGAAGTTTAACTCGGTTCTTATCACAGACTCAAGAAGTAGTCTTTAGCTTTCGCTGCAGTATCCATGATTTACCCCAAGTGCAGTTTCTCCTTATTTTTCTCACCAGCCTGTTTTATTTTCTCCTCAAAACCAAAAAACCAAGGGCGGACAACAGCAGTGTCATTTGCAACTACTTATCTGACATATCCTCCATTAGAAGCGGTGATTATTATATTATGTAGAAACCATCTAATTAGTGGGTGAGAGTAAGTGTATCTTTGGTCAGCTTAACAGTCGGCTTCATCGATTTGGTGTGTCTGGAGTCTAACACATAAACAGCTTCCCTTTTTGCTTCTACCGAGGAAGCAAAGAGGGAATGAAAACTTTCCTTTACTGTTTTATTGTATGTGAATGTAGAGTTTGTACAAGATGGTTCCAACTTTTTACTGATGCTTTATGACGCGTACAGTAAAAAAAATCTTCTATTCCAAGACTCTGTGTTTTTAATCAGCTTCATTCCATCAAAGGAAATATTCAACATGTTTTCCGGATCTTTTAATTTCCCCAAAACTCAGCTGGACGTTTTTGGTCTCTTCGGAGAGTTTGGGATCTCCACTAGAGATTAAAAATAAGTTTGGTGAGTTGCAGTGTTGGCAGCACAGAGTGAATTTGCAATGAGTGGCAAACAGGCCAGCTGCTGCTTACCCTGATTAATATGAAGTGTGCTACTCTCGTCAAATTTTCCCCTTCAAAGTGTCTTAGTGTCCTGACGATTATAAACACATCAGTGATGAGTTTTTTTTTTCATTCTAGAAACCTAACCTTGAATGATGGATGTTCAGTAACCAAAGGCCAACATCAAACCTTTTATTTCCAAGCAATCTATTAAATTTTAAAAACAGTAACAGCTTTCTGACCAAAAACAATATTCTCTCGTGGTCCCAGTCAGACATTTTGACAGACTACAGCATAGAAACCAGACACGGGCATAACAATGGTGTTGATGGTTTCAGTTCAGGTTGTCATGGTTCTGTTGCGAAACCAGAAAATGTTGTGGTTAAGCATCTTAGAAATATAACACTTAATTTAGAACAGTCAACCAAAACTTCCTTCCTCTCATGCACGCTTCAGTCTACAAGGTCAAAAACATACAGTGTTATCAGTTTTTAATTCTTAATTTCTTCTACCAGGTGTTATACATCTGTGCAGTCAATCAATATGCAAGAAATAATTTTTTAAAGATGAGACAGAAACACTTTTGCTTGGCTTAGAGGCGAAAATACATCCATTACTATCATTTTGTGGTTTATTGTGGCTAAAATACAATTAAGTGCAAGTGTTTTCTTTGATTTTTATATTATTTGTTTAAGATTTAAGTCACAAGTCTAACAACAAAAAAGCTTTTTTTCAAATAGTAAAATACTGGTACAGCCTGCCTTGTAACACTGAAAAGCTACCATAATTCTTGCTTGAACCAGGCTTGAGCGAGGCTACACTATTATTCCTTTTTTTGTCTCTACATCCAAAAAGCTCTATTTAGACAAAACAATCAATCATGTGCTGAACACTGTGCACCAAAACCCCGAAAAGAGAGAGCATATCAATTAGTTTCAGCTGAGCGTCACTGTTGCTTGACTTCTAAGTCCCTCTTTGCCTTTATGTGCCTCTGTGATTGGTCGGATCATCCACTGTGGACCACTTTAATGTTCACATATTAGACACGTGGCTATTTTCAGCTCTGCTCCCAAACTGTGAAATGCAACAGAAGCAGGCAAACATCCTCGCTGAGCAGGTCATTTATGTCAAGTAGCTTTCAAGCAGGCTTTCAGCTCCTTGTGTCTTCTCGGGTCTGTGTTCAGTATTTTATCTTATTACTCTCGCTGATTTTATACTGAGCTCGATCATTAGTCTTTTTACTGACAACTAACAAACTTTAATCAACATCAACATATAATTTGTCAAAGCATACACATCTTGTAGGAAATGCTGCCAAAATTTTGTAAACACGATGAACAAATGTTGCTACTCAATAAATCTGGAAAAAATTTTAGCCTAAAAAAGTACTACTTTTGATTCCTGCCTAAACATCTGATCTTGAAGTATCCACTTCTCATATCAAAGCTTTGAGAAATTTCTCATGGTTGTGTTCAGGCAGTGGCAGCACTTTGTTGTGGTTGTAAGGAAAGATTGCTGTCTTTTCTTTTAACTAAATGATACAGAAAAACTTAAAAGTGACTTAAAACGTCTTGACATTTCTTTAAACCACAATCTTTCTCTTTCTTAACCAAAATGTGTTTGATGACACAAAAACAGATCCTAAATGAGGAAACTGAACTGTGGTGTCAAAGCCTTTGTGATTTTTGCGTGACTCTGACGGGGGTGTGAAAATGTGGCGCTTCCTTCGCTTCCTTCACTTAAAAAAATCACCACAGTGTAAGAAGGTAAATGGTTTACACGATCTTTTGGCTGCCTCGCTCTAAATCCTGGGTTCAGTCTCCTTTTAACTCTGTTTTGGTCTCAACTATCATAGGGGAGTGTTAAGCTGCGAAACACTCCACTTTGTTCACATTGTAGCACAGGCGATTGTGGCTTGAAAGGTTGATGGAAGCAGTGACAATGAACCAAAACAGCGAAGCTTTGGACCATAAAATGGACAAAAAGATGTTAAAATGCTTCGTAGACCTGCGGGGAAAACGGCAAAATCATTGAAATTTCCTGTAAATTTGTCCCAAAAAATGGCCCCTTATATTGACTTTAATAGAGACAGACTACATGAAAGATCCTGAAAAGTGAAACTGAAACATCGTATACACCCCCTGGTGTCTGGCCACAGTAAAGCGGGTAATTCCTCCCGCCCCCTTCATGTTAGCAGTCGGGAAATTGGTCAAAACAAAAAAATCAAAGTACAGCAAAGATTGTTCTAGTGATTAAAAGCATTTATTTCATAATAATTTTCAACCGTTTATTTTCTAATAAGTTTGATCATCATTTAGCACTGATGTTAAAAAACAGGTTTTTAACATTGTAGTTGACAGCTAACCATAAAGTTTATGTTCATGTTTGTCTTGTTTCTTAATTAATTAAAACCTAAACCCTATGAGCAAAAAAATATCAAAATGTTCATCATTATCATGTAAATGTTTGCACAAAACTATATCTGTTGTTGTTATATTCATGATGGACATGCCTCAACTTAAGGTGAAAATATTGCATTGAAAGGTAAATCTAAAATTGGATTTGATCCCCCACCCCCAAAAAAACCAAACAAACAAAAACCCACCACATTTATCTCTAAAGAAATCGAGCCAACCCTTTTTCAAATTATTTACACACAGTCTCAAACAAGAGCAGAGTAGAAGTGGAAGTGATAAAACCTTGCAGTGAAAACAGTTAAACAGCTGACTGAAACAGTGACAGCGGCTCCATTTGTCATTAAACTTATCTTGTTTTTACCAGCGAGACTCCGCCAACCAACCAGCCCTGTTTCGTTTCTGTTTTCTTCCCGCATCTAAAGTAGTCCAGCCAAGCATGAGATGGTTGTATAAATGTTATCTCACATACTGGTGACCTTTCAGGGGCATCATGCCAGGCAAAACACTGCAGCTGAAAGCTCTGAATGGATCTGTGATGACCCATGTGTCCCCCACCCCAACCAGTCGTCACACTTGGATGAGTGCGCAGAAAGATCTTCTCATTCCAGGCTGCTAATGGCCGCCTCTGGGCAGCCGAAAGCAGGAGGTCACAGAGATGCTGGGAAAAAAAAAATGAGTAAAAGCAAGCTGTAGACTCAGTGTAGCTGTGATTTGGGGAAAATATATCCAAATGTCAGTTTTGCACTCCGCACAGTGTGTGTCATTGTAAAGCCTGAAATCAATCCCGAGAGAGAAAATGAGAAATGCAGGGGGTTGAAGCAAACTCCTACATGGTGAAAACAAATGTGGTCCTATACATAGTTGACATGATTTCAGTGAGTAATATCAGTGCACTTTATAGCAGAAGTTATATTAAAAGACAGAAATAGTGAGTTACCAGATATAGAGCACAATGTAAATGTGGCAGAGTTTTGTGTCTTTTCTACAGCTTTTTTTTGCACATAAAAGCCAGTAGATTCCTTAGAAATGAGCAGGATAAAAAACTCTTGTTAGGCTGCTCACATTTTGAATTTTTTATTATCAATAAATCCCATGAAAAGACAAAAATAATGAATTCATACTATTAACAAATATTGACAATATGGCTTAAGTCTGCTGTAATTTATTCCTCTGATCTTAATTGTAAAAAAAAAACAAAACACTTCAGTTAGCGGGACAGTCATTCTGTCACTGTGATGAAAAAAAGCAGATTAAAAGATTATCATCAATTATTATTAGATTATTTTTAATAAGAATGATAAAATAGTCAGTGAAATGCGTAGCAGAGCTGAAACGAATAGATCCGCACAGTGAGGATTTGATGATAGTGGTGTTTCAAGCTCAAAATGTCACTGGTATTAAAGTCTTTTTATTTGTTTCCAGTCTGTTATTATGAGTCAATTCCACGTATACTGTGCTGTTACCATAAATGCACACTAGCTCACCAAACGTGTTCATTCAAGGCTGAAAATAGTCCTTAATAAAAGCTACAGCCCAAACCATAGCACTCAGCTGTTTTATGCAATTACAGAAAAATAAATACAAAGCTACATATTTGTGACCAGTTTTTTAGAGACCGACAGCGTCTGGGAGAATGAATTGGCTGTGGGTAGATTTAATAAACAGGGTAGAAAAAGGCAGGAAGTATTAAAGACAATTTGTCTACGGTGTAATTATGAGAACTGATGACCAGTGTCACAGATTTGTTTGATGTTTTTCAGTCTAATAATTGCCGAAATCGATTAAAAAGACTGCCCAAAAATTACAATTTATTGTAATAATATGCATAAATCAACAAGCAATAGCCATGGTATTGTGGTTCATCACAATTTTTCAAGAAAAAATAAAACAGCAACAGCTTCAGTGTTCACAAGTCTTGTAGTCTTGCAGTCATAACTATTTCGTATTTCATTTATCTTTAAATACAACACATCAATCAAAGTCACTTTTCAGATTGCTTTCTGTTACTTTTATGCTAGTTTCGATCATTTTCGGGAAATGCTTTGTTTTGGCAGAAAGATTTGAAATGCTATCCCTGTCAAAGGGTTAATGATCATCACTCACATGCAAATTCAGCAGCCATGTTTATACAGACCTGTAAATGAAGATGCCATTGTCTTTGTTCCTGATGCTTCTCCTGCTGGTCCTGCTGCCTGCCTGTTCTGACTGTTTCACCAGCTCAGCCTTCTCCAGTTCAGGTTTTCTTATTGCGATGCCTCACTATTGGCTTCTCATCTGTTGTGCATTTCTTCCCATTTCAGTGACACGAGTCTGCTGGGTATTGTTCTGTACAGCTGTGGGAGACTCATTGTGCTCCCGGCTGAGTTCTCCTCTGCTGCTGGAATTAACTGTGGAGCAGAACCTGTTTCACTGCATTGCAATGAATGCAATAAATGATGCAAGTGTCTGGTGTCAGTATGTGCTTTAGATATTGGGATTTCAGTGTTTGCCGGTGGATTCAACACTTTGATCCAGCATGAACTATCTCAACCTCTGTTGGATGGATTGCCATAAAAATTAACAAAAGAAAATAAGGTGGATGTTAACATTTAGCTCCAAGCGCAGCACTGGTGAAGTTAAATCAATCAATCAAACTTTATTTGTGTAGCACTTTTCATACAATAAAAATGCAACACAAAATGCTTCACATTATAAAACAACCCCCCGAATCACCCCCACTCCTCCAATCCACACAGAACAAAAAAATTGTAATGAATGACTGAATATGTATGAATATGTATGACTGGTGTGTGAAAAGAATATGTTTTCAAACCCGAAACTGAGGAAACTGAGGAAACACTGTCATAACTCTAATGAATTTATAATGAGGAAACACCAGAGGAGGATAAATTGTGAGGTTTCACAAGGGGGAAAAAAAAAAGGTGGAGCAACCTCCATAAGGATTTCATGGAGGTCTGTGAGGTCAGACTGGTGGTTGGTGATATACCAGCTCCCAACATGTCATGTGAGCATCATGCATTCTTCATGCAGAATTAATGTGATAATCAGCCAGTGGGAGCAAGCTGTTGTACATACCTTACTAATTAGAATGACAGCAGGAGAGGCAATTAGCTGGAGGAAACTGTACATCCAGACTGACTTAAAGTACATCCTGTGAGGCCCTGTGTCATGAGCATGTGGTCATGATGATTATTTTTTTATTGATGACAGAACCAGCATGAAATATAGAAAGTAAATGTGAAGGTATCTGCCTGTTTAGTTTATGTGCCGTCTTGTTTGTTCATTCCTCATGCACAGGAACAGTAAATGACTACGGGGCAAATTGTTGGAACAATCTAACATACTGCTGTTCTGCAGTGCAATCTTGCAAAGTTGTAATTTTCTGTAGTTCCCAATGTAATTTAAGCCGTGCGAGTATTTCGCTCTGGTATAAATAGAAGGACGTTATAGATGTTGAGCTAAAATCTGATTTCACTCCGTTCCTTCTCTCGGGCACCGCAGCTAAATATATGACTGCCATCTAAATATGTCCTATTACTGTCTTTCCAATCTCCAATTCTGCTGTGCTAAATCAGTCCCTCTGTCTCTTTCAGTGGCAGGGAGTCTTACTCATTACCATTTCAAACCTCTAGTTTGGCTTCCATGTTCCCTCATTATATCTGATAGAGAGTCTGGCCAGTTTGGGGAAAAGGAAACAGGCGTTCAAAGCCGACGCAGAGCTGGAGTGAAATTACACGGTGCTGTTCAAAACCACACTCATAAATCAACAATAGTGGATTTGTTGTTCCATAGGGTGACACACACCATGTTTACAGATGCTCGTGTGAGTGTCTCGCTGTGTTTCTTGTATAGAGTTGATATGTTGCGTCCATGTAGACGATGCAAAACAAGCTGTGTCACTGCAAAATAATTACAACTGTGCTCTCCAGCAACAGGCAGCCACACTGGGAATGAATTATGTATTATGAGACTGACTACCAATCAGACTGCACACGTCTGCTGCTTTACCTGTTGTACTTTTCAGAGTTTGGTGTACAAAAATCAACTCGTACTGTGAAATTATGCAGAAGGCAATTTCATTCAGTCCCTCACTTCATCTTAATAGCATTTCACGACATTTGTTTTGCAAATCCTCATTGGCCTAAAACTTCCTGATGGATTAGACAGGTTCTTTGTTATCGAGGCTTACAGCACACAGCCACATTATTCAAAGTGGGCTTCCTATATCACATTAAGGCTAAGCTTATAAGAGGATGTGCAGAAATGTTAGGGAGAAAAATATTGTGCCAAACAGAAAGATACTCTGACTTAAGGTGAGTGACTGAATAAAATAATCTCTGATATTTAAAGTTTGATTTGGATTTAGCAAATATGTAGGTGTTGGTGAGTACGATCCTGTTGCGTTACATCCAGGTTCCTCTCTTGTGTAAAATTGTGGGGGTCCTGCTCTTCTTGTGAATTTCTAAAAAGGCATATGGCGTCTCTGACCTGCAGGTGTTGGGTCACAAGCGTGCTGAGAGTCCAACAGGCGGGGAATCACACTGTCAAACATACATTCACTCTACTGCTGGATAATCACTGTTTCTTCAGCTGGAGAACCTTTCGACGAAGCTTTTGTTCATAAAAGATGAATAATTATTGTTAAATTCTTAATAACCTTAATGGAAAACAAGCGGTAATAACAATATAGTTTTTATGTGCAGCTAGAGAGGGAGGATATGTGGAAAAGAAGTGAAAAATCTCATCCTACTCACACTGTAAATCCTTTAAAGAAGGCTTTGCTGCCTCTCACTGCCAAACGCTTTGATACATCCCTTTTGAAAATAACTGGGGAAAAAAAAGGCTGGAACAGGATGATTTTAAGGGGATTCAGGAGGAGAGAGAGATTTGGGGTTATTTCATATATCTTTTCAGTATGAAAAAAAATCTAAAGTATCTCTTTCAAAAGGTAATGAAACTTGTCAGGAAAAGAGAATTTGCCTAGAGCAACAACTGATCACAGTCTTCAGCCCTTTTTTTATCACAGAGATCAGGCAGTGCTGTCCCCTCTTTACACCACCTTTGTTTTGTCTTTACACTGAAACACAGAACTTTACATAAAGCTGCCGATGTGTATTTTTGTCAGTTGAGGAAACTTAAGAGACATGACAAGCATGTAAGACAACAGGGCAAGTGCATGTAGCAAAAGCATCAAGCAGTGTCTTTGAAATCATAATAGTTGCATAATGTGACACAGTTTGCATTTATTTAATATAACAATAATTTACGGCCTCTTTTACATGGTAATTTATCTCTTTCTCTGCTGGAGGGGTAAGGTGCTTCCTTTCCTCATTGTTTCCCTAAGTTGTACACGTCTTCCGTTGCTGTTTTTTCCCTTTTAGTTAGCTGCTAACTACAACTAGCTGCTTTTTAAATCAGTCACACACTTAGCATCATCAAAACATTACACCCCTGTCCCATCCTGCTGGCACGCTGCCTTGTTCTTTTCGCACAGATGGCGACTCGGTGCTGTTACCAACCCTGCTGCTGGCTTAAAGGCTGCACACCAGTAACCTCCCCTCTCAGCCCTTTAGACCTTTTATACAAAACGACATGATGCAACTGCACAATACTCCTGCCTTGAATAGGCTGTGTAAAAGGGCCCTTTATAATCTCAATGTCCCATCATGTTGCAGCTAAAATTTTTGAAAGCCTGTCTAAACTGTGATCCTTTAGCATTAACAGTAGATGCTTTGAGGGAAATATTAAGCTACCTAACACTAACAGAAAAATATATAAATACACCTCTGAGACTGAAAGTCACACTGACATATTATGTGAGTAAAAGTATCTTTTGCAAAATGTTCATCTGTATGCCATGTTTATTTTAACAAATAAAATATTATGTAATGCCGAAAAATGTCTCCTGATAATGTTGGTATACTATGGACTTTTATATATTATTGGATCCTTACTGATTTGTAAGATATAAATAGTATTTTACTGATATAGTTTGGCATGGTGGATATAATTTGAACAATTTCATATGCTGTTGTGTAGTTTAATTTGTAACTATGAAATACACTTTATCTTTAATTATAACTTAAGCATTTAAATAAATATAGCAGAGAAGTAAGTACTATGTTTTCCACTGAAATGCAGTAGACTAGCATGAAATAGAAATATGCCAGTAAATTAAGAGTACCTCTCTTTGTACTTATGAGGACTTTCTGCATAAATGTAATGTGCCATATTTATCCACTGAGCAAAGCTAGAGAATATCTAACTTCAGACTTGTCATAGAACATAAATATGTATAAACATACAGTCTGAAGAGACTGGAAACACACAACAGGTTGCCATGTTGAAATCTGCTTTAGGTTTGTTTATTTTCTCTCTGCTGTCTCATACGGTGAAGCAAAATACAGTACACAAGCCAACTTTCACTCGTCAGAGACCCAGATTCTTTTCTGTCTGTAGCCCATGTACTCTGCAGCGGGAGTGTGGGATTGGCTGGAAAAAAATCACAATGTAGGCGTTGGTACGCAAAAGTAGATATGCTGAGTGCGAGGTAAGATTGCATGCGTTTAGTTTTTAAAGTGGCTTGACAGTGAAAGCATCACACCGCTGCGAGTCTGAGTGTGTGAGTTTGCATGTGTATGTGCATATTACATATTAATGTGTAGAGCTGCTAAATGCTTAGCATCCTGTTTGGATGACAGCAGAGGGTGGGAGCTCTCACAGCGGACCGGCCATCATACACAGACCTGTCCATCAAATACTTGGTCGCCATGGCAACAACCTAGTTCCAAGCTTGTGCAAGGCGGGTTGCAGCGATATAATGGAGGACCAGGCAGAGCTGTGCCTGCTCGGGGATGCGCTGCTTTTAAAGCGCCAATCCTCATCCTTGTCTTCTCCAGTTAGACTAAATGAGACTGGGGGAGAGAGAGTGTGACACAGTATCTGGCTACAGCCCCCAAAACACACACACACACACACACACACAACCACAGAACAAGCAGATGGCAGCACAGTTACATACACACGCACAGCACCTTTTAAAGTGTCTGTTTTCTTTGGAAATTAATACTTAATACTCAAACCACATGACACTTTATCAAACGCTTCTCAAGAAGCAATATTGAGAGGTTTAAACAAGAGTTTCAAACAGCTCAAGGAGGCTTATCTTATCAACAACATGTAATCATTAAAGGTATTACATCCAGCTTACATCAGTCAGATAACAGGAAGATTACAAGCAGAGCCAGAAATTGAAAGTGTGAACTGGAGAACAGGAGAGGAAGAAAGACAATGTCAAAGAAAGGTGGAGCCATCTTTAGAGGGAAACAGATGGATCAGACGGTCATGGGACTGGAATCTTATCAGTACAGCTGATGATTGTGACCTCACACTGTCAGACATGTGGAAAGGAGGGTAATTGCTGTTTTTAAAAAAGTGTGAATCCTGTGCAGGAAATAGTGTGAGGAGGAAATAAATAGAGGAAAGCCAGCCTGAAGCCCAGAAGACATACACAGAAAGAAAGAGAGAGAGGTACTAAAGTAACAAAAGGTGAGCTGACGCACGCTGTCATCGCTGTATGGTGAGGCTATTAGAGTGGGGGTGCTGCCATCTCCCCAGAAGTGACAGTTACAGTGTAAAGAAATCTCAGGGAAATCTCAGGGGTCCAGCACTGTTGTGAAAGCAGTAGCACAAATGAATTTACCGTAGCTGCAAGTGACAGCAACTGGCAGAGTCCAAACACTGTGGATCAACACTAAGCTTGAAAATGTGTTGAAACTGTACATTTCCAAAAGTTTTCATTCCGCTGGCACACTCAAGTGTGTTTCGAAAGGTCCCAACTCACACAGGAAAATCAATCTAAGTCCTCTTTTTTCCCTGTCTGCATCCATACAAATCTGAGATATTTAAAATGATAAAAAACTGTGTGCAACTACTCTGCATTTACAGAATTTATAGGCCTGTTTAGCTCTGCACACATAGAAAAACCTAGGAAATAAAAAATGAATCTCTTGAGCACTTAAATAAGCAGCAACTTCTGAAAACTCCACAAACCAACAAGTGATGTTATGGTGACTCTACCCACTATTGAAAGTAGTGTATATGATTGATATTAATCAGCATTTTTTGATCATCTTTCAAGTGTTTCAAGTCATTTTTCAAGCGTAGAGGCCTAAGATTAACAAGTTCCAGCTTCACTGTAAATACCACTGGCATGTGAACTGAAAATGTCAGAGGAAATTATGGTGGGTATTTTTAGGTAACACTTTAAGTCTCCCTATGAAACATTTATAACAAGTATAAAAGCTTTAAAGAAATAAGAAATGTAAGAAATATAAGAAATATTTTATAGCACTCTGTCATGAAGTTGAAGCAAATTTAAGTGTTTATTAATGCATTTACCAACGCTGTCGCACCTCCTGTGAGCACTTATCAGTAGAGTTATAGGTCAAAAAATAAACACTAAAAAATGCCATGACAACTTGATTATATTGTGTTATGACCATTAATTAAATTTACATATTGTGTTTTTGCATGCTCAGTTTAGTGGATTCATAATGAAGAGTGACTTTTTATTACAATTTGATGATATTTTGAAAGCCAAATTATTCAATACTAATGATTATCAACTATTTATCAATAAAAAATAATTACTACTAATAATAATAATTACTTGATTGAAAATACATTCTTACAACAATAGCTGACAAAACCATCTGTCCTCGGTCCCTTGAGTAGATGATCTGGAGCTTTTCCATCATATCACACACTCATCATCTGCAGAAGGAGTTTGCTTTGTTTGTTACAAAACTGTTCATATTTAAATTTTCTATTTTCTCTGATTACTTTAATGCTTTTTCATTCACGTTGGCATCACAGCCAACAGAAACGATGAGCCTCTGGCCATAATAAGAAAAAAGTGTGAGAAAGAAAAGATGTCTTAGCATTGGTTATTGTCAGGAGATTTGGAGCAGAGCATCTAAATGTGGAGTGATGGTGCGTATTAGAAAGCACCACTGAGGTCTATGTGACATATAGAGAATATATAGAGGTGTCAACAGTCTTCTCCTGCAATGACGAGAGCTTATTCCTACGCCTCTGTCTTCTTAAACTTTCCCTAACAATATTACAGTGTGTTAAATATGGATAACCAAAACTATAATTTAATGTAAAGAAACATATTTGGTGCACACAAACCTCTTATTTTCCTCTGAATCCTGAGAGAGTTATGTATCCTATTGCAGGCAAAGGCACTTGGGTCACTGAGTTTATCCAGCAGTGCTGAGGACTGGAGGAACTGTGGAGAAGAGCAGGTGTAGCTGGTCCCACAACACATCCATCATCCTCTGGGCTCCCTAATGCACATGTAATATTTAGGTGGAACACAGCAGAGGTAGGAACAAAGCGAGTGTAGCTGACAGCCACGAGCATATCTTACCCTTGGACTGAATTAATCTAAAAATCCTTTTTTCTATTTGTCTGTTCGTGCCTGTTTGATAAGTGGTAGGGACATTATCTCAGTAATGTGTTCCAGTGGTGACATTTTAGGTTTGTCTCGAGCATTTTTATCCGTGGTCACAGTTTGGTGTATCGCCCTGTGGTTCTGATACTCTGCAGAATAAAGATATGAAAGGAGCTGTGTCAACAAATATATCTCCAATATTAATAAATAACAGCAGGGGCAGATGAAGAGGTCTTCTCTGTATCACAGTGGAAGTTAAACCATTGTGTGAAGTTTGTACACCTGTCAACAGTAAATCATTCATGCTTTGTTGGACTGTTGTGTTTATTAAGTCAGTGTGCTGTCTTTCATGTAGTTGTGTTGGGCTCATCATGGAGCCTTCAGCCTTCAGGCATTACTTTTAGCATTTTCTATGTCTCTGGGATGGATGTCTTTGTGGGGTTTGGAAAGTTTTAAGTGGTTCCTGTGGACTTACTTGACTGCTGTCTCCTTCTGTTTTGTCATTCTTTGATTCGCCATCTACACTCCTCCTGTAGTTCAGCTTTTTTTCATGTAGCTTCATGTTTTTTTTTTGTGGTAGTTGTGCAGCAAAAATCTAAAAATAAAAATGTTTGCAGTGAAAACACCTGAATGTTTTGTGTTCTCTTCTAATTAGTCACATATCCTGACAGGGTTGGTAGTTGATCCATCTCTTTGGTTCAGATCTTGCCAAGTGTTAGGTGGACTGCAGAGGACCTTGAAACAGATATTGATAGTGCTAAGTGGATGAATAATGATGACTTTGGTGATGCCCTGAAGTTTGTAACTCTATCAGCAACATGTCCAACTTTGGTTCATGATGATCGCACCCCTGTGTCATGAAGACTGGAAAGGAAAGGATGACCTCAAGCTGCAGGTTGATAAAATACTTGATGAAAAAGTAGTTTGGGATTAGATGTATATTTAATAATTTTAACAGCCAGCAGCAAATGCACACAAATATTCTTGCTGGTTATGTTAGTTGACTGTGTCAAAATGAGACTTTATCTACACTGTTAATATTAATGTGCTTTTAGCTTTCTTCCTAAATAAATCCCTGCTTGTAAACCATACACCTGTTATATCTTCTCACTGTAAATTAACTGCAATACATTTTCTGTTGATTATATTGACTTTGTTTGTTAACCTCCATGGCATATATGTTTTACTTTATATACTCAGAGAAAATTAATCATCTAACAGTCATCTGATTATCTTTTCACCAGTTTGAAACTCACACGGCAGCATGAATCTCTGCCATCATTCAGTGAATGTCTGCACGCGGCCTGAAACTCCATCTCATCAACACTGAGCTGCTCCCCCCTCCAGGCAAGACATCTCCTGTCCATTACTGCTTTATAACCATTGGGAACTCAGTAGTGTTCACAGACTCAGAGTGCTTTCACTGCTAACATCACTGCTACAAGCCGCTCCTGCAGATTCATTCTGCACATTATTAGGAGAACTCATTGCAGATTCTCATTTAAGCTCTTGTCTTTTTGCTGAATGTGCTGTCTGACCCACTGCAGCTCATCCACAATGCTGCTGGTTTTTAACCTATCCAAGTTCTCCCACACTGCACCACTTCTCAGCTCCCTGCACTGACTACTGGTGGCTACTTGAATCCAATTCAAGACACTGGTACTTGCCTACCATGCTGTGGATGACTCAGGCCCATCTTACATCCACAACTTGTTCAAACCAGACAACCCATAAACCTCCGAACATTCTGCTCCGGCTATTTGACTTCCGTCTCCCTCGCTACAACAGCCACACAGCTACAGCTCGACAAAATCTCTACTGCTTACTGTCCTGGCTCCAAAATGATGAAAAAGATTGTAAGGTGACCCAAGGACAGCAGGATGCTCTGAACAACTTCTGAAACGAACCTGTTTAAACTGCATCTGGGCATGTAAATAAAATTGGAGAAAAATAATATATTGTTACATTCTTATTTTCTATTATCTTTCCATCTTATCCTCATTATCTTTGACTTGAAGCAAATCAGCATATTTGGAATCTAATGTGATTGTATGATTCCTGCAATTTCTGAGTTGTATCCTCAGTTGAATGCACTCATTGTGAGCCATTTTTTTTGACTAAAGTGTCAGCTAAATGAATGAAAAAGTAATGATCAGTGGATAAACTTTGCAAAAAAAAGTCCATTAATTCCTTAGACTCTTTGTGTGTCTTATCAAGCAATTATAGTGTTTATTCTTACCATAATCCTGCCAAAAATCCACAATACTTTTACAGCTTGGAGAACTAATGCAAATCTCATTAGCTCAGTTTTACTTATCGTTTAGTGCTAATTAACAAATATTCACAAGCTTACAAGCTTAACTTGATGGTGAACATACTTACTAAACATTAGTATCTTAGCATTGTTACTGAGAGCATGTTAGCATTCAGCTCAGAGAACCCCTGTTGATCTGCAGCCTTTACAGCCATTAGCATGATTGTTAATATTCTGTCTCTGCAGGCTCTCAGCACACCAATGCACACCAGCAAAAATCATATACGTTTTCTCGATTAAGTGTGTATTTTCATAAATAGCTTTTCAGCAGTGTGTGTGAATTAGATGCAACATGTGGTAATCAAGTTACGCACAATTTACAGCCATTTCCAGCAGGTCATTTGGCTTCTCTTTCCTATATGTGCACAGCACAGACGAGCTCATCAGACCATCAAATGGCCTGTAGCCACCAAATTTAATCCTTCAGTCTGTTAAGGGATACGTTACCCCCTTGTCATTTCACCACATCGTTTGCTGTTTACTCTCACTTCACAGTGTGTTGAGGATATGAACCCAATAAAACGCTTTCACAAGTCTCATCGTTCAATGTGTCAACCCTTCATTGAAACACCTCCACCGGCATTTTGTTGAACGAGCCCATTAAATCAGTGAGGCCTCTGTGTTATGTTGGCTCTCATAATTTCCAAATCAGTCGAGATATTGAGATTAGGAGAAACAGATGGCATGAAATGACCAGGATACTTAAGTCTGAAAAGACCGGAGCACATCAGTGTATCGCCATGGAAACCGTCACGCTCTTGCAGTTTTCTAATGGCCACAATTAGTTGAGAGGAACAACAAACTGGGGTATATCAGAGAGATGGCCAGATGTTCAGATAGGATTTCAGCGGAGGCAGAGAGCTTTGACTGCTCTCTGATTCATCTCAATCACACAGTAATGAGCCACGATGAAGATTATACAAGCAGCAATGATGAGGGTGCTGGTGGCAATGTTTTGATTTTAAAGCACAGACAAAAGGCTGCAGCACACGTACACAGAAAACAGCAGAGGGAATATCGTGCTGGTTTTACCCACCTTTGAACATGATGGTTACAAGAGATTGAACACTTTTATTTTTTACAAAAGGAGGAGTTTCAGCTTTGTCACAAGACCTGGCAAGATTAGTTTTTGACTTATTCCAAGTGATAAGTGAAAGTTGGAAAAAAGATGTAATTTTCATCTTTTCAAAAAACAAACAAACAAAAAATAATGTGAGGATTGGATTACAGTGCCTGCCTGTTCTAACAGAAAATGCAAAAATTAGCATTCCTGGCTAACTAGCTCAACACTTACATTAGCATTTTTACTTTGATGGCTAAAAGCTGAATGATTAGCCAAATAAATTGTTTTGTGGGTTTAGAGGCTATGTTGGAAAACGCTTCATTCATCACCCACTGCTGGAGTGACAAAATTGTTAATGGGGGTCTATTATATCAAACACTGTCCTGGTCTTTATGCAGCCTGTGCAATAACAGTGAAACATGTACTGATACTTGACCATACTAGCAACAGAGTTGAACATCTTCACTACTTGTTTAAGTGTGTTTTTTGATGGTCGACATCCAAACATAATGGTCTGATCTTACTGTTACACTTCTGAAAGCTACACTGCAATTCAAAAACAAGTCTGCTCCTTTATTTCTATGTCTTAGACATAAATAATCAACTGGTGGAGATGTCCTCTTTGCTGGTGCATAGCCTCAGCTTTACCCTTTGAGCACAATATGTGGCTACCAAGTGCCTCATTAACTCCTTTTACAGCCTCCTTCAAGTCAGCTGGAGTTGGTTTTCAATCATCTCACTGAGCTAATGTTAATTAGCTAGCCAGAGCTGATATTATCAGCAGACAGTCGTTGCTTCAGCCAGAAAAATTGATGGTCGTTGACTAGAAATGAGCTTTTTTCTCCTTTTTGCCTGAAATTAAAAAATTACCACCAATTTGGCTGGGAAACATGCCATCCCTGTTATTGTAAACTACTAGAATGGAAAGCTTGGCAGGTGGATCATCACTGGGAGAATGAGACTTCGCATGGGGGTAATTGGGCCCTTTGATCGTGTTGATCAGCCATTTTCAAGGGAGACAGCTTTGCAGCTGGGCTACAAAATGCATGATTCACTTTCATGCACTGACACAGCGCACTCTTCTTCTTTCATGACACACATGCACACACTTTCTCACACCTGATTACACACCCCTTTCCCTCATTGTGACATTCCTTTTCCTGGTCGTCCACTACAAAGGCAGCAGCATAATGAAGTGTGGCTGACTGACATGCACCTGGAGAAAGACGATAAGCGCCGGAGTCAGGTGTTCAACAAAGGACTGCTGACCTGCTGGGGGGCTATTGGAATGACTGTAGGGGACGTTTCAGTACACAGGTCTTAACATATTGCTTTGGGCCAGAAACACACTTCCCATAGCCCACTCACACTCCATTTTTCAGTCACAGTCTCTGAGCACACTAGTGAGTTGGTGTGAGTCATCTGCCTCCAGACGCCACGTTACTGAGCCTCACTTTGAAGAGAAAGAACAGCATGTGTGCAACGGAGTCAATGCCTCTGGTTGCATTATTTCGAGGGAACATTTTGAGCATCCGTGATAACTCCATGATCCATCTGCATGCATATCTGAATTTTTTTGGTGCGTGCAAGTTTTTCACCCTCTTCTGCTCCGAAAGAGACCATCTGAATTTGCTTCAGAGTTTCGGTTGTTAGAGAGGTTGTTAAACACCGTGCAAGTTTGCTTTCCAGTTGGTCTTATGGTTCGCAGACAGCTGGTTAGATCCCTTTGTGTTGTAATTTATTATTCATTGGCACATTTGGCTGTGCAGCAGTAATTGCAGCATGCAGCAGCAGAGCCTGCATCTGATGGAGCACAAATGAATAAATAAATCTAGATGGCTGAACCATTTGAACGTTTGACATTTACTGATGAGGCAATTGAGAGAGCAGCACACAAACACACAACCTGCATTACACTGGCTGATCCTTGTGCAGCACAATAACACTAAGTACAAACTACTCTCTATCTGTCTTTCTCTCTCTCTCACACACACTCACACACACAGATTAATTATGCAGAATAACAATGACACCGTAAATGAATATGTATGTTTAACCGTTTCTCCACCTAAATGCTTTTACAGGGTTTAGTGTAACAGTGGTGGGTGACTGCTTTTCAACAGATGAGTGCTGCTCTTCCGAACTGTAACGTGTCTCATTTCACTGCTCTTTCTCCATTTAACACATACACATGAACTCACACAGGTATAGAAGGGAAAAAACAAAAGGCTAAAATAAGCTCCAGCCATGGAAATACAAGCTTAGAACTGATTATTTCTTTCAAAATATTCAAAGAATAGCAACAATAAAATCTAGCTCATTGAGTTTATTCCACAGTTGATAAAAGAGTCCCCACTCAAGGTCCTTAAAGTACCTATTTGGATCTATTAAATCATGAGATTGATTCTGTTCAGTTTGCTTTGTAGCCTTTTCTCAGTACTCGAGAGCAACAGTTTGCCATTTTGCGAAATACATTTGTTTATGTCCCTTTTGAGAGTTGGATGAGAGGATCAATATCACTGTGACATTTGTAAAAAGAAATATGAAGCCACTGCTGGCAGCTGGTTAGCTTAGCTTAGCATAAAAACTTGAAACAGAGATAAACAGCCATCCTGGTTTTTGTCCTACAGTGATAAAGTCCACCCTCCAACACCTCTTTTTCTCATCCGTTTTTTGATTCCTGCATGAATCCCTCTCCTCTCAGAGTATGCATTTCCTCCTCCACCTTTAATAACTGCTGTAATTGCTCTGGTCAGCTGACCCAAAACATTTCAGCAAAGCCTTTAACAAGCCCAACGAGACTATTTTGCTCCAACTTTTGCCTCCCATCTCTGGCTCCCTGTGAGAGCTGAAAATAAATTCTTGGTATTTGTTTATCCAAAACTACAGCGTCAGAGACCTCAAAGTTTTCTGTTCCTGTATCACACTGCTGGACATCTGAAATCCCCTGAGACCACATTACTGTATTGTGACAGAGGTTTCAGTTTCACTCACAGTTACTGAAAATATGAAAATCACTACTTCTGTCTCATGATTTCAAGCCACTAATCACTTATGGTATGAAACAGTTGACAGCAGACAGTATGAAGCAGTTGGGATCTGTTATGAGGTGGTTTCCAGCCTGCGACCAAAAGTCCCCTTCAAGGGAGCACAAGATTAATCTGATTAATTAATAACAACAGATAACAAAACCAGCCTAACACCTGTAGCTACAGCCAATCACAACACTGTTTCAATTGTTTAATTCACTAAAATATGTAAAAAGGGTGAAAAAGGTAACCATTTTGTTGTTTTTTTAAGCAGGGTTAGGTTGGGAGCAGAGCGACCGGTGGAGGCGTCAGGAAGTTACTCTGTTGACTCACTGTACCTGGGTTTAGTGCTGCCAAAGGTGACTGTGATTGGTCTAAAGAAATACAAACAAGCCAGAGAAAAATGTTCTCCTGTAAAGGAATGATAATAGGTGCAGCTGGACCTTTCTTCAGGACTTTGGAGATAAGACAAGCAACACTAGACAAGGAAGTCATGGCCCCCTGCCAAGCTAAGCTAAGCTAAACTGAACAGATAGTGACTGTAGCCTTATTTATACAGAGCAGATAAGCTAAATGAGTGGAATCAATTATAACATTCAACTTTTGGTTAGGAGGCAAAGTTCATTCTCCAAAATGTCCTTTGTTCTCTTTGAACTGGACACCTGCTGGTTAACAAATGGAGCCTATAAGAAATAGACCAATGCCCTTCTCTCCATCCTTCACTCCTCTTTCACTTTTATCTGCAATTCACACACCAGCTGCTGCTGCTGCTGCCCGGAAGGTATTAAATTCAATATCAATACCTTTCCTCCCTTCCTATCTAGCTTTTCTCCTTTCCTTCCCTCCAGGCCAGCCACCTCGTTGTCTCTCTGTAAAAAAAAAAAAGAAGAAAAAAAAAAAAAGCAGTCCTCGCTGGCTCCGCCCCCCAAACTGAGATGTGGATGAGAGAAAAAGGCCAGCAACAGTGTGACGGACAACACAACACAGCCCCTCCGCTCAGTGTAGTAGTGGATGTCTCCTCCGCGGACGGAGAGCAGAGGCGAGCCAAACCGAGCCGCACGCCTGCCCTGCAACCCGGCGAACAGGAGCGGAATGGCCCGGCGGTCAGCAGCGTCAGCAGCAGCAGCGGCAGCAGCAGCATCCAGTGAGGACCGACTCAGTTTTTAGGTAAGGCTTTTGTTCGCGTTCCGCAGCATTTCCACACAGATTTGCCTTTTTTTTTCTGTTGTTTTGCTGCTTTGTGCAGGACACAGAGCTGCACGGGGGTGAGGATGTGCATGCTCGGCGTTTGGGTTTAAAATCATCCAAAAAAAAAAAAAAAATCCGGGGGTTCATTTAGATTAAACGTGGAAGATGGAGTAGAAAACCCTTTGTTCTTTCGTTACTTTCCCGGATCACGGTGTTCATCACCGGACGCTCATTTAACAGCAGCTCATTGAGTTTCGGCGCGGATCTTTTAAGGTTTACGCACAAGAAAACATCGTTTTACATAAGCTGAGCTTTACTGACACATGCAGGAGAGTCCACTGTTGTATGTTTCAATGCTGCCGCCGAGTCCATTTAAATACAATCAGATTTCTCCACAATGAAGAGTTCATTCACAGCTCGCAGCTCGCAGCGAAGACAGGCCTGCACGCTGCTTTACAACTTGAGGAGGAGATGCAGAGGCTTATTGTTCCCTTGACAGCCAGTTACTGTTAAACAGCTTCATGCACATGTTGCCACCTAATTCAAAACAGGAAATCCAGACCTAGAAAGAGAGCTCCGGACCAGTATATTATGTCCATTTCAATCCGATGATTATCAGACACCATGTAGAGCCTTTTGATATTACTCCGATGGGGGAGATGGCTTGCACAGTCTGTTGCCGTTTTGTTATGAAGGTAATATCCTGTGCTCATGCTCCAAAAGTTCATTTTGGCAGCACTGTTTGAAAGACTGACGTGTTTTATTTTCCACATCATATCCACAGCTGCAACACTTCCCAACTGTAGCAGGCTTTTTTTTGTTTGGAGCATTTTAATTAGTGACAGTCTGATAGTATCTCAGTGCCTTAAATTAAACATAAAAGTATTATGTTCCCCAGTCGCCTTTATATCACATGATGGAGGGGAGTGAAAGCATTAAAAAGCAGAGGGAAACATACAAGTGTCAAGGGCAATTAAGTGTTTTCTCCTTTTTTTTCTGCTGTGGGGGTTTGGAGTTTTGTTGCCTTTTGAAGTGCTGCGTTGTCTGATATCAGCAACGTGTGAAAGTGGAGTTTTGTTACTCCTCCAAGCTGTCGGGACCGAACTCGGTGTCATCAAGAACACATCACCTTCAAGAAGCTGGGGGAGGTCGAGAGAAGAGTGAAACTCATTACAATAGGAACACACACACACAGACACACACTCACTTCACTGTAGTCCACTGGAATCAAAGGCATCAGTCTGGTCTTTGTATTTTCTCCCTGTGCAGCAAAAAACAGAGCGAGGAAGAAAATACAAACCCTCTCTCCAGGTTCTGGTGACATTGCGTCAGAAAAGTGTCATTTTGTTTGTGTGTGCAGCTGCTGAATAATTATGTGCTCTGTGGTTTTCAAAAGCTTTGGCAAGGTGGTAACGAGGACAAACGCTGAATTTAGTGGACAGTGTTTTTAACCACCGCAGCAGAGCTAAAAGGACACATTATAGAAAAGGAGAGATAAATTATTTACCCTTATGTGGCACAGCATTTTCTTGTATAGTAGGTGACCCATGCAGTGGGTGCTGTTATTCGCTTTAAGACCGCATTTACAAACGTGCTGATGTGTGTCTGATAAATGCATACACCTTCAGACAAAGTGCAAAAGACCTGTAAAGGACATCTGCATCTTTCACACATAACTCATTACTGTTCCACACTTGCTGGCATCTCTTTGTCTCTGCAGCTAATTATTTATGATCTCAAATAGGATGCCCTCCCTCTCTTTGTACAAACGCTAAAGGTGTGTAGGCCAGCTGTCTTTTTATTCACCAACACAATCTGGCAGTAATCCTACTATGGCGTATCGTTACACAGAGGGCCTGCTGCTATTTTTTTCACACAGACCCTATTTACTTAATTTTTTACCAACATATTTGAGCAAAATTTAAGACTTTCTTCACCATAGAGTTCTTGGTCTTTTCATATTGTCCAAAAAAAGCAAAGGGATGCTCTAAAGGTTGAAGAAGAAAGGAGAGATATCTGCAGCTTGCAGTTTTTTGAGCCATTAAAATGTAAATTCATTTTGATAGACAGGGACTTCCACAGGCCAATCAGTGCTAACACAAAACAGGTTATATATACAGACAGAAAAATATGTGCTCCAGCTAAAATTAGGACATCACATGCTACAAGGCAACACTTCCTGAAGAAAAAACTATGTGCAGAAATGACTTAATTTACAAAAGAAGCTAATGCTGTGATAAAATTGAGTCTTTTCATATTTAATACATTTGATTTTATTGTGAAACTGATGTGCAGAGCTGAAGCCAATGAGAAGGAGCAGAAAAGGGTAGATTACATAGCTCTCTATTCAATATATTAGCAATGGCCAGTGTGTTCAAACCATATAATTTTACATGTATTCATTTAGACTTAGTAAAACACCACACCCATCAGTATGCTGACAAGGACTTCTGGAGGTTGATGCTTTTAAGTGTAGAGAGGAAATTCTAAAAATATAAAGTAATGAAATGCAGAAGTGGTGTCATGATGACCCACTAATACAGCTAACTAGTTAGTCAAAGACTGACTGCTCTGATTAGCATCAGACTGGAGGAAGCCTGCGAGTGGAAGTGAATTAATGTGCAGGGTGTGTGCTGAAGACACATTCTCAGTCAGATGGAGTTTAACATGAATCTCACCAAGGTGTATTAATTAAATTTCTGTGCTCACATTAGTCGAATTTATGTTGAACAAAGCAAAAAACAAAAGGTCGACAGTGTGACTGATAAACCTTTCAGCAGTGGCAGAAAAATGGAAAATAGATTCCCTGGTGGAAAAAAGGATGGAGTTTTACTTTAAAAACACAATATTGTTTGCATGCATAGACTACAAGAGGATGCAGACTCTCTGTTTCTGAAAGCCAGATGTGCAATGTTCAATTAATTCAGAAGCAGCATGCAGAGAAGCAACTCAAACATTACATAATTGCAGTAAGACCCTAAAGTATTACAATGTTGCAGAGCTGTTTTCTGTGATATTGATATTTTGTTGATGGTATGAAAAAATACAGCATATAAATTGCCTAAAATTCAGTGATGCTATGCCTCATACCCGTCTCATAATTTAACCATGTGTTGATATCCGCTGACACATGATTTCTAATTGAAATGGCCAACTTGACTGACAACTAAAATAACAAGATTTCACTGTTAATCAAAAAATATTGATGGAAAAAATACATATCATCAACCTGCAGAGCTCAAGAGCCCCCCCAGACCCACCAATTTACACTGAGACATGCACCAGTTATCTGATATTAGCAAGCTAGTGATGTTTCAGCCTGTCTGATATGTAGCTTCAGCACCAGTGCATGAATTTTATTGGTGAATATTGGGGATAAATACTTTTTTACCTACAATGACTGTCTCTTTGACCGTGTGGGTGCAGTTGCTGCTGAATATTTACTGCACCATGAGGTTTGTAGAGCTGTTTCATTGACAGTGACACTATGAGAGCAGTTTTGTGTTGGACAGCTAAGCGATGAGCTGTAAAGCAGAGTGAAGCTGCAAATTCAGGTGATAATTCTCAGTTCATCACTATATGCGACCTCTGTCACATTGCCATCTGATGATACGAAATTATGAAAATATTCATCAAGAGTTGCTTCCTTTCCACATGAAAAGGATTCCCTCTTAATACCAAAATTTGGCGCTTAGTATCTCACTGCTGCTTATGAAAAGACAAGGCCTGAGTTTTATTCTGATTCTTGAGCTGCTTTTTAGTTAATCCAAAAATTCAACTGAAGCTGGAGGAAGAGTTTTATTTTTATCTGTTCCAGACCTCCTATGTGGAGGTACAGTACAGTACAGTAGAGAGGAGAGGAGGGATTGCATGGGCAGAGCGCTTTGGGAAGGTGGAGGTGTAATTTCAGATGTGCACTAACCGGCCAGAGCAGCAGTTATCTGAGCTCAGCCTTCAAAGGAAGGAGCGCTGGAGTCATCAAGACCAGCTGTGCCGCTCACTCCTGGCCTGGTGTGTGTGTGTGTGTGTGTGTGTGTGTGTGTGTGTGTGTGTGTGTGTGTGTGTGTGTGTGTCTTACATGGCTGTTGGCCTGTGGTTGGCTGCGGTAACACTTCATGATGTCGTGGAAGGTGTGAGTCTCTTTGGTGATCTGTGAGGAAGGAAACAGAAATCACAATCAGTGTGTTTACATGTTTTCCTGCAGCAGCCTGATTTTTTACACGTCACCTAAATATGGCACCTGTCTGCAGTCAGGGTGAAGAATCAGAGAAACATAATTTCTCCAGATAGATTCTTCCTGAGGGAAGCAGATGTTTCTGCCAATGAAACCGTTTCTGATTGGCTGTTTTTTTTAAGTGCATGTGAAGGACAACAGACTTCATACTGAGAGCTAATAAAACCAACGTCTGAAGATAAACCAACCATCAACTTCAGATGTGGTTCACTCAAAGAACAGAGACATCAGCAGTGTTATTGTGTAAACACTCCATACAACACATCATCAACCAATGAGCCAAAACATTAAAATGTTCGATCCAAGGTCTGATTAAGATCCAACTAATGTAAAGATGCCTCTCTGCATCTCTGTGCATTCTGCTGTGTTTCTGCTGAACAACATGACAGTTTATATGATGATCCAGGTGGGAATAGCACCTTCATCAATGGATAAAAGAACAGTATGCGATAGATAATCACAAGAGGATTCTGTGTTACGTCTCTGTGACAGACAGGCTTCACTTTCAGGCAACATTTCCGACTAAATATGAAACATTTGTTTAACAAATCTGTTTTCTCACTTTGGATATGATGTAAACGCTGCACAGCAGCAGCTGGTCGAGGTGTCTGCCCCTCATCAGGTCGGTGCAGTGGACCAGAGTGTGTTCGAAACACGTCCAGATCTTCCCTCGCAGCTCCGATGGGATGTCCAACTTCACACACAAATCCCTCAGACGAACGCTGGCCAGGTGATACACCTGCAGACACACAGGAGGTCAGACACAGAGACAACCACATAAATGTGATGTTTTTAAAAATATTTCCAGCTCCTACCTTCCTGAAGAACAGCGCGAGTGATCCGGTGCGTCGCGGCCGACCGCTTCCTGTCTGGAGGTCAGAGGTCACCGGTGCAGCAGCAGCGCGGCTCGGGGACACCAACCGGCTTGGAGACGCCGTCAGCAGGAACTGAGCGTTGATGGTACCAGAGGAGTCACATGACTGAACTGGGATCAGTGCAATGGTGCGTTCGCTGTTCATACCTGCAGATATTAAAACACACACACACACACACACACTTTTAAACCTTGCTGTGCGTTTTAAATGCGCTCATCAGGCTGCAGGTTCCTGTGCAGCGTCAGGACCTTTGTGTTCTCCAGGCTGAGTGATGTGAACATGAGCAGATGTGCATGTCTCCTACCTTGCAGTGGGAAACTCAGCACGGTGGTCTGGGCGCCCTGAGCTCCGATCCTGAGGGTGCCGCCTGAACCAAACGTCAGCTTTTTGGCCGGCGACGACATCGGACTCACGCTGGGCGTCGCCCCCGCTGCCGGAGGGTCGTCACCGAAGAGACGCCGCTTAGCGCTGCCAGCTGCTGGGGAGCTGTACCGATCATGGACCGACAACGGAGAGGGAGGCACATCTGGAAGGAGGCGAAACAAACGTCATCTCTCTTATGTTACCTGCAGAAATCTTACACCTGAACAAACACACACGCAGCTGAACACCCACCTTTGCGTGCGCTGCCCAGGCCTGTCCTGAACTCCCTGATGCGGGGGTGGATGATGGGGGAGAGGGCGACCATGGGCAGGTGAGTCTGAGCCCCGCTGGTCGAACCAGAACCAGAACCAGAGCCAGAACCAGAACCAGTGTCCAGACTGGATGCAAAGTTCACCTGGAGAGACGTGGTGAATTAATTTTAAACATTAATTTAAAAAATGTTAATAATAATCAGACAAATCAAACAAAGATTAATGTGAACTAATAAAACTCAAATTTTTAAAACTAGTCTCAATTAAGGGAAATCAATTTTTTTTATGGGTATCAATGTGGAAAAGCTTGAGAATCCTTTTTCTAAGAAGTTAGAACTAGTTAAGAAACATTTGCTTAAATCAAAAAAATAGAATTTTGTACTTAATTGATTAAAATGGCTCATATCACCTTAACTTAAGCTGCAGTTTGACAGATTATAATCTAGAAATTGTACTTTTGAAAATTGTCTACCTGTGTTTATTTCCTCTCAGTGACGTCACAGACGCCTCAATTACTGTATCAGTGTACTGCATGAGCATGAGTGTATTTCTGTGTGTGTGTGTGTGTGTGTGTGTGTGTGTGTGTGTGTGTGTGTGTGTGTTCCCGGCTGACCTCCTCCACTGTGGGGACTTTGTTCCCTGCAGCCTGCAAGGCGTTCCACAGGGCAGAGTCTGCGCTCCACGCTCGGCTCTCCAGAACCTGCTCCTCGATCAGGTTCAGGTGCTTCACCATGTCTCTGGACAGGCCTTCTTCTGAGAGGATGAACACCTCGATCACCTGCACGCACACACAGAAACACACACAGAAACACACACAGAAACACACACAG
>JAQMCX010000011.1:7904175-7932997 GCA_029814765.1 Acanthurus leucopareius | reverse complement strand
CCCCCCCCCCCCCCCCCCCCCCCCCCCCCCCCCCCCCCCCCCCCCCCCCCCCCCCCCCCCCCCCCCCCCCCACTCTGGAGTAGATAACTCCCATCAGGGCAGAAATGTGTCATCATAGGAACGAGGTGATCACTCAGAACAACTCTGTATTGATTTGCTCTGACCCCTCCCTCTGGGGGGACAAATGGACCCAAACCATGTGATAAAATGCCTCTCGCAGCATAAAGAAGCACTGGCTCCCCTCGCTGGGGGGGGTCACATGTTCTGGCCTGCTCTGTTTATCTTGCTGTGTGCCTCTAATGCACTCGCCCACTTGTGGAGAACAAGAGGATGAGTCATCTGATTATATTGCCTTTTTATGTCCTTGTAGGACTGCTGTTTTTTTTTTTACCATTAACTCTTGACATTAATGTGCACTTGTTTTTGCAATGAGTGGTTTACTCTCTGAAACTCTTACTATAATGCCCCTTTCTGTGTGAAAACCGATGAACTGACCGATCACTTCCTGCTTTGACATTCTCAGTCAGCTGTTAAGATATGTTCCTCTGTTTGCTTAACATATCATGCCAATGTTCAAGCATCGCGGTCATTAAATGTTTGCCATCGGCTGCAATTTCCTGCTCTACTTCTGATGTCTTTCCCTCAGATATAAAAGCAGATGTCACTCCTGTTGAAACAGACGTGAGTTGAGCAGTTTTGCCACTGCAGCTCCTGCCATCTGTGCCCTCAAAATGAACCCTTGTTCACAGCCACGTACATATGTCCCTTTTACCATTTCCAGGCTCTGCTTTGCATTTTTACACACCTCACAGAGCATGATTAGATGCTAACTTTGTTTTCAAATTCATGATGCAGATTACTCTTTGTGGAGGCATTTTTTCCAGTTGTGGCTCATCAGTTCAGGAGTTGACCACTAGAGAGCACTTTGTGTCTGCTGTCATGGTGTTGTTTTTTTTTTGTTGTTGTTGTTATTAGAGTCAGTGTGATCATTAAATACATCACTGCAGTCTCCAAGTTGTCATAGCAGCGTCTGTGGAGTCTAGCAACGCTGTGTGTGTGTGTGTCTTTATGAGTTTAGAGTTATTCATGTGCAAATGCCTGTGTGTGTATGTTTGAGAGAGCCACACTGTGCCTTCATGTATTTATTGTTTTGTTTTTTTGAAATTGGCTCCAAAAAAAAAAACAAAACACGAGCTGGTAGCAATTTTAAAGCACAGCGGTGTCCACGTCAAGACGCTGATAATCTCTGGCTGATGTGTGACTTTGGTGTGCAAATATTTGAAATCATATTAAAGTATTTTTTCTGTCGTACTCCTTGTTTTGCACTTTTATGATCAACTCCAGGGCTGAGTTTCAAACCTTAGTACTTTTAATCACCAAATATGTCTCACCTTAAATATCTGTTATGTTGACATGCTTTTGGGGGAAAAAATGGAATATATATACAAAAACAAAAAGAAACAGTACCTAGCTGAAGATTTTATATTTTGTCATAAACCTATGTATTCCTCAAGGTCACTTCACCAACAGTTCCATGTAACTTCTCCTGTTGTTTACCTTTTAGATACTCATGATGCAGTTTTACGGTTCAACGCTGCTCCCACAGAGGGATATGAGAGAGACGTGGGGAACAAAACCACTATACGCATCATCAACTCGCAGGTAAGGGAGAGTGATGGTCTGGTTTTGTGCGACACATAGTGTTGAATCAATTATAGATACAGAATTCAAAGACAGCGATGCAACACACTGTCAGCATGTAGGATATATGCAGATGATGAAAACATAAATGATTAACACAGTGATGCATTTGTTTTATTGATGGCAGGTTTGGACTGTGATTCTATAGTTTCAGTTTCTTTTAGCTCAGCCTCTATTTATGAACACAAATAATCATCCATCAATAGTACTTTTACATAATATGTTTACATTTTTTCTGTATAATTAGGATATATTTTAGCATATATACATTTATATTTGTGGCCACTTTTATCATGTTATGAGTTACAATTTACCATTTTATGGCCATTTTACCCTCTAATCTAATTTTACCATCTTATCTAATAAGTAATGCATCTAAACATTTCCAGGCAGAGTGAAGAATTTCAGATACTTTGTTTAAACTAATATGCATGGATGCATGGACAGGAAACAGTGTTTTGGGCTTCTGACAACAAAGTTTTACCTCCTTTGTTTACAGCAGGTGATGTAGTGGTGCTGCTGCTAACAGTAGTAGCAGGACTTTTTTTTACACGTTTGCATGCAAATGAGCAGTTACTGTTTTACTATATTAAAGAACTGAGGCGTCAAAAGACACTATGGAGGCCACTGCATAACCCAGTGCTTCCACAGCACACAGTACCTGTGGCCAGTGTTGCAGTTTTTGGTTGTGAACCAGATAGAAAGTCAGTTCTTGCAGTTTTTGGCTTGATAATCCATTGCGTACAATTTGTTCAGATTTTAAGCTTCACATTTGTCTTTATAGATTCTGGCCAATCCTAAGCATCGATTCAACACGAGCTCAATCTACAAGAATGTGACTCTGGTGGCGTGGGACCCTGCACCCTACACTGTCAACCTGGAAAAGGTATGTTTTTCTTTTGCATCAAATGAGCCTAAACTCACACAAACCTGACAACTAGTGCATTAATGGTGCTGTAGCTCACCACTGTGTGCACACAGTTTATATTACAGCAGAAAATGTAAACAGTTCTTACAAGGTATCCTGTGTGTAACCTGGACAGAAGAGGAATTCACTAAAGAATCTTTTTACTGTGGCTTCCTCTTCCTGTCTTATTGTTACTATTATTATTCAGAGAATGCTCTGCTACACAATCAATGAGATCCGCCACTCTGCCAGGGAATAAAGCGTCAGGGTTAATAACTGAAAAACCACATTGTGCAATTATTTTCCATTTTCATGCGGTGCGTAGCCTTCTCTATGAATAATTTCAATTCTTTTTAGCCAATTTCTATTGTGTTTGAACACTAAAAACGCCCTTGTCTGTGCTAATTGATTTTCTTCCTGCATCTTATTTTTTCACTGGCTAAAAATAGAAGCACTTGTCTTTCTAAATTACCAAGGACTAGTTTTCAGGCTTTAACCTTTAGTTCTCTGTAGGGGGTGGTTATTGTCACCTCATTCATTAACCTTTCCAGACACACACGCAAAAGGCTGTCATGCTGCAAGATGGAGGTGAAACCTTATCTGTAATTAAAACAAACATAACAACAAGATGGGCGATAAGTGCTCTTATTAAGCACACTGTTATGTAGCTGCAAGAGCGTCTCATCCACTCAACAACAGACGAAGCCAAACAAAGCCAACAGTGACACGAAAAGGTGCAGGGAAGGATTCTTGGAATGAGAGAAATGGGATTTTTATGTAAGACATGTTTTGCTTCATTGACACTTGATCATTTCTTGCCTCTGAGCCGACAGCTGTGGGCCGTCCGACTGTCCGTCTGTCTGTCTGTCTGTCTGTCTGTCTGTCTGTCTGTCTGTCTGTCTGTCTGTCTGTCTGTTTGTCTGTCTGGCTGCCTGCCCATCCCATTCTTGTGAATGTAATAATACAGAAGCACTGGAGGGAGTTTCTTCACTTCATGGCACCAACTTTCCTCTTGAACTTAAAGAGTAACTGATTAGGTTTTTGTGGTTTAAGGTCAAAGGTCACTCTGATACTTTTTAGCCAGGACTTTAGTTTTAATTGACCGATTATGACAAAATCTGACAATCTTACACAAATGTCTAATTAAATAAAATAATGAAGTGATGACATTTATATTCAATAAGTCAAAGGTAAATTTAAATGTAGTGCCGCAATGTTGTGCAAAACCCTTCGCTGGTTGTTATTCAACTACATTTAACCACACAGGAGCAGAAGGGGGGGTTTGACCAGAAGTCATATTTGATCAGATATTAAATCGGTGACTCTCATCTTGGGTGTTCACCTTTTAGATCTGTGCTTGTTGAAGAATCAGTTGAAGAAATGTGTGAAGCATCCACATTTTAGGACCTATTTCTGTGTAAGGACAACGGCCTTTGAATGCTTTATGAACATGCTAATGACATGGTTTCACTCCAGGAATAACTTGCAATTCTTGGTAATCATTTAACAAAAGCCATAGATCACTTCAGGTCGTGCTATGCTGTGATTATGTGGCTACTAAGAGGGTTATTAACAGCACATCACAGCCTAGAGAGAGCTATTGTTTATTTACAGAATGTTGATCCTCTTCCTTGAATAAACAACATGTGTATTATCCATTTTCAGGACATTTTACTGCTGTTTGTTTACTGCATTAATTGCCTTTGGTCCTTTGGACCTAACACCATCTCCACTGCAAGGGTTAGTTCAGTTCCAAAAAAAGTGGGAAAACATAAATATATACTCAATTAAAAAGTGTAAATGCAATATATTTAATGTGTGACCTCACTAGCTTCATTGATATTTGTAAATTTATACTTGTTCTGAATTTGATGCCAGCATCACATTTCAAACATGCTGTGAACAACAAAAAACGGAGAAAGTAGTTGAATGATCAAAAAAAGTCCTGTTTGGAAAACTGCAAAGGTAAACAGGTTCATTGATAACAGATGACAGTTTTTATGGTTGGTTTTGAAATGAGCGACGTGAAAAGGCTCAATCGTTCACAAGCGAGGACCAGGCGATGTTCACCACTTTGAGAAACACATGGCTGTGTGAAGAGTTTTACTGCGAGGGCTATGGAAACACTTTGTAAACCCATTGTTGGCTTGTTTGCAAAGTGTTTGCATTCTGTTATATATTTCCAACAGCATCACATTTTTTTTTTTTTTTTGGATTCAGGGTAGTGGAGGTGATGTTAAGCATAATTGATCATAGATGAAGCTTTTATGTTCAGAGCAGTGTAACAGCTTGTCTGTCGACTGTTGTCAGAGGCTTTTTCTCAGCTGCTTTGACAATAACAGCCTGCTAGTTTTCCTCAGTTTTGTATTTTACACATTAAACACAAATTTAATTGGGCTCTGAACTCTTTAATTCCCTAATATAAAATAAAATCTGACTGGGTTATCTGCATTTAAATAAAACAAAAATGAATTTTCAAAAATCTGACAGTGGACAATGATGCAGCCGCTCAATTATCTGAATGATTTTCTGTTGAAAGGCTGAGCTGGTGGCTCTGACACACTATCTGTGAGCTCCTACCTACACAATCACACATGAACCCGATGCACCTTCTTCCGAAGCACAGGATGTAATCATGTTGGTTATTTTAGAACATTACGTTAACTGTGTTTTAGTTCTGTTTTGTTCTGTGCGTACCATGTACCATCATCATCCATTATTTATCTTTAGGGGTAACAACATAAACCATATGTGAATAATGTAGATAAAAAAAACCCCTTAAACTGTAAAAGAAAACATAAATTGAATCAAATGTAGTGCAGAAAAACTGCCAGTGAAATGGCAGTGGGAGATGTTTTACCAGGCTTTTTGTGGTTTTTCTTTAAAATGAACTCATTTAAGTCAATAAAGAACAACTTCTAGATGTTGTCACATTCAGTGGCTGTGAGAGCTTCCTGCGTCTCCGTCATTTCCTCCAGTCCTTGACATTTGAAAAATCGAACATTCTCCATCTCCGTTGCTGCCTTTAAGTGTCAGAAACTTTCCTAAGAAGATGTTCATGTTAGAAAATGTTACTGTGAGCTTTGCTCCATCCCTCGAAGATAAAATCTAGTTGTTGAAAATTAGAGGAGAGCACAAGAAGGACTGTTTTCTCTTGCTTGCATCTTTAGCCTCTTTTTCTTATCACTTCACAGACCCATGAGAAATCACAGAAATTCCCGCTGAAATCACAGTTGACTTTTTGTTTTATGTCAGCAAGCGCTTAAATTGGCAGGTTTACAAAGCACCCATACAAGCACATTATTGTGCAAGATTTTTATTAACACACAGGCTTCATTCATTAAAAACAGACACCCATTAACACATATTTCCAACCATTAAAAACATGATGTTTAAAGTGGGCACAGAAAAACTTTCCCCGCAACCAGATGAAAGTGAAAACCGCTTCTGGTGGTCAAACTGCACAAGAAAAACTCTGCACAGTGAAGGTCAAACACCAAAGGGTTATTATGATAATTTAAGCACATTTTTTGAGTGGAGGGAGTTTAAAGGTGTAGTATCTTTTTTAGAAAATTGCATAAATGAAACAGAAGATTCATAAGTATGTTTTTATACTCGGCACACTCCCTGCTGCTAGCCTTCATGACAATGTGCCTGCTAAAGGAGAATTAAATTAGACTGAGGAGAATTAAAATTGCATTTCATTACAGCCATTTTGTTTTACTTTTGCATTAAACATGTCTGTCGATCAGAGTAGACTATTGGTAGCAGATGAGTGGAATGAAACTGAGTACTCAGCCTCCCTGTGGTCTAAACTCAGGTGTTCTTTCCCCCCATCCTTCATTCTTCTTCAGTGGTATGCCAGTCCCGACTACAACCTGTTTGGTCCATATGTGGATCACCGCAATCTCCATCCCGACCAGCCCTTCTACATCCTTCACCCCAGCTATGTGTGGCGACTCTGGGATGTGATTCAAGGCAACACTCAGGAGAACATCCAGCCCAATCCCCCTTCATCTGGCTTCATAGGTGAGTGTACATACATCCGTGCATACATATAGCCAATATTCATGCAGTGTACATCTGTTCTCTTGCAGGCGTCTCTGTACTCTTATCTCTCAATTTCCTTGCTTGCTCCTGGAGCAGATAGAGGGGCAAAGAAACATATGCACACACACATAACCAAACACACATGCTAAGACATGATGAATATTTTTATCTTTTGTATGCACGGTGACATTATCAGCATGCAGCGTGGCTATGCTATGCACTTCAAAGCTGAACATCTGTGCAGGGGTAGTGGATATGTAACCTCCGTAAGCTCATCTCAGAGATTCTTCAGCATCTCAATACCAACTTCACCTTCATGTCTACCATGCAATTTTAGTGATTTCAATTTGTTTTTTTCCCCTTACTCAGCAGTATACGACACAAAACATCCAATTTATGGCAGGAACATCTGCTTACCTCCAAGTGAAAGAGTATTATTCTCATATTTGATCAACAGTATGAAGCGATATTTTCATTTGAATATTGATATGTCAAGAATAATTTTTCATTGCCCTTGGAGCAGTGTTGGGTTGTCACTGTGATATTTGAAGCCAAAAACACAACAACAAAAGGCAGATTCTGACAGATTCATCTGTCAAGTTCAACAATAGAGTGATGTGAGTTTTTGTGTTTAAATTCTGTTCGCTTCCCTTCACTTATTATGAGAGTGACATTTTACAGTTTATTATGTGACAATAATCACTGTCATCCGTGCAATATGTGAAAAATAAGCCACTCACTCTGCCTTAAAAAGACCATCTGTACACATGTATTTAAGAGCTGTTTTTTAAAGTTTTAGTGTTTTACTATTGTACTGCATAGCTGGCTAAAACAAACTTTCCTTATTTATTACAGTAATTTGGCTGTAAATATTTATATATTTCATATTTAAATAAACTATCTATCTATAAACATCTAAATTATTAAATATAAATAAATTTTATAGCAGCGAGAGAGAGAAATCTATTATTCTCATGTCATTAAAGTTAATTGTCTGCAGTGTTAATGCTAACATTCTGTTGTTCAGCAGGTGTAGAGTTTACCCTGTATCCACATGTGAAGTGCATTTAAGACAAGCACATATACATACAGACATTTGTGGCTCATTCTGAAAGTTGTGTGATGTTCACTCTGATTGAAAGTTACAGTGCAGGCAGAGATCAGGCTCTTCTTACAAGCTAGGCGTTGAAACTGTAGCAAAGCAAGCTTGCATTTCCTGCAGCCATTGTGGATGGAGGGCAAGAAGGCCAAGTCTAACAGACTGGCTTGTAATGTTTCTTTACAAATGCATCACAAATAAACACACCATGAAGAGAATTACCGATGAATGAAAGGAAGCTTTGCGTCTTTTCATCTTTGCTAGCTAACAGTAAATAGCTATACACTGGAGAAAATTGACCCAATGTGCTGATAAAGGCTGCTGGCAGCTCAAGAGGGAATGTTTGTTAGTCAATGCATGAGTTGACGTCTGTCAGCACACCTTAAATGTCAACATGACACCTTTGACAGTTCCTTTTTTTTTCTCTTTCCTTTATTTATTTATTTATTTATTGTCCGTCTTGCATGACATACACTTTGTGATTGCATCTTTAGGTGCTAATGAGTTTCAGCTGCATTATGCAAGCAAATTACTTCTGCTTCCTCACTTGAAGAAAGAAGAGTTAAAAAGCGGCGCTTCAATGCACTCGTGTAGCAACACAGTGTGTGTGTGTGTGTGTGTGTGTGTGTGTGTGTGTGTGTGTGTGTGTATGTGTGTGTGTTACCTCTAAGCTCTAATGCCAATGCATAAATTAATAGGGAACCCCCTGCAATACTTTATGAAAATGTCACTTAGTATAATGGTCCCAAATGAAAGATTAGGATGACAGCTATTTTTAAAATGAAAGAAATCACATGCAAAAATGTAAATGAACACATTTTAAGCATCATGTTAAAGCATCTTGGTGAGATTTTTAAAATACATTGCATCTCACTAACTGATAATAAAAGCTCAGTCATTTTTGTTATTGATAATTATCATCATAAAATGAGTTACATTTTCATGGGGTAAAATTCTCTGAAACTTATTGTGTTATTATCTGCATTATTGTTAAAGACTACTGTTAAACATTTGAGCATGAAAACACAGTGAAAAATTGCTTTGTCTTAAAAAGGGATTTATTACTGCCAAGGATATTCTGGTCCTCAGTATAATTTGCACAAGTAATGAAGCCTCTAAGTAGAAAAAAACAGAACCGAATTAAATATAGTCATTGTCAAAATCAGGGAGTTTCGCACTAGAACATTTGTACCACAGAGCAGGCACAGGTCACTTTGATCTACTGGAACTGAATCTGTCCTGCTGTGTTACAACACAAACAGCTTTTGTTTTTTTATCAGTTTTAGAATCAGAATCAGAATCAGAAATACTTTATTGATCCCTGAAGGGAAATTGCCTTTCGTTACAGATGCTCCCATTCAGAAGTCTTAAAGAAGTAGGAAGTATAAATATATCAATAAAATTAAAACATAAGTTTACCTGGTAAACAGGCATAAATCAGTCCCTGATTGGACGGCTCAAATGAAGGGCTTTAAATTGAAAACAACAAATGATTGTAAGGCTTAAATGTGTTCATCCATGATGAAATAAAAACAGTCAGCATGACTGTTTTTTTTTAAACTATTGTCATGTTACTTATTTGATGTGCTGTATGTTCTGTAAATAAAATGGCTTTCTGATTGATTTTGCCACAGGTTTAAAGTATAGATATATTTTTGTTTAAGTAAGGCACAAACACAGTCCTCCTCTCTGTCATTAGAGATGTCTGTTCTTTGTGACAGTCTTTATGTGATATTGTAAATTGACATCTTTTTAAGACATACATTTTTTGTATTCATTAAAACTGCACTGGCTGAAAAATAGTATTTTCTTTTAAACATTTGAAACAACATGTTGCATTCATATGGCAGATGCTTTTGTACAAAACGACTGAGTGGAAGCAGGAGTTATTGATTACTTGTTCTATTCAGAGACCATGGCTACGTGTTAAATGGAGGGTGCTCTGCAAATTTCTTTTGGCTTTTTGAAGAATAACAGTCATTTTGGTGACAAGAGGGAGGAGATGCGCTGTGCAGTGTCGGTGGAGAGCATTATGGGATATTTCCTCTTACTGGCATCACATATTAACCTTTGTTGACAGTCATGTGAATTAAGAAGTTTGAATATTAGACCATTAATCAAGTTACATTTTTGTTGATGTTAGTTATTGCTGATGTGCTACCCACTTATTAAAATATATTTTGCTTGTCTTCTGCTGTTTAGTGAATATCACAGCCTTTTCACTATGAACAGAAACAAATGGATGCACAGCTGACCAGTTTTTTTTAAGCTGTCATGTGCAGGTTTTCATGCATCCCATAAATTATTTGCTGTCAAAGTCAAAATTTTTAACACGGTCTGTTTCAGCATCAGACCATGTGGAAACTTCACGCTGTTGATCATTACATTGTCAGTCATGAGACACAGCAGAGCCTCACATGTCACTTTTAGAAAATTGCCTTTTTCTCAGAGTCATAGTTTATTTTGATTTTTAAACCAGTCTCACAAAAACCTTCAGCCTTTTTTTTTTTAAATACAACCATGCATTGATTTCTTTCACAGCAATATTTATTAAAACAATTAAACCCAACAATAAAATACAATAAATTGCATTGGTCCTTATAGTCACTTGAGGGTTAGCATCCATTCACAGACTGAATTGACTCACGTCAGTCTCCAGAATCAATATTTTGCCTCTTATCATCGCCGTTTTATCACCAGCCTGCAGTGAGACAGTCAGCCATCGCTGTTTCAGCTCAGAACTTTTGAATCTTAAGCGAGTCTTGTCCACATCCAATGTGCTTGACAGCTACACAACACTTCCTGAACGTTTCACTCAGGGCCTTTAAATTATAGCAGTTTGTGGCACCAGTCAGTGTTTTCTCTGATGTGGCATCCTGTTTTTCATCTGATCTCGAACAGTCGAGGTGGCGAGAGAACCTCTAAACCACCTGTGAACACTAAAAAAAAATCTCTAACACACACGTTCATACCGAGTTTGCACAATTCCTTCACTTCACTTCGCTCTGTGAGTGAGTTACATTTGAAATGGAACATCAGAGCTTTCTTCTCATCTCAGTCTTGCCTCTCCTCTTCTGGTGTCAGAAATCAAAAACGGGTGAAAAAGGAGCCATTTGGCATCCCGTATCCTCTTCCTTTCCTTTAACCCGCCATCACAGTTCTCCTCATCGCTGTCTAACAGGCCAAATGCTCCATGATGAAAACCTCCAACGACCTCCACCCTCTGTGCCAAGGTTTTTAATCACTAGTGAGACCACAGGTGTGATGAGTCACTCGGAGAGAGGGCGGAGCTCTTGAATTGAACCCAGTAGTAAGTCACAGTTTGCCTTTCTGTGATATCAGATCAATTTGGAATTTAACACACAAAGAAACATGCAACGAAATCATTTAATAACACAAAGTGACTACATCAAAAGAGGGGACACTTACACTGAAATAAAAATTAATAAAATAAAAGGCCTCACAGATTTTAACATTTTGAAAATCTACATGCTCAAAGCTAAATTCAGGATAAGATCTTTGTGTCAAATGTCTTAAGATTCTGCAACATTTACTATCAGTATTGCAGAGGCTGAAGGAAGGAGGAGAAGATGGAAGTTAAATGAATACATCAATCCATTTACACACTGACTGGAGAGGTACAAATCCATGACTGACTAGCTTTGACTTTTACAGCAGCACACTGACAAACTGACTAAACAGCAACAGAGATTAGGCACTGGGTGTGTGTTTGCAGAAAAGATGGCTGAAAAAAAAATCTGGATTTAAAAAAATGAATTTAGCAAACTTAAGTTTATACTTGAAAGTGACTGGAAAGAAGGGATTTGTCATTTTTCACATCATTTCCACCCTGAACCCAATGTAATTTAGAGAAATGTGCATCATATATGAGAACAGTGACATGTTGATTCTTTGAATCTTCCAATACCAACAATTCCAATTGACAAGTGTCAAAAGAAATTTTTTTTCCGCATGCTACATGTATTAAACAAGTATTGAGTACTCTATATGTCTAAACGTAGATGTTTACACGTCAGGTGGGACACAATCATTGTTTAAGGAGGTTCAAGTCTTTGCACTTATGATCTAACTCTGGAGTTAAAACAAGCAAGTTTCAAGTCAAAGTCTTTAGTCCTGAACTTTAAGTTTCAAGTCCTGAATAAGTCCCAATGGGCTCTTTGCTGAATGTGATTTTAACAACTGTTCGCTGGAAGCATCTGTAATTTTCAGACCACACATTTTCTTTACTGCTTTTTGTTTTGTTGCCCGGCAAATATGTTTGTACGCAAACAAAATCATCTTTGGTATAATAAGTTCAAGTGGAGCTAATGTTAATGTAACATGATGTGAAGTCCTTTGTGGTTCCTTTTGCACCTTGATTGAAAGCTGTCAGACTGATTCAAAGTGGATCTGGGGAATGAAGTGTTTGTGCTGGGAATGAACAGCACAATTTTTTTAAATAACATAATTAATCTTTGGACTTGGGAGGAAAGTATCAACTATTTTCAAGTCAAAGGGCTCAGATCAAACAGAGGCAACAAGTCATTAGTTTTTAAGTCGAGTTAGAAGTCTTTTATTTTGTTACATTGGGTCTGGAGTCTCCAAATTTGTGACTCAAGTCAAAGTCATGTGACTTTAGTCCACACCTCTACCATATACTGGTGGGCACTTAAGGTCGGGGGCTGTTTTTTTTTTTTGTTTGTGCTTCTCAGGTCAAATTCTACATACTAGAGGGTTAACACACTATAATGCTTAAAACAATAGTGTGCTTCCAACTTTGTGGCAGCAGTTTCAGGAGGATGCTTTTCTCTTTGACAAATGCATTTCCCCTGTCCTGGAAGTAAGGCCTATAAGGAAATGATCACTAGAGCTTTGTGTTAAAGGGCTTCACTGGCCTGCAAGGAGGCACGACCTCAACCCTTCAAACACCTTTTAGGATCAATGTCAGAGCCAAGCCTCACATTGTGGCTGAATGGGGGCAGATTTCTGCAGCAAGGTTAAAAAAAACTTTCTGGGAAAAGTGGAGGAAGCACCTCGAGGTCCAAAGTTTAGGAATCAGATGTTTAACATCACATATGGGTTTGATGCTCAGGCGTCCACATACTTTTGGCCATACAATGTATATAAAACAGACATTTAGTACTTTTGTGTCTTGTACATGGCAAACGAATATAAAAAAATCAAGCTCAATGGACACATGGAAAAATTCCTGTCTGTACAAACACAAGCTCACACATAAAGTACATTTACTTCCTAAATGCATCATGCTGGAGTCCACATTCCACAGTGGTTGACATTGTGAGTGTAGCTCTGAAGCTGAACCGTCGCTGCTTCATTAGGCCTGCGTTTCCTTTTTGGTCGTGTTGAGGATGTTCAGGCTCAAGTTAGGACCTCAGGGGGGGTCGTGTGCTTGGTGGCTGGGACGCTGCAGCACTGGTGGAGAGCGTCGGCGGAGATCTGGGCAGTGCAGGCCACCGTGTTGCCGTAGACTCGGCGGTTGAGCTGAATTACCGTGGTCTTGGAGGGCATCGAGGTGTGACCGTTCTCACCATTTGACCAGTGATTGCAGTGAAACAGAATCAGGAAACACCTGTAGAACTGAGAAAGACATGACGTAACATACCAGCTCAAACTGAGGGTTCTTGAACACATCAAAGGTTGATTGACCTTTGTTTGACTGTCGCAGAGACACTTGTGATGCAGATAAGCAGGTCAGAGTTTGATTATGCTCAAATCATGCCTTATTGTACCTTCATGTGGTACCACTTAAGAGAAGTAAATGGTCCCCTGATGGCTTTTCATGGCAGAGGAGGTGATGTCTAACATTTACAGGTTAAATTTCATATATTTGATTGAAAGGTCTGGATGCAGCTCTTGGAAATTTAAGTGTTTTCTATTTTTTTTCTGTTACTTGAAGTTTTTCTGATTGCAATCAATTTTTTTGTTTTTCTTGTGTTTTCATTCTCCTGGGCAATTCAGAACACGTCTTTGCCGACACACACTGTTTATACGTCAGTTGGATTAACAGAATTTTAAATAAAGACATATGCAGTGAGTAAAATTTTATAAGGGTCTATTTGTTAGGCTCTTTCAGCAGATAACACCATGACACAGGATTATGGGACTATTACAACTTTGCTCCCCTAACTAGATATGCCCAACTGAAAGTGCATTTCAGTGTCAGTACATATTAACACAAGCAATAAACAATATGCAGACTGTTAAACTTGTTGGAGATGGTCTTGGCATTTTAATTTGTACTGTACAACTTTACAGGCCTTTAAACAAACAAGACAGAGCTCTTCGTACAAGGAATAGTAATTTGCAAAAAAACCAACATGACTTTTGAAGGAACTCAAAATCCACATGTCAATTTTTTTTTTTTGTTTATTAGAGCACAAAATTGCACAAGGACCCATTGCTAATCTAAACTATAAAAACAAAAAATTGCTGAAACAACTTGCATAGGTCATCTTTAACTATTATTTGGCTGTAAATGTTATATTTTGTTAAGTCACTCATGTTAATAGGCTCAGTTATGTCCCTTTTTTAAAACCCTTGGGTGGTGGTATCAAAAGGTATCAACAGGTTTTACTGTGACATAGGAAATATTTTTAAATTTATAAAAAACCTCAACACCTCTCTCTCTCTCTCTCTCTCTCTCTCTCTCTGTATGTGTTGCCATTGCAGGTATTCTCCTGATGATGGCGCTGTGCGAGCAGGTGCATGTGTACGAGTACATTCCCTCCATGAGGCAGACGGACCTGTGCCACTACCACGAGCGTTATTATGATGCTGCGTGTACACTGGGTGCCTACCATCCCCTCCTGTATGAGAAGAGCCTAATCCAGAGGATCAACACGGGGCCCGAGAGTGACCTCAGGAGGAAGGGACGGGTCACTCTACCAGGCTTCAGCACCGTCAACTGTGACATCTGAGATATGAAACCAGACCCTCTGAGCCCGGTCATACACACACTAGCCTTTTCTGGCTGACTAAGGGAAAGGTGCAATAAAGCCACTGGAGACAAGGAGGCTGGAGCTTAGAAGTTTCAATTAGACCCACGAAGAACAAAAGCCATAGCCCTCCAGGGAGGGATCATCGTGGGGGCTTCTGGAAGACATTGTCTTCATTGAGATGGTTTACCAGATCAGAGACTGACAGGAAGAGTCTCCAAAACGGAGCCGAAAAAGACGTTTCTCTCTGCTTTAGCTGAGCCACGTTAGCTGTGGAGCTGACTAGGGTAGCAACAGATCAGTGTTTTTAGATAGACCAGTGAGTCGTCAATAACTGGGTGTGTTTTAAATGGTGTAATCTGTGTTTTTTTGATAGTATGGGTGGTTCACCACTTAATGGAAACGCCACTGTTTATAACGGTGGATATTTGTGAGATTTTATTTTTCTTTTTTACTGGTCCAAAGGGTTGTGAATAAGCAAAGTAGTCATCCACGCTGAATGTCATGCAGCCATAAATATACACACATTTCACATAAACATACTACTGTACATTTCATTGCTCTGCAGCAGGTGTTAGACATTCCTATGATATCCTCTTGTGGAATCAGAAGTTGTGTTTTTGTGTTATCATGAGAGATTTTTTACGTCACACAACGGACGTTTTGAAGCTGAGTACTTAATTACTCTCCTGTGCATGCCAACTTACCAGCTCACAACCGTCAGTTTTTCACTCCTCGTACACACGTTTAGGATGATTTTTCATTCTGTGTCAGGAGGTCTGACTGTTGGTTAATAGACAACAGGAGGTAAAGCACTGGTTGACATTTCTGGATTCATCCTGCCTATAGTAACATTTTTTTTTTTGTTGCAATTAAATCAAAGTAAATGGGGCCAAAATGGATCATTAGACCAAACTGGTGCAGAGCAGCTGTAGCGCTGTGCCTAGTGGTCGGCTGAACACTTTCCTCCAGTTGCCTTGTCATTGTGCAGATACATGCAGTGCAAACTGTGGCAGGACTGCAGCAAGATGGAGTGTAATTGCTGTGAGAGGTGTGGAGCAGCTGCTGCTGAAATGAGCTGTATCAGGGGACTGCTGTCTCTCCGCTCAGTGATCACCAGCCCCCCGTTTTATTTTGACAGTTTACTCTTTATTGAATGTAATTGTACAACTGCGTGTAATGGCCAAACCTCCCCTGGAGCTCAGCAGTGCAGTATGACCTGCACATGTGCAGGGTTTTCTTTTTTTTTTTTTTTTGTCTCTGTCACGCAATAGCATGAAGCTCATTTCCTGCATCTATAAATGCCTCATACTTCCTGAATCCTCTAATATTGTTCTGTACCTATCAGCAGCTCAGAGCAGAGACGACTATAAAAGAGGAATTTGAACCGTTAATGTCATCAGATTTGCTTTGTCTCCGGGTAGGATGAGTTTTTATGTTTACAGTCAGTCAGTGCCACATCTGCAGCAAGCTTTAGAAGTATTGGTTCAACGTGAAGAGGAGGATTGGTTGTGATTTTTGCTTCAAATGCTCGGTCAGAATAATCTTGCCTATAACAGATTTTTATTGCTAATTTGCAAAATGTTCTCGTGCCATTGGTTGTGGTTTGTAACATGATGTGAAAACTGGATGCAGAGATTTTGCTTTGAATACTTGGATGTATGTTGAAATAGTTGGATCTGTAATTAAAGTAGATGTAGGTGATGCTGGGGCTTTGCATTAGTTGTTGTTGAAAAGGGCTGGGTATCATCCAAAATTCATCAGCATGTCTAAAAATAGGCACTGTGTTTTAAAAACCTTATTTTTACCGAAAATAAATCCTTTTTTATACCTGATCAAAGGAAAGAAACAAGTATTTGACCTATTTGGTACCAATATACAGAAAATTTTATATTGTCTCATATTTCAAACCTGATATACTGTGTAACCTGATATAGTAAATCTAATACAACAGCCCTGCTCATTTTTCAGATTTGAGGTGATTGATAAGTTCGTGGCCTAAGGTTAACAGAGATGAGTTAATAGCTATCAGTGACTGATTTTTTGGGTGATTGAAAATTAAAAATCAGCACTGTCTGACAAAATGATCAACATCAGCCTTTGTGTATTCATCTCTCTCCCTGTCACATTTAATTGAAAATTACACCTCTTCACTTTGCTGTAAGAAGGAACAATCTCCCACAGTGTTGCCTTCATGACCCTGTGAACCTTCTCGCATGAGCCCCTGAGATGGAGGTGGCATATGACTGCGCCAAGGCTGATGATGTCCATTTTCTCAGACAGGGCTGACTGTAACACAGCACTACTCAGCAAACTGCAGTCTCTAAGATCATACCGCTGAATCAACACCTCTCTTAAGCAGTTTAATCAAAAACAGAGCACCATGACCTTCATGAAGGTGGGATTTATTGTAGGGCTGTTGCATTAGACTGCATTACTATTAGAAGGAGCTAAAAAACTGGCAACTAAGTGTATGCATAGAGGATATAAGCAAATAGAAAAGACTAATTCAGTGAATTATGTTCAAGACAAAGGTGTTTCATCACATTGATGCAAAATTATATGAATCTAATATTTCCATAAAGCAGTTTTTCTCATTGATTTGCAGCTGCCTGGGCAGATATTGCATGGACATCCCTCTGACAGATGACGAATGGTCTCATGTTATATATGAATATGTTTGTACTGCCCAGTCCAACCTAACAGCTTCTGTTTAGCGATGCTATGGACCTGTGTTGCCCAAAATGCAAACGGTTTGTGAGGTTTGATACCCAGCCCCAGAGTCAGGTGGATTGCTTGGCATGCTGTAAGAAGACTGTTGGAACAAGGAACCCAGTAATGTCAGTAGCTGTTAGATGGCTGAAGAAACCGTTTGTTAAAGCTTAAGGAGATTTGCCATTCATTTTGAATCATGCAGGTTCTCTGCTCTGCTGTAGGTTTTACATTTCTCTTTTGAGATAAATGATCAGATGTTTTACTGCTTGTGATTGTAACACACTGAAGGTGCAAAAAAACCCTGAACATATTGTACATGTATATTTCTGAAAACATTCATTACTTTCTAATGCACAGAGCATGCAAATCAGGATCAGGGCTAAGAGTCTTAAACTGTCTGTGCTGTACTGTGCTGCAAGTCGACACCATTGTCATTAATGTTGTGAGAGCAATTGTGCTATAAGACTTTTTTTTTTTTTTTTTAAGTGGTGTTTTGCAAAATTTTAGTGCATGCTTGTGGAGAGGAAAATCACATCCAGCTGCGGTGCAGCTATAAGTAGTTCCCTGGGAGCACTTGATTAAGTGCAATGCCTTCTGGCAACTTCATGTCCGCATCTTAATATTGTGCCAAATCCAACATTTAGTTTTGTCTCAGCAGGGTGCGTTTAGCCTGGCATGAGGACTCAGAGTAACAGCAGGACTTTTAAGGTGCTCTTGCTTCACTGTGGGATGCCAAATGGGGAAATTAATTTCATTTTGATTCCTCAGAACAAATGTATTACCAGTATAAAATACAGGATATTGTGCTGAAATGTTGTCTGACTGAAAGTGAGATGATAAAAGCTATTTGCAGACACTGTTAAGTACATTTGCCCTCTCAGCCTCAACGCTCTTTACCCTCGAGGTCTGTTTTTCATGGTTTGTTTTCTGACTATGAATTGTGGGAATTGCTGCACCACACTGCCTCTAAAGGATTGTTTAACGTTTAAGTTTTAATATTCCCTCCTGCTGCTTCCTGCAGGGTTGAAAAGAGGAAGAGCAAAGAGAAGCATCTATGACGGACTGAATACGAGTGAAGGTCCCGTTTCACTTTCACAGCCTTAGGATGTTCTCCTTGACTTTGATTTGTCAGTGAACTCTCCTCTAATTACACTTGAATTGATATTTAAATAGACCATTTGTATGATTTGAGCTGTTGTAATTTGTCTTTTTTTACTGCGTAAATAAAGCTGTTGTACATGTCACATTGTCTCCTCGACTCACCTGTTTATTCATAAGTATATAGATGAGGGGGTTGATGACTGTGCTGCTCTTGGCCAGCAGTGAGGGCACCACACTGGCCACAGGACTAATGATGTTGGGTGGACCGAATGTTGCCATCATGGCAACAACACCGTAAGGCATCCAGCACAGCAGGTAGCAGGCAGCTGTGGTCAGAACCATGAACAGTATGTGATACTCTCTCCTCCGGGCTGCGGTCTTTCGGATCTTTCCCACCTGTGGACGAGAGTCAGAGAGGGGTGATGAGATAAAAGCAAAACGATGAAGCTAAGGTCATTCAACAGGTGCTTCGCGTCCTTGATGTGCTTCTGCAGCTTTTGTTGTAAAAGCACCGATTCATTTCTTTCAAGAATGAAACTCGTCTCGAGAACTTCAAATAATGTTAAAATGACGTCATTGTGAACTCTTCCTCTCCGTTCAAGGATGTTCTGACATCAAGCTTTCATTAATGGGTTAATGCACAAAAGCTTGAAAAGGTTGAAATAAATTCATTTTCTGTGTTGCAGGGAATGTAGTAAAAATGTGTGCCACCCCCTCCTTTTCACTGCTTTATCATCCAACAATAACAAAAGTGAAAGAAAAAGAATGACTTTTTTATCGCCATGCACAAGTGCTTATCTAAAAAAAAAAAAGAGTACCTGTCTGAATTCTAGTAACATCATGAAATGTAAAACCATTGGGAGAAAAAAAACCAACAAAAAAGTATGAAGTGAAGGCAGCAATGCTACATTTCCTTCCTCCCACTTGAATTCCAGAGGCATGACAATATTTTAATCATAAATCTCTTTCCTCAAATAAGGAGGAGGATTAGTGAAAAGAAGATGAATGTAACCTACAAAGAACTGATAGATATTTGTGTGCACGTCCTATACTTTAAAAAAGACATACACTTAAAGGCATAAATATATATTAAAATTTTAAGTCCACCTAGTTATAAGATATAAAGCAAAGATTTATTCTGATAAAAACATCATGTTATCCGTTATTTATGTTGGAGTCCTCACACAGTTCAAGTTTGGGCTTAGCCACCTGTACATGAAACACAATGCTCATTTATTGTCTTGAGGATGTAGGAGCAGTTTTAAACGACTGAAGGAAGTGAGTTCACACTGATGTCTAGTGTAAGAAAGGTAACTTTTGACATGTAATAATCACTATTATTACTATTAAACAGATTACTATTTACTTGGTTGGAAATTTGTAATGTTTTTATTGCTTTTCAGAAAAATGATTAAACTAAGTTTTGAAAATAAATTTTATGTAATTGATTACAGTAACATTAACTTCCTGTAGTTCTTTTGTCAGGTATGACATCAAGCATATCGATGCTAAAAGCATTTTCATCATTGGTAAACAAGCTTCTCACTGTACAGTCATGTCAGAGGCCTTTTCTGATTTTCAAGAAAATATTGTTAAATTTCCAGCACTGAAAGGCATTGTTGTCTGAATGCTCGGCCAACCACCTTGACATGGTCTGCTAATCGCGGGTGGCCTACAGCAACATGCATGGTTTGATTGGCAGGTGGTGCAAATTGAAACAGGAGAACCAATCAAAAACAGCGCTCAAGGTTGGAGGGCATTCTGCATGGCCAATGAAGCCTGTCCAAGCATCAGGACAGCTCCTTGTAAGCCATTTTATATTTTTCTAAATATTTTTTTTTAGTGGCTTTGCAGACCCATGTTGTCCAGATAAATGCAAAAAGAAAACATTCCTGCATGGCAAAAACATGCAAGGCAATAGAATGAATGTTTTACTCCAACATTTTAATTTGTAAATATAATTTACATGACCTCACTTCAGTAACATTCATTTAAAATGCACATGTGGTCAGCAGTGCTGAAGTCACAGGGTTTGCAGCTCTAGCTTCATTAGCTTCACCTGGTGCAGAGAGAGACTTGTGTGCAAAAACAAGTTTGAAAACTAAAGAGACTGAGAAAACAGTTTGTTTCTCTGACCACCACAAACTGTGCACATACACCTTTTTAAACTGAACATGCACCTCAAAGAGCTGGACAGACTTAGTAGCTCCTGGAGGAGGGGGGGACCAGAGGGAGACCATGTGGTTGCAGTGAGCTGGTGACAGGCAACAAGTAACTGTGAGCTGGTGAGTTCAAACCACTGTGGTCAGATAATACAGCTTACATTCACCCAGGTAAACTAAAATCGCATTTTTATACCTAGAACTTGATCATTTTTATGGGCTTACTGGTCACTGAGGTAGGATTTTATCAGCCCAGGTTAGAATAGCAAAACAACAACAACAACCTCAAGTTAATAATAATCAATTCACATTAAGATGAAGATATTGCTGATGTTTTTGTTAAAACTTTTAGCACAAAATTCTGCATGATGCAAACAATTTCTGATTCAGCTCATCTCTATGAGTGAGACTAGAAAAACCTGTGTTCATGCCCTGGCAAAAAAATATTATTATTAGGGCTGACTGTGCTTAATGTACTGTACTGCATGTATTACATCACACAGTAAGTCTCATTAAGTGTAGTACAGGAACAAAAAATTCCTTGTCCAGACTCTTCCTTCACTCTTTACTCAGTTCTGCCTGTGCATCTCTTACTTTCCCAGCTTGTGTTTTATTCAATATTTCACGCTCTTAGTCTTTTGATATCTTTTTTCTGCACCCTTTCTTTTGTTGCATGCATCAGCTTTTCTTATGTAAACCCACTCTTTGCTTCCTTCACCTACTGCATTCATCCTTTGATTTTAAGTCTTAAAAAAAAAGAAAAAAGAAAAAACAAAAATGTGTTATTAATCAATGTGTTATAAATCACCAGAAGTAATTTACATCCAGTGAACCTGGACCTACTGAGGCACCAAGGCCTCCTGGATGTATAATAAAATGCAGACACCAGTTAAACATATTCTCCCTCATCAGCGAACATTCATCAAATTTTCTTTTACAACATGTTTAGTGATGTATTTTTAAAAAAGGGGGTTCGTCCAGCTGTATCTAATTGAATTAAAGTAATCTGAACATCTTTGGATCTCCTTACACGCAGATGGCATCTCTTTAATCTTTGCCCCTCCTGCACCCTTCTGTGATGTGCATGAATTAGAGTGAGTCGGACAGAAGAGGGGGAGTTTTCCCGGCTCACTGCACGGCACGCTCAAATTCTTTCTCACAACTTTATTTGAGAGTCTCGCACGCTCAATGCAAATCATCTTAAGTTTTAACAACCGCCAGGGAATTAACTGGGCCAGTGCCAGCTGGAGTTCAGCTCTGTCATGACTCCGATAACTTCAACAGCATGAGAAAGTTACTCATGCTGAATGAGGTTTTAATTAGGAAGTTGTAATAATAATTGCACCTTTCCTCTGCTACGGTTGAATGCCAAAGTTTTCCTCTCACCCTTGTTTACTTCTTTAATCCCTATTGATTTCTCAGGATCCATTCATGCTGCTTAAACAGTGACTCATTGACCAGCTGCCTGGCTACCAGATGGGAAGTAACACCTTCATCATATTCATACAGACTAAACTCACAGAAGCTTTAATAATCTGACACATCTTGCTTTTACTCGATCAAACTGTCTGCATCTTCACTCACCAACCCGTCTTCCTCTGTATATGCTGAGCTTTGACAGTTGTTGACTTTCCTGAGCTCCAGTGTTCATGTTTGTATTTGCTAAGGAGGGAAGGATTGGTTGTTCTAGCACAGGCTCTTCAAAAGCAGGCAGAAGCCAACTGTGAGATTATTTGCAATAAAATCCTTGACGCAGGTGTGAATAGCACGCAACAAACTAAGAACTGATGCAAAAAGATTTAAAAAAGGCAGAAAAACTTAGTACCAAAAAACTCTGCATGTAATTTGTTTGTGTAACTCAAACCACTCACACCTTAAAATAAGCTTTGGATGGACTTTGCATTTTAGCACAAGAAAAGGGGGCAAATGATTTTGCCATTATTACACTGAGATTTAAAAGTATTGATCTGTTTGTGGCTAGTATAGACAAAAGAAAATCTTTTGGCAAACAGGAACTCTGCCTGCGTAAATATGACTTGTGAGCACTTTTTGAATACTGACTTTGAATAATACTAATAATAACAATAATAATATGTCTCTTACAAAGATTTAAATATCTTAACTTGAACAGCAGACTTGCATAATAAAAACACAATAATCTTAGGATCAACTTTAGCATTTAAGGCTCAATGACAGAAATAAATCCCTATAATACTGATATTTCTGTATGAATATTAAAAAGTACTTGGGAGTATATTATAGTTTTAAATGTGGTGTGGCTGAATTGCTTGTATTTGAATTGAATTGCTGGATGTGGTTTGATCAGAGACTTTTACAGTCTGTGATTTATTAGACTTCATATAAAGAAACTACTGTTTGTTTTGTGACCATCTTGTTTTGAACTGTTTTGACTGCTTCATAACCTTGAAAAGTGTTGATAATCAGTTTAGCAAATGACGCACATTGAGTTTTCTCTCAGTGCTTCTCAGTGTTTGATTCTTTTGGTATATATGTGTGAATAAAATGTGTGATTGTATTGTAAAAGTTTCAAGTTTTAAACCAGCAATGTATCATTGCATAGAACAGCAATTTCATTATCTTGTAATCGTGTAGTAAATTAAAAATTTTAATGCTTGATGGTCACAAGATTCTGATGACAGCCTGAAGTTTTCCTACAGTGAATGGGATCAGTGAGTCCTTGATAAGCGCTTCATGGAGACTTTTTGGAGACAGTGACTCTCCATTACTCAGATTTAACATCAAAGTAACCTGCTCTGTTGAATTGTAAAACTGCAGTGCTTATTGTACTAAACTGAATACACTTATGAACCAACACAAAGTGAACAAAGAGTGTCCCAGTTAAAAAGCTTGATGACTGGAAGAAGCCATGGGTTCTGGAAAGAAGAAACACCCCTTGGACAAGAGATGTGCTTCCTTGGAGCTCCACTGTGTTACAGGTCCTCCTCCTTCCTGGCAGCCAGTGGTTATGTACCGTCTCTCTCTGTTTGTTTACTGTGCAAGCATCTCCTAATAATCTTTATTTGTGCAGCGCTTCAAAAACCGAGGTCCAAAGCGCCTTACAGAGACACCCGATTAAACGGACTAGGCTTAAAGAAACAGAGAGATGTCTGAGAGGCTTTAGGGTTTGTCACAGCAGCTGATCTCTCTGCGGCGTAATAATGCTGCGCTCTGCCCTTCTGCAATTCTAAAACTATGGGAGAGCTAAGGATTTAACTAAAAACAGGCAAAGTCTTTCTCCAAAACGCAACACAAGTCAGTGCACCAGTTCTTGTAATGAAACTTTATAAGTGAATGATTGTGACTGGTGAGAGGAGGTCTAAAAAAACAACTCTGTAATCTCCACTGACCCTGCAACCTCGTCCACTTACATTGTGAATATAAAAATCAGTCCTCTGTGTTCAGGGAAGTGCCCGAGTTGTTCTGTAGACAAGTAATTCATGCTAATATTTGTTTAGTTCACATATTTGAAAGATATTTGGTGCCGTAGAAGAAGAGATGAAACAGAGTGCAACATTAAACATGGATATTTTCATTTAATGCATCGTGTCAGTATTAGCCTGAGGCTAATTTTATCTGCAGTCCTTTTGGCAGGTCATGATAAAAAACATTCACATGGTAACAGAGCGCCACTGAGCAAACTAGACAAACAAGACAAAACAGAATACAAATTAGATCGAGTACGACATCACACAAACATACACACACACACACACACACATGCACACACACATATGCACAAACACACTTTGTCAGAGCCACATTTGAAAAATTAAAAAGAAGGACATTTAGACACTCGGTCAAATGAAATACAATGTATTATTTACAGGTCCAGTGTGTAGTGTTTCATCTGCTTTTCAAAGTCAAGGAGGGATCCTTAAAATGCCTGGATTTTAAGGATTCTGTCATCCAATCCTGCTGTTGTTCTGGTGTCTGGGGTCTTAAAATCTCCAGGGACCAAGTCCCTTGTTCAAAAAATTTCAAAGGAAGCCTGTTGTGAATCCTTTGCACTCTGAATGCACCCACAAATGTAGGCCCATGATGCCGATATGCACAGTACTGTCCCCTGATTTAATAAAAAGGAAGATTTGAAAGGCTAATTTTAAGGTAACAAAAATATATCGATTTTTATTTTCATGTCATTATACGCTAATAATAACATATGCATATTATATTCCATTACTCCATATTCTACATAAAAGATCCCCTTCCATTTTAAACACTGGACCATTAGGTGAGTGAGATATCTCAGCCTGGAGCCATCCGGTTGACACCGTAGTCAGATGTTATCATAGGTTATCATTTGCTGTGTGTCCAAAACAGAATCTGCAGGCTGTTCTTTAGGCTGTTATTTATTTTTAAATAATAGTTCCTTTGTTGTCTCGACCCTGCATAGGTGGAATAACATCCAGTTTGTACTTTTTCCATCTACATAACAGTGACTAGACATATATCTGGACCCTGATTCAGACACAGTGGCACCAAGTGTGTACAAAGTAACCGACAACCCATTCTGGTTATTCCTGCTTATTTAATGTGACTTTATAGTGTGTTGGTTTCATGACTGTCCATGTCAGCCACTGAGAGAGCTGCCTGCCCCAAGGAAGTTCGCTAAAAAGAATCCATTGAAGTACAAACTTCTAACTGTATATGTAATATAAAGGACGACTTTATCATCAGCCCAACATGTTCAGCATGTGGTCTTCATCAAATGTGATCCAGAAGCCCACAGGCTGAAGCTCAGTTTAGAGAAGTGGAGTCATCCTTACGTTACCTCTTTAACTGAATTTAGTGCTTCAGTAAATCATCATCATGTAGTTTTTTAGTCTTGTTTGTCTTGTGGCTAATTCCATCATAAAGCTCTTAACTGTGCAGCAGCAGTGATCTTTGTTGGCCCTGGCACTAATCTTTTATGTGTCTTGTGGTTTATGGGTCCCTCTGTACTTTAACGTTACAAATCAGTTAAAAGATAACAAACTTGATTACTTTAAGCAGAAAGTTTTGACTTGAAGTTGAAAACATTTTCTCTTGTTCTGCCTTACCAAGGAAAACTTGCTGTATTTAATTTAATTTTTGGAAATAGTTTCCAATTCATTGGAAAAACACGAGTAGAGCTTTTTTGCTTTTTTGTCTGTGCTTTGTTTCGCGAGTTTATCATTTGAATGAATTGGCAGGGAAACAGATACTGCAGCTGATCAGTAAGTTCATTAACATTTAACTGTGAACACGACTGACAGCCAGCTGCACTGCATTCTGGTCCTACAGCTGAGTGGAGAAAATAAGGCTTTGACTTCACAGTGACAGATATTTTCCTGATTTACAGACCGTCACCCAAACCCCTCATTTGTTTGAGTTCAACAGGAGACTTGGCGTGGTGTCAACAGTAATGTGGGTGTTGTAGTGTATCATTGTGGTGAAGAGGGAGCTGAGCAAGAAGGCAAAGCTTCTGTATCACCATGGTGGGTCTCTTTATCGTCCTCTTGTGCACTTGCCTTTAAACATTTTCCAAGCACAACCAACTGGTCGGAAACCCTGGGGTAAACTTAAAAGCAAAAGAGAAATCATGTCTAATCTGGCTTGGGGACACATCTGGACCCACCCTGAGGAGCTAAAAAAAAGGAGCTACGTCTAGACGACCCTGCTCAGCCTGCTCTAACTGCGACTCTGCAACAATTAAGTGGCAGAAATTGGACTGATGGATCCGTTTTTTAACCCTGCTTTCATGAACAGAGGCAGAGCCTCAGATGTCAACACTCTTTCATTCCACTTGGCACTAAAATACATCGACTGTGAAGCACTGGGGTTTGAATAGTGTCCATGCATTTTTTAAAAAAATGATTTCACTTCAAAAACTGGGAGCTACTGGAGTCAATTTGTTACTGACATGAACTGAAACAAACCACCTGCTGGTGCTGCTGTTTGTTTGAAGAAAATAAACCCAGAGACTTTTTCAGTTCTCCTTTCAAGCCAGTAGGGTTTTTCAAAGATTTTGTGGATCGATCAGTTTATGCACTATGTGGTTTTGCCTTCTAGATCACATTGAAAAACAGCATTAACATTTAAACGCACATCTGCACACACACACTTTGATGTCTCTCTACCTGTTTGACTGCCAACAACAGCCTGCCATAGCAGTAGATCATCACCAGGACAGGTATCCCCAGGCAGAAAATGAAGAGGCAGATAATATAGGCGTGCGACTGGGCTGTCTGAACAGTCCAGGACACCGAGCAACTGGTTCCTGCCCCCTCTATTCCATAGCTGCTCCAGCCCAGCAGAGGGGGCACTGTCCAGAACAAGGAGTACAGCCAAGAGCCCCCAACAGCCAGCAGGGGTTTACGGTAGTTTGGCCCACGTTTGTTGTATACAGTCAGAGTGCTGTAGCGGTCGTAGGAGAGGATCACCAGAGAGATCAGTGAAACAATACCTGAGAAAGACAGAGAGGTGAAGGGGTGAGAGTTGGCATTTGCAGAAACAAAAACGTGTAACATACTATACAGCCCAGAGCAGAACAAGACCATTAAAAAGGGTCTATAACATATCAAAGAAATCCTGAAAAATAATGTAGGCTATTTTTAAAGTTTAAATGCTGATTTTACTGGAAGTAAACTGGTTCTTATTGAAGTCCACAGCTTTAGTTTGATGAGGTCTAAGGGCGTAATCTTAACATCAGCATGCACACATGCACATAGAGGTGCTAAATGTGAATATTAAGCACGTGCAATGTTCACCAAGGTTGCCACCTTACTTTAGCATGTGTTAGCAAGCTAAACAAAAAAGTACAACTGAGGATGATAGTAAAGTCGTTGGTATGCAAGCTTTTGTTTTAATGGTCAAATACATTTTTGACCTCATGATGATACCAGAGGAAGTTATTACAAAAAGTTGTAACAATTCATAAAGAAGGGAGGAGAAATATGTAAGTCTTATTTCATCACAGTCCATCCAGTAGCTGTTGCAGCATTAGAACAGAACGGCACCATGTTTCTTAGTTTTAGTTGAGTCTGTCCTCTCCTGCTTCATTCTGTAAGTATTTCCTCGTGCGTCATGTTTCATTTTACAGCTTGCCTTTGTGTGCTTTGCCACCCTTTTGATAGTTTTTGTAGTTCCACCTGTCTCTTATTAGTTTTTAATCACTGTTTCCCTCACTGTTGTTCGTTTAATCTGCATGTTCTGCGTTCTCTCCTGTGTTTGTTGGCTCATTTTCATTGACTGCTGCATGTTTTCTTGTAGTCATCCTCACCTCTGTAACCCACTCAGTTTTTTCTTACTTAAGATCAGATTTTTGTCAGTAAAGCTCACATTTTTTCTTTGTACCCTGGCTGAATCGTGTTCTGGGCTCGGGTTCTTTTTTGAATTAATGTAACTGCAGTCAACACTTCTTTCAAATGGAGAAATTTTTGTCTGTACACACTGTGATGACCCTCTGAGCAAGTCTCTTCCTCCAAGAGCCTGGTAGGCGTTGCTGAAGGTCATCAGCAAACTGGCAACACCTGGACCCGATGTGCCAGAGCTCTTTAAAAGCCCACTTCAAACAGCTGCTGCTGGTTTTCCCAAGGCTTTCATCTTGTTTTGCTTTGGTCGTGATTTGTCTTTAGTGTAATGTACTTTTAGTTGGTCAAGATCATCTATTTTATGTAAACTATCTTGCATGGTCTTCCTACTTGTCACATTCCCAAGCAAGTTTGTGGCAACACAAACCCTATGGAGTAACTGAGGTCCTATTCAACTAACACGCTTATTTTTATTTAAAGTTTAATTGAGCATAGTAACTGTTGTGACTAATGCATGAACTGAAATGACCTTCTCCTAATCAAAGTGCTCTTGTTGTCTGAGTCCAACCACAGTCAGAACTCAAACCCTGGACTTCTATGTGAGACCCCTCAAACTTGTACAGCTGCAATTCACCAAGACTTCAAATTAATGTGTTGCAAGCACCAAAAAAAGTCACGCTGAATGTTACAATAAAAATATTGTGACGGCCCTGGTGCTTGCCGCTCTTGCTTTGGTGTGTGTTTCTTTGTTGCAGGACTTGGGCGGGGTGGAGCCAAATTAAGTCAACTTGGAGCACCTGGCCAGTGACCCAGGTTACTTAAGGCCCCAGCACTGTTGC
>JAQMCX010000011.1:7874084-7897723 GCA_029814765.1 Acanthurus leucopareius | reverse complement strand
TAGGAAGGTTCCGCATGCGGACTCTTGGAAAGGAAACAATTAATCGCGTTAAAATCTTTATCGCGTTAAAATCTTTAGAATTAAATGATCGAAATTAACGCGTTAAAGTCCCGGCCCTAAATATAACGTAATATAAATAGAATAAACTGTTAAAAAGCCTCTCTTTTTGTATTAAGCTTGAGAAATTTCATCTTTCTCTCCTCTGCTCGGCTCAGTGTGTGTGCACTGTGGTGGGAGAGGCCCAGCGGAAAAGCTAAAGGTGACACAATCTCCATTTTTCCAGCCTCTTCAAGCTGAGAATATTGCACTGTCATTGCACCTGTGTAACATTTTGACAACACGTTAAGTGTGTGACCCGCTATTTCAGCATCTCTGTGTAAAAAGGGTTTGAGAAAAGGAGAGAACATAGAGTGAATGAAAATAACAGCAAAAGCAGTAATGACTTTCGTGCTGAGCTGCACTTACATGAGTGAACTAGGCAGATAGCTTTCAGTAAGTATTTTGTTTGTCCACAGGAATCCAATATTCATTTAGGATAATGTTTTGGATTCTCATTATTTTTTCCACCTACTACATTATAAATATTCTTTCTGGTTGTTATGAGTGCCTTTTGATAGATAGAACAAAGAGAGAGAGAGAATGGAGGATAGAGGAGAAATTAAAAAAACAAGTAGAAAGACAACAGGTGGTTGAGACAACATACTTGTGTTGCCAAGCAAGCTGTTGTTTTAACTACATTCATGCAGTGGACTTGACAATAGTTTCCCAATACTAAGTGGTTTCCCTTAATCTCCCTCTATGTTTTTTACATCATAAATACTCTGTTTGTTTTCTATATTTTTTTTTTAACTTATTATGTGTCTCCTTTGCTTCCTAATACTGATGCTGTAAATTCTGAGTCTCCTGTCTTTATACCCTTTAACCCCAGTGATCGGAGTGATCCGACTGTGTCACTTCAGGAGGTCTGCAAGGTCCTGTCCAATGTGAGGATGTCCGCCGAACCAGACGGCATTTTTCTCTGTTAGGGCTGTCAGATTATGTTCTTAGCAGCTTGATCCCGTGTCCACAGACTTGTTCAACTTGTCACTGGAGCGTCACCTTGTTCCACGCAACTTTAAGGAATCAGTTGTAATATCAGTACCATCTTGTGCCGCCTCCAAACATTTCAACATTAAAAGGACTAGAAGCAACTATATCTTTATCATATTTTTGTTGATTGAGTACTTGACATCATCCCAAATCTTTCCAAGTTTGTTCAAACTCAGAGAAATCTCAAAATTTTATTCAAGGCGCTTGTGAATTTCATTTTGTGGCCTGTTGCTTGTTGATGAAGGCAGTCTGCAAATGTGACTTAATGTAACATGAATAAAACTAATGCATAACCTCATTTAACAGTAAAATAAACAAAATCCAGGATCTAATTGTAGTTCATGACATTATCATAAGAATTAGTTTTTTCTTTCATCACTTCCATTGAGAGACCTCTAGTGGCAGAAATGACATGTTGTTGAGTTTAAACGGGTCTGAGTCATCCTGCTTTTTCTGGCGTGCTGTTTTCCTCAGAGAACCAAAGGTAAATAGACAGGAAAAGGTTATTTACTAAAAAGACAAGCAATTACACTGAGGTTGAAAATTTGACATTTAGAAAACTCAGAGGGGCTTCAATGCTTTTACTGCCCCCCACAATATGAATTTCGTCCATTATAAGGCTTTTTAATATGTGATCTCTGATCCTTGTCTCTGGCAGACCAAGAACAACTGGTGATCAATCATGATATTACAGATGATGCGTGAGGTTGTGCTCTGGCAGTGACGTATAGAAAAAGCTGCTCTGTTGTCTCATCTATGAAAAGACAACAGGGTGGGGATGGTGGCAGGAAGATAAATGGACAAAAATAAATAATGTAAGTCAGGCAGTAATATGGTCGTTTGCAGTTTAACAAAAGCACTATGCCTTGATTATACAAGTGTTGCCATGCGTCAATGTGCATGTGAAACAGATGATGTGAAAAGGCCACAGGCAGAGGAGAACAAGATATGAGTGAGTTGGATGTTTGTGGGCTCGTAAACCATATTATCAACGCTGCGATCAAGTACAAGAGCACTTTTGTTAAAGACACTTATTGCTTTTATGTGTATTGTGATTTGATCAGTTTTAAATAGTAAAACAGTTTGATTCCAAGCAAATAAATTTAATGGAACTAGAGTATGCATGGGAGTGGGAGCAATATAACAAATAAGACACACTACATCAAATCATTTTTGTAATGTTCCTTTCTTTTGTTAATACTTTATTTTGAAATGGGAGCAGCATTTAACTGTATCATTTATTTGAATTTTTTAAAAAAGTATTAGTGGACACACCCACTGAGGTATTTTTTTAGAATGTCGAAGGTATGATATGCAATGTGCTCACAATTTTCACTTAGTAACAAAAGAGATATTAAGATATAAAGGTCAATCTCAATTGTATAACTATCTTCACTGCAGTCTTATTCACTGGTGTCTGTTTGAGTGTTTGTCTAACAGAAAAGCAAGACTGAGTCTGGATCAGTTATCAGTATCATTATTTGGATGACTGTTGGTGCTGTCAAAAAATCTTAACTCCATGGATTGTTGACAAAAAATCATCAATAATGTAGATATAATGACTAACTTGGTAAATGTTATTATTAGAACAGCTGGAACCTACCTGAAATTAAGTTTTAAAAAACAACGAAAAAACAACATGTATATCCTAACACAAAACTGCTATATATATATATATATACATATATTTGTACATACACATATACACATGTCTAGATCTATAACCATATCTATCTATCTATCTATCTATCTATCTATCTATCTATCTATCTATAGATATATATATAGATATATATATATAGATATATATGTAGTCTATTGTTATGTGTGTGTGTGTGTATATATATATATATAGTCTATTGTTATATAGATAGATAGATAGATAGATAGATAGATAGATAGATAGATGGATATAGATATGAGATATAAGAAAATATTTAGTCTCATATCATGGTATCAACATAATGCCATTATATTGTCCAGCTCCAGCTGAGGCTGTATAAAACTTTCATTTAGTTGGCTTCATTTTTCTACAGATATAAAAGCGAACTGTTTGTACAACCATTGTCTCCTCAATGTGCAGTTTCTTGACCAACCCTGAAAGTAAAGAGTCTGCAGGTGGCTACCAGTGTCTGCTATCTGACTGAATCACTGCACAGCAGCACAGATGAGCTGTTTCTCCAGCTTCAATACCATGCTGAGTCAAGCCCTTTTACACTGGCTAAAGCTATCGCCACAATACAAGCACCCAGAGGGGAACTAAGACAGAATGAACACCTGCCGATTTGAAAAACGCAGTATGACGTATGATAGCCTTTTTTCAATAAAATGGAAATTCCTCTCTATCAGAACACCCTTTTTTTGGGGATAACAAAGCACAGCAGGAGAATGCACAGAAGCCAAACCAAATATCGAGACAAAGCTTTTACTGTCAGAGGATATGAAGACAGACATTAGAGGGGAGTTAAACGAACATAATGGTACATGTATTTGTGGGATGATGAAGACAAAAGGAAACAGGGAAACAATTCATGCAAACTGAACAAAGTGGAAAATAAATGAACAAGCATAAGGATGGTACAGGTTATCTGCTAGCATTAATTCATCCGTAAAACAACAAGAGCCAAATTTAGAACTGTCTGCAGAGTTTAGTGTGATGTCTTTGGGAGTGGAGGCGATGTAAGTGTCCAGTACTTCCTATTTGTTTGGCTGTGGCACTGGGTCTGTGTCTGAGTCTCTACAAGGGTCCCAGAAAGAAGCGGTTTGAAGCAGCTGGTACAACGTGATTCAAGTGGATCCAGTAAATGTGATCCCCTGACTGGTCTATTCACTTACTCTATTGATCACAGCAACACAAACAGTATGATGAGCGTGAGGTTTGAAACTTTCATCAGAATCACAGTTTGTAGTACAAAACCCATAACTATGCAGATCAAACAGAGCTTTCTAAGAGAGGATCTGACCAGCAGGAATCCAGCTCGAAAATGCTTGTGCAAGTACAGACGTCTGGGATGGTTTTATAAACATACTAATAATGCACATTATTAGTATGTTGACAGTTTTGTTGACAGTGAGAATAATTAGGAATATCCGTATGCATCCTTCTCTGGTTGAGCAAATCGTTCAGGCTCATATTACTGCAGATACCAATACAGATATGTTGACTGTTGATTACAAGAAAATACTACAGGCTTATGGTAATGTCAAATTAAGTTTGTTGAACCACTGCATGGCTTGTTTACCAAATGTCAAATAGGCTTGTTAGACAGTCAGTGTGTGTCTTGGTCACAATTTACATGTTTTATATGAAGTAAATCCCTTTGAAATCTCGGTTTGTAGCCTATTGTGGGTTATGGTGAAAAACAGCAGCAACATATTTCAAATCTGTTCATTTTTTATTCATATTTTTTCATAGTTTAACTCAGAAAAAGTTTGTTTTTTTTTTAAAAAAAGCATAAGCTATAAAGGAATAGCTATACAAATAATGTGGCTTGTTTTTAAGACTTAACTGATGATAGTAACGAAAAATGGTCTTTATTGATGCAGGCTCTATTCGTGCCTATAACTGATACTCTCTCTTTGATGTGAACTTCAAAATGTTTCACAAGCATATACCAGCTGAGACAGTGTCTCTTTTCAGCATCAATAGGAAATTGAGGGAACTTACCAAAGCAGGAGTTGATGAAGCCGTACCAGCTGCAGCCGCTGCGCCCCAGCAGCCACCTCCCACGAATACTGGAGGCGAAGCTGAGTGTGGTGCCGAACAAGCACACCAGCATGTCGCTGACACTGATGTTCAGCAACAGCATGTTCACCGGAGTCCGCAGCTTCTTGAATTTACAGAAGAGAAGCAGCACAATGAAGTTGTTCAGGAAGCCGAAAGTCATGATGAAGCCCAGCACCACGGACAGCACGACGAAGCCCGTCGGGGAGAGCTTCCCCCGGTACGCGGGCGCGTCCACCAGCTCCTGGTCATCGCTCAGGTTGAAGCTGTAATTCAGACCCGCCTGACCAGAAAACATCCTGCTGTCCATTCATCGGAGCCTATCTTCACTCTGGAGCCGTTTTGGTAGTTAGGACTGGTCTCTTCCCTCACCTAGAAAGTTTAGGATATTGCAGCTTTTTACGAGACTTTCTCCATGCTGTCTATCCTTTGGGACGCAAGTACGCTTCATGCTTTGTAAACGCGCATTCCTTCGGTGAGGTTGAGCCAGCTCGTTCCTACAAAGATGTTACAAAGAGTGAAAACAAATAAATAATTAAAACAAAGTATCACCTGTAATTTTAGCGCATCCCTTGTTCCGTGTGCAGCACGTTTTTGTGAGCGCAAGAGCTTGTTTTTGGCGCCTTATTGTTTTAAGGCTTTCGTTATTTATCACAGTTTACACAACTCAACCTTTTCCGAACCGTTGTCTAATGTTTTGGGGGAGGTCTGTCATCTCCAAGTCACCACTTTTAAGCTTGTAATCCTTGTCCACTGTCAAGACTCCGGATGGATGAACAATGTTGTATAAACTGCGCTCCGCTGCCCTGTCCAACATCTTTTAAAGGGAAGTCTTACGTCACGAGACACTGGGATGACAGGGGCCACGGGGGGCGGTGTGTTTGTGTGTGTGTGCTTATGTGTGCTAACATGTATTACTCATGTTGTGGAGGCATAATTTTGTTGTACAGTCACGTTGCCAGGATTGTCTTGCGTATGTGCACAAAGTGTCCGTCACGAAAATCGTTACATTTCAGGTTAATGTCCCTAAAAGTGATGAAACACACCTCTCTCCATCAGTACGTGTGTGTGTGTGTGTGTGTGTGTGTGTGTGTATGTGTGTGTGTGTGTGTGTGTGTGGTGCAGCAGCCTTGAGGGCTCAATGCACCTCATCATAAGAAAACACATACAAACAGACAAGAAAACAAAGTGAACGTCTTCACCACTTTGACTAAAAATGCTCTGAATTTGAATAAATGCGATTTACTTTTTGTACCTTTGCCATCTTTCCCATTCTTTTAATTTGGCAGGCTCAGTTGTGGGTGTAATATAATTCTTTATATTGCTAAAAGGCTTAGTCTGTTTCAAACAGATCACTTGTCAGATCTTACAAAAGCCATCTGAACCTCCATCCTGCACTCTTCTCTGATGTCCAAATTTGGGCTGCTGTGTCAGACAGTTTCTGTAACTTTCTAAAAGCGAAAACCTGACAAGCAAGCTTATTTTATCGACCGTCCCATGGGCTCCCTTTTTTCATCTTTCACACAACTGGTTCTGTCACTTCAGGTGTGCATGGGCAAGTGTCACACTGTGAAAGCCTTTGAGAAGAGATTGTCCAAAAAGTGTTTGCCTTTACAAAAGCATTTGAACCACTCAGCATTAAGAAATAAAAAAAAAAAAGCAGCAGGGTGCAATGTCCAGGAAAAGACCAACGAGTCATTTGATCAAAATCTTAATAAAGAGTATGTTATCTCTGTATCTTTGCATAATGGAATAAGACTTTATAATGACTTTGATAAATATCTCAGCATTAACAATGGACGTATGGAAAAGTCACAGTTGAGGTTTAGTAGTGGTGTACGGGGTCTCTGGGTTGTGTATGGCAGCAGCTGTAGTTATTGTGCTTTCAGGTTTTGCTAATATTGAGCTTCAGGTGATTGTCATTGCAATTAGTGACGAACCTCTCCATCAGTACACTCCACTCTTCAGTAAAAATAGTCTCTTAATAAAGGCAGAATGTTTCTCACTGGAAATCATTTGCTGGAATCATGCATGTCAATACAGTGTTACCCTCCATTGTGCAGAAAAAAAGGTGTTGAATTAGTCATACTGGGCAAAAAAGAAAAATCTGACAAACTTGACTTTTTAAGGACAGCATGAGGCAACTGAAATGCTGCATTGGTTGTCATCCATGATGACACACTGCATTGGGTAAAACAATCAATGTTTTATCCTCCATGTTCATACCTGTCTGTCAGGTCTGGCTATTTTCTGACTGATAATGTGTCTAAGCGTGGAAGATCTTAGACCATAACTTTAGATAATGGTTATAAAAAACTAACACCCTTAAATGTCAGACTTCACATTATATTATTCATTTTTGACCCCTGATAAGAGCACTTTAAATCCACTCAACTCAAACTTCTGATCCACAAAATTATATGTCCATTCCTTCTCAGTGGTTCCTGGAAATAGTGGAAATGTTCCTGTGTTCCAGCTTTTAAAATGAATAAAGCTCTGTGCAATGAAAGCAGTCACCTGGAATTTAATGAAAGAAACCATGTTGGGAAATGTGCTGACTGCTGATAACTCTATTTCCTGTAAAATCAAGCTTCCTGGTGGGAATGACAGCATGTGTTCACTGTTTCCTCTTTGAACAAAATATTTTAAAGCAATGATTTGAAGCAATTCAAAGCAACAGATTGTTACCAAAGTTGTTGCCTTAACTGAGAGCACACGTTTCCATAAGAGCTGCCATCTTTTGATAGCAATTTAAAGACCTTGTGCATTTTAAATATGTCGCAATCACAGCTGCAAGCTAAGCACAACCTAATAGCACGGCAATGCAGCATAGCCTGCTGCAGTAACTTGGCCTGAGGCATTTAGATAAATTAGCATGATGTTTAGCTCTTCTGTTCTGTGTAAATAAATTTGCAGACCATGATAGGAAATGATTTAATGTGTTCAGTACTTCCTCAATACTTCTGTTTTTAAAATATACATATTCTGGTACATTTTGGTGAGTAAAGATCCTGCAAATGGTGGAAACATTTATCACAAACAGCACAAATTAAGCAGCAGATAAGTGGCTGTGCTGAGTCTCAAACATTTGCACACTGGGGGACTGTAATCTCTATATTCCAGCACGTTTCAGGCATGTAATGGTTATTTGTTAAAAACTGAATTAAAAAAGGACACTTGCTTCTGTTTGTCTCTTTAAGTTATTGAGGCAGCATCTGTTGGCCTGCAAGCAATCTGTGAATGTGCTATCATCACATCTCTGGTACGACCCTTTTGATCTGGCTGCCTGTACACATATGTGCTGTTGTTCTTTATCACTGTTTGGTTATTTTTATAATGCGACAGTCCTTAAAACAAAGCCCAAACATGGATGTTTTCTAGTTTAGATTTTTTATAAAATATTTAGAAGATCATAAATAAAACTGTATTGATATTCTATAATCGATTTAAAGTAAACTTTTCCACTTCACAGTTTCAACCTCAAGGAGAGAGATTCACACTCAACAAAAATAGAAAGGCGACACTTTGTTTTGGCTCACAAGTAAATGATCACAGGTTTACTTCACTTAGTTTTCTCTAATTTGAGGACAAATTTGGCCACATCTGCATTGGTGAGCACATCTTCATAGCCATAATAATCCATCCATCTAACAGGTGTGACATAGCACGATGATGAAACGTTAAGATGTCATGATTATCATTCAGGTGTGCCTTTGGCTGGTCAAAATAAGAGGACACTCTAATATGCGCAGTTTATCTTAAAAAGAGACATTTATTGATCACTGAATCATGGACTTCATATTATTACAGCAACAGTTATTGATTTTTCGAGGGACGAGGCCTTGTCAATATCTTGTGTGACCACCATTTGTCTCATTCAGCCTGATGCATCTCCTTCACATGGAGTGGATCAGGTTGTTGATTGTGGCTTGTGCGGTGTTGGTCCACTTCTTTTCAATCACAGTGCAAAGCTGCAGGATATCGCCAGTAATTGGAAGAGGCTGTCATATGTGCAGATCCAGAGAACCCCCAGTGTGCTCAATGACTGACATGTTTGCAGGCCATGCAAACACAGGGGTGTTTTTTTTAGGAATTGCACAGAGATGATAATACAAGAGACCATGCATTATCACACAGTAACATGAAGCAACTGTGGTGGATAATTTACATTAACATGGGCCTTTGCATCTTATCACAATCTCTATGCATTCAAAATTTCCTCCTTAAAATGCACCAGCTCTCTTTTGCTTTGGCTTATCCCTGCTCATACAATGACCCCAGTACCACTATGGGGCACTCTGTTGACAACACTGACAGTAGCAACCTGCTCACCCACATGGCGCTGCTCACACTGTCAGCCATCTGCACGGTACAGTGAAATCAGGAATCCACCATGAAGAGACCACAAACACTCCAATGTGCCAGGTGCCATCACATGTAAACATTTGCCCACTCATGTCAGTAATGAGGAAAAACAGATCAAGACCTCGGTGATCACAACAAGCACACAGATGAGCTTCCTGTGACATTTTCTGACAATTTATGCAGGATTTTTTTGGTTGTCCAAGACTATTGTCTCATTAGCTGCACAGGTTGCTGCTCCGTGGTGAACATGCAGTCATAGAAGCAGGATGTGGAGGTCCTGGGCTGGCGTGGTTTCACATGGTGTGCTGTTGTGAGGCCAGTTGGATTCACTGCCAAATTCTCTGCAACATAACTGCAAATGGCTTGTAGAAGTGGAATTAACATTTAGTTTATGTACAACAACATCTGTGCCATTGTGTTGTGCGATAAAAAAACGGACATTTTAGAATGGTCATTTTATTGAAGGCAGCCAAAGGAACACCTGTGCAATATACATGCTGTTTGTTTTTTTTGGTATCTTGTATGGCACATCTGTCAGGTGAATGGCTTATCTTGGCAAAGGAGAAATACTCACAACGATGGATTTTTGAACAAATTTGTGAGCAAAATTTGACAGAAATAAACTTTTTTGTATTTGCAGAAAAAGTCCTTGAAACTTTTACTTTAACAACTCAACAAAATACAAGACATAAAGTCATTTTTATGTGAAAATGTAAGATAGTGTATGTGCACAGTCTCAAAATCCCTGCGCTCTCTTTCATGTTTGAGGAAAAGTCTTTTTAAAATATTATTTAAAGTTAGTAAAATTCATCCTCTGGAGATCATGAATGTCTGTACATAATTCCATATCAGGTACGTTGTCATGATAGAAAATTAGTTTCTTTTTTCACAGTTGACTCGGTTTTATAGCAGCTACCAGGATTCACTGTATCAGTGGGTGTGATCAGTTTGATCAAAATTAACTTCTTTTGTCACAATTCACAAATACGAGTCCAACTATTGCTAAGTGGTTGGTTAAATTTAATCATACTTGTAGTTCCCCAATAGATTACTTTGTTATTTAGTTTTCAGGTCTCTGTTTTTAATTTCAAGAGCCACTAATTAAGATGGTTAAGACAGTAGTTTAGCTCTGTGTTGGCTGTTTTCATTTTAATCCCCAGTATAAACAGCTGTCAGATGGTCCATTACTTAACACCTCCCCTGACAGACGGGTTGTTCTGCAAATCCTCTCTCAGAGATTTTATCAGCAAATGATAAAATCACATCACATCAAAACAGGATAAAAACAGAGAGCAAAAAGACAGAGATAGTGTAAAATAAAGGAAAGTTATCCTCCTCCTTCTCATATTTAATCTGCCACTAGTGGCTCATTTTCATTTGTAATTTCCTGGATGTCATTTTGCAAGCACTTTTTCATGGTCTTGAAATAAGACAGTCAACAGAAAAGATGTGTTACATCACAGAGCTGTTTCTCAACATAAATGCACTTTCTTTGAATTAAGTGTCTCAAAGTGCTCAACTTCTTGTCAGGAGAAAATGGTCAATTAGCTGTTTCAGACCTGAAGAGCCTGATTATCCTCGGATGAGAGCTTCTATCACCACCTTTGGCCTCAAGTGTTGCCAGGAATTTGTTGAGTTGGTTGCACCTTTAAAAAAATGCTGCATCTACAGAGTTGGGAGTTACTCTTGTACTCTTACCAGAATGAGTGTCACTCATACCATTTCTCATTAGTCAGATTTAAATGTTTAATGCTTATGTTTATGTCTCTGTCTCTTAGAGTTTGAAGTCACCCCAATACAAGGGAGGTGAAAAAAATAGAAAAAGTATATAGATTTTATGAAATTTTATTTTATTTTTAGTTGTCTCAAGACACTTTACATATAGAAGGTCTAGACCACACTTTATAATCACAGAGCTAGCAGCTCTGTGAGGCTCTGTGGGCACAGTGGATGCTTATAATGGCAAAGCTGACATGTTGATGATCAGGGAGTACTGTTTCCAATGGACAGCATTATAATTTATTGTGACAGCATGTTATTATTTGCCAATATATCTTTTGCCTTAACCAAAGTATCTGATAAGTCAAAAGTTTGTTCTCATGCTGAGGCTGGATGAAAAAAGAGGCAATCGCCAAAGTTATTACAATAAATCTTGAGATGGACATTAATGTGTGCACCAAATATCATTGAAATCTGTCCAAGAGCTGTAAGAACAGCACATTCTAACCTCACTATGGTGCTAAACTAAACTTTCACAAGAGCTCCCCAAGGTTCATGTACAAAATTTTGTGCCACTCCACCCAAAAGATGTTCAAAAATTTTGATGGATAGTTGAAAACTTTGACCTCCAGATGGCACCAGATGCAAAGTTAGGGGACCCATTTAAAGTGGCTGCAAATTAAAACCATACAAGCCACAGTAAAACTTATCTAATGAGTTGATCATTGGAGACTCAGTGCAAGTGGTAGTGCTGTTTATATATCATGTTTATAGCTTTAAATTCAGTGATTTAGTTTTGTTTTTACTTACTAGCAGGTTCAACCCTTTAGAGTCTGACTGTAAACTTCTACTGAACCTGTTGGGAGGGGCAAAGTCTGCAGCAACTGACATTTTCTGCATTGCATACCTTTACATAAAAGTATGCCAGAATGGCAGCACAGCCTTTTGATTTTAAATCACTTTTGATAACATCCAATAAGCAATTCTGTGTAATAAATCCTAAGAGAGAAAGAAAAGTTGAGTTTTTCTGTTTATCCTTTCCTTTCTTTCCACAATGTCTCCTCGGTGGATTATTGCTGTGTTTGGACACTATGTCAGTCTCACATACAGTAAATCTTTGGGCTATGCATTTGTTTGTTTTAGCCAAGTCACAAACTGTTGCATCCTTAGTAATGTGAAGTGGTGGAATGTTTACACCAGCTGGTCTCTGTCTTCACATTATTATTTGTTTATGTAAATTAAAGTTGCTCTCCAACACAGGATAATACAAGAGCTGTAGGGAGGAACTTGGAACAAGGAACTTGTATGATGTTGAAAGATTTTTAGGTTTTACATGTTAACAAAACCCAAATAGTTCTTTTAAGGATGTCTATGAGTGTTTATCATTTGTCATTAGGCTACTATTTCCATTGAATACTCTTAAGCAGGCATCTCACAAGTCATCTGCCTGATGCTGGCACAGTGACACGGCCATACCTATGAGTTTCAAAATTAAAGGGGTATCTTAAAGATAATAATCACTTATTGTAGTTTGTAGTGATGATACTGGATTGTTGAATATTGAATAGTTCCTTCCCCTCTGCATAATAGTTGCCTAATACCAAATGCAATCAAAACTTTTGAGACTCTTCTTGTTGCAAGAAGTTTTTCAATGAGCTCACAGCAGGTTTTCATTGTTGAGAGCCAAGTCAGGCCTTTTTTAAATGTATCCTAAATTTACAAACTTTCAATTAAGATGTATGATGTGGCATTAAATGCCAGATCTCGCCTGCACCATCCCTCACTTGCGAGTGAGTCTCTTAAGGTTTCATTACCTTGAAGAGTCAAAAAGACGAGGCAACTGGACTATTTTGAGTTTTGGGAAGATGTTTCACTTCTCATTCAAGAAGCTGAAGAAGGAACTGAAGAAGCTTCTCGGATGAGAAGTGAAACGTCTTCCCACAACTCAAAATAGTCCAGTTGCCTCGTCTTTTTGACTCTGCAAGATAATCATGACCTGGATGAATGAGAATTTACACAGGCAAGGTTTCATTACATTTTATAACCATGACAGTTTTGCTGTCCCAAAGGTTGTCTTTCAATAGTGCCTGTAGCATTAACAAATACAGGCTACACAGTCAGTAAATTTACTCATATCTCCCCACACACAAATCCTACAACGTTAAACAGGTAATGGTAGTCGGACCTGAAAAATCAACAAGGTACAAAACACAGTTATGTTAATGCAGTGTGGAAAGTTTCATGTGATGGAATGAATAAGCCATTGTGTTTTTTGTCAAAAATAAATTATTATGCAAATTAGAAGCTACGCCATAATAAAAACAGTGTGGGTTTTATACAATGTTACTCTGTCAGCCTATCATTCGCCACATCCTTAGACAAGCAAATGAGCCCAAATAAAACAAAACGTGTATTATTATTCGTGGCATGGCCAAGCCAAATGAACGTCACACAGTCTCTGCAGAAAAGGTCAGGCTGCTAAATCGAGCAATGACTAATCGCTCATCGGCTTGCTATTCCTCGGCCCAACCGAGAAGAGCAAACTCCGACATGTTTGCATTTGTCCACCGTTAAAATGAACAGCTGTTTTATTTTCACGGAACTTAACATGTTAATGTGAGGCACAGTCCGGGTCTGTTGTATTTTAGAGGCAGCTAACAACGGATGAGAAATACGCTGTCAGTTTAGTAGCTCGCTTGCTAGCTGTAGCCGATTGCTAATGTGGTGCTAACGGCTAACCATCTGGCTTCACAGTTAAATGTTATTGAGGCGTTGACGCAGTTTGTAAACATTTCTTAAAGACAGCCGTGCTCGTAATGACCATATGTCGTAGCTAATAGTGTTGTTTGTTTAGTCGAGGGTTAAATGGCGTTGATAAATAAGTTTATATGTAGTTGTGGATGTTGACAGTCTTGAGGCTAGTTTCCCACCTGATACTGTTCACTACCTGTTTGTACCCTGCTAGCCACGTAAACTGCTCCTGCTTGGTGTTGACGTAGCAGGGGCAGCTAGCTTCCCTGTCCCATCGAGCTTGTAACAGTCTATGTGAACAGGATTTACCAAGTCATTGACAGTTTACCCAATATAACCAAAACATCCGGCCGACTCTAAGTTAGGACATGAACAATTGTGACTCAAAATGCTATAACTGGGCTTAGTCGTGTGACTCGTTGGTCGCCTGGTCCTGTTGCATTTAGCGGATGATGAAGCGGGTCATCTGGCTGATATCAGGATTAAACAGAAGAATGATGAAGCTACTTTTTGCCCTCGCTTTGATCGCCTACATTGCCTGTAAGTACACCATTAATGTGTTTCACCTGTCAAACTATCCTCACTCCTGAGACTCTATTTAAAGCCAAGACAATCACTCTGTAAATTGTGTAAGTAGTTCAAACTGTGACAACATACTGTTAGGTGGCCTGCCCCCCCACAATGTAACCTTTCAAGACTTATCTGACTTGTTGGACATACATTTAAATTGACTAAGACATACTCCTGGTTAAGCCACTGATGAGAAATTCAGCTCGTCACACAGTAAAAATGATTTGTAGTTTAAGTATGTTTCCCTAGATGAGTGTTTCAGGAGGATGCTCCATCCCATTTTTAAGGGACCCCTATTTTTATGTAATCTGTTATGAAGTTTATCTCTACATCTGAAGAAAGTCACTAAAGTCACTTATTCCTAAAAGTCAAAACTGGATTAGTTTGTCTACAGAAAAATGATGACTCAAAATTCTGCTGACTGGTTGATTGTTGAATTACATATTTATTAAGACATAAAGCTATACACTGCTTTCTGCCTCTTAAATGTGATGTTTTGCTGCTTGACTGTGTAATAGGCTGCCATTGTTAATTAATTAATTAAAATTTGGTCTTGAAATGCTGGTGTGATGAAAAAAACAACTTCAACAGGTCAATTTTTACTATTTTCTTACATGTATAGAACCTAACATTAAACTTTAAAATAATTAACAGCTAAATCATTGATGAAAGTAGCTGCTTTAATGGTGTTAGACATGTAACAAAATAGTTGTAACAATTTCTGGGGTTGCACCTCAATTGCAGGTATGGTACAAGCTTACCACAACTAACTACCCAGACTCCCACACAACCACCTTTAAAATTTTTTACATTTTTGTACTCACAGTAATGTTTGGTCTGCTTTGCTGAACAGAGTAGTTGTTTTGAAGACTGTGTTGTGGGTTTGTACTGAACATGGTGTCCTTAAAATGCATTATGTTATTTTTTCTCTATCAAGTGATATGGTAACTTAATACATTTTACCACTTTGATTTATATTTAAATAACTTTTTTTGACTGAATATGGCAAAAATGTTAGGTATTTCACAAGGAGATAAGCTCATCTCTTAATTTTATTTTTACTCTAGCTATGAGTAACTATTTTATCTAGTAATGTTCTATCAGGTTAAACTGACATTTTAGTTGTGACAATAAGGGTAACATTTAGAGTGATAAAGTGTTTCTGTTGTGCTGAAGTCAACAAGTCCAAGACCAAGCAAAGGAAAAGCCTCACTGTCAAACTTCTGGGGGAAGATAGCTTATTGTTTGGTCTCATCTCCAGGTCGTGAAGTATTAACACTTTGGGTTGATGGCATAGTCTGTATTTGACACAAAGTAGCATTGTTGTTTTCCAAGAACCCGGATTAATCTATTGTTTTATACATAGCATGGCAGTATATTAGTTAAATATATAACATAAATCTTTCCCAAAAATTGAAACAATAGTAGGACCAATGAATATCGAGCGATATTCATACTTGACTGAAGAGCTTGATGCTATACAACAAATTACTGGGAAAGCAAGCATCCGTATTGCTCTATTAGGTATCCTCAGTTTCATCTAAGTCAGGCTAATACAACAGAATGAGCCTGATTAGTGTTAGTAATCCAATACGGCCACCACTTTATTGTCATTGATAGTTGTTGGTCATTTGGCATATTAAAAACACCTTTGAAATGTTTAGAAGACAACATTGTCTTCACTTCAGCTCTCTCTTCTTTGTGCCATTTCATATGAATGTGTGTCCCAATGGACAGGTGTTGACAACAGGTGGTAAATAACAGAGTTGCTTGTGAATTTCTTAACATTTTGTTCATTACTCTCAGTGTTTTAATCTGTTTAAATGGCAGACGGCCTTTTAATTTTTCTGTCATTGCAAAAGAAATTCTGTCAGTTGAGCAAAATGTTGGATTGATGTGACCCCTGGCCTGGTTACTTCTAAAATATAACCAATGTTGAAACAATATCATTATGTGTTTTGTGTGATAGACAAGAATACTTTACTATAATCACTATAAAGTACCTGCTTTAAAGAAATTGTAGACAGGTACAAACACTTTTTTAGATATATATTGTCGTTTTAGGTGGAGGGCTTGGTTGGTATATGATGTTGCTGTTAAATTAATTAATACCTGAGGCTACAACTGCATTAAAATCCAACACTAGAACACTACTGGAAAATGATCATTCCACCGAGTCTTTATGCTTAAACCTAATCATGAATTCTTCTTAATTCCTGTGTATAGACCTGATTTTCAATTAATAATATATAAACTAGTCTTTCTCCCTATAGCCTCACTAGACCTAATTAACCAGGAAAGGTCATGGGGTGCAACAACCAACAGTAGGCTCCAGAAGTGGACTAATTGCTACTTCAACATTAGAAGAAACAAATCACCAAAGCAGACAAGATATATAAACAAAATAACAGCTTTGGCGAGCTCCAGCCACAATGAGAAGGAAAATAATTTCAGCTGCTTGTATCTGCTTGTAAATGAAAGCCCTGTAAGAAAAAATAAAATAAAAACAATATAAATTTTTAAGTGGTAAAGCAGATTACCTGAAGCTTTACGAATGGATATCGCTTAGACCACACCTCTATGTGTCTGCAGGTGTTTAAAAAATCACAAATGCGATCAAGTTAGAGCTGAAGAAGAGTAAAATGTGAATTTCTAGAGACGACCTTAGAGAGAGACTTTACAATCAGTCGTCTTTTTCAAGAAATTACATATTGTTGCTTCAAGTCAGAGTTACAAACAGTAGCACAGGAACCGAACCAGATTTAAAAATAAGATTTAACCAGAAATCATTCTGTAATTTCTTGTTGTTTCAGTTATTGAATTTTAAAGTTCCTTATTTATCTGATAAGTGTTAAGTTTCAGCCAATTAAATGTAAGAATGTAATAAAAAAGCCAATCTTCCTTGATGTATGTTAGCTGAAAGGCTGAAAATGGTTTACAGCCATATGATTGACAGTCCATTTATCCATTCTTTTCCTCTCTTGGCTTATTTCAGCAGTGTTGTCCTTTTGCTTTGTAAGACAGACAGGTATTGCAGAGTGTGAGACTGCTGTTAACATGCACTTTGAATTCATTATGCTGGAATTTTTGTGACAAGTTTTATCTTCCTTTTTTTCAGCTGTCTGGGGAACATACACGAACATGAGGTACAGTAAATTATTTCTCTATTTCTCATAGTACACTGTCACTCAATCCATGTGTCTGGACAACACAATATTCCAGTCAATTAGAGAAGATGGCTCTTACATAAATTTTTGTTTTCATCGTGTTTTGAACGGTAAAGTGTAAATGCACAGAAGACCTCAATCAGAATTCAGAGATGTCCCTTTGTATTACTCACCCCTGGAAGTCATATTTTGTGGGAGGAGTGGGAAGTTTAATGAGTTTGTTTACTGAACATGGTGAGTGTGAGCTTTACAAGCAGGAGCCCTTCTATTTTTTTTTACCTGATTAATTAACCAACCCTGTTGAGAGTTTGTAGTGCTTGACAAAAAACAAATGGCAATTTTCTTCTTCATGCTGCTTTCCAGTAAGCAGAATCAGGATATCACTGACATGGATATTCTCTGTTCATAAAATATGAAATAAAATAAAAAGGGATTTATTCATTTATTGTAAGCTTGTCATTTTATAATTAGAACAAACTCACTGCTGCTTGATTCTCACTGTGGACTTTCACTGTCTCCCTACTCCAGGTCTGGCACTGTGTTAAGCACAAGCTGTCAGCAGCAGACTACACTGTAATTACACTGTCACGTACACATACATTATGTAACAAAATATAGGCATTTTGTCACTGATAGTTGAGCTGTGACAGCCACAATGTGGTTGGGATGATGTAAAAATAATGAGTTGATTAACGTGTTATTTTGTTCAAATATGACAGCCTCACCGAGTTATGTATTCAAAGGTCAAACTGTTGTCATGGTTTTTCGAACCTTTGAAGGAGCTGTATGTAATAATTTTATTTCAACACACTCCAAAAAAAGAAAAAAAGCTGACATTATCAACAGTTTGTGATGGGTTTTACATCATTCCTTCTTTGTACTGTTACAGTACAAAATACTGGTGCAGCACTGTCTTTGAACCGTGTTGCTGAGATATCAACTAAAGTTAGCATGCTTACAAGCGAGCCCCGGTCCATCCTATTTTGTAATGTTACCGTGTACCCTAACAGCAGTAAGGTAAGTCACTCTAGCCTCTGGTCTTCCCCTTGGTCCAACAACATGGGTCTATGGCCATGTTTTACACGTGGCCTGCCGAGGTTAACCACGCCATGACACCTACTCAGACCTCTGATGGCTGACTAATGCCCAACCTTCCTCATGCTTCACTCCTGTGTAATGCCTCAGTGTCCTCCTTTAGGCAATGACTATAAGCAATCAGTCCTTCCTGCTACTTGTATTGGGTGTGAATTCTACAGATAGTCAGTTCTTTTGCACCCTCAAGCTTTTTGGTTGTATCAACAGTGTTGCAAAGTAGTGAACAGGATTGTATGATTTTTGGCATTATTCTGATGATTTGGCCTCATTTGCCAATTATTTAGTTGGCTGAATTTGCTGAATTAGACAAAAATACACATTCCTAGTGTGTTTAATCTCCAAAGAGTTCCATGCTGTGCAGATATAGTGATATATAAAGTTAAATATACCATGAAAGAGAATTTTCTGCATCCTCTGTGATTAGCTATGTTGAAATGATAGGTCATGTGTTGCTATGTAAGAGTACCCCTTAAGTCAAGAGCTATTTTCTCTGCTCTTGTGATTGTGGCTGCCATAATTTCATCCCCTCTCCCCTTGTCTTTGTCTCTCTGTCATCGTAGATCAATACAAGAACACGGAGACATGAAGATTGAGCAAAAAATTAATGAAGTGAGTTTGACTGAGAAAGCTGTTTTCTCTCTGTTAACATGTTGTCTTTAACAGGTCCAAGGAGCTTTGCTCAATGTTACAAGTATTTTTCTCTCTGTGCAGATGTCCACAGATTTACAATTTATTTATGATGTATTTGTTCACAAACCCTTGACTTGCTACATGAAAATCTTGTGCAGCACGTTCTGAAATTGCTTCAGGTTTATCCTGATCCAGGCCAATCCCACTCATGACTAAAAAGCTGAACATGCCTTGTTATACAATGTGGAAAAAAATTAAATTCACATCTGTTTATACTTTACCATTTAAAACTGCTAACACGCAGTTAACAAGTATGTTTCAGGTAACTGCAAACAGTAATGTCCATATTATTACATAAACCTTAAAATTTGCCCTTTTATGAGGAACAAGTGAATGCTCTTAATTAAACTGGGGATTTTTCAACACATTTCCAATGAAAAAACTAAAAGACTTAACAAAAAACATGAATTAACACCACAAAAGTCAGAGGTTTAAAAGGTCCATATTTTCATTATACAGAGGTAAACATACAAAAGGCATATATCTTCATTACCCAAGTTCAGCCTCAAAATGTTGATGCCACTGTTTCATCTGTTTGGCTGGTTGATTGCTGCAGAAGAAACCATTGTTTACAATAACTTAATATAAGACAGCTTTACATGTAAAATATAAGTTCAAAGTTATTGGCTTTCAGATTGGCATTATTAATACAACTGAAGATAACCGCTGCTCTGCTGAAAAGTTGCTGCCCCTCTTTTGCAAGTGATGGTTTCTCTTAGGTTTAACTTGATGGTTACAGTGAGCACTTTTTAAGCTAGTAGAGACAAAACTGTAAGAAGGTGTTGAGATTACAGAGTGAGGATAAGGAACATAAAAGCCTGAGCTTGGACTGGGCAAGACAGGGCCACTTCTGCCAGTTAAATAAAACTGCACAAATCATGTAATGACTGTAAAAAAACAACTATTGTGAAGGAGGTATTGACTTCACTTTAGACAGTTGTAAACAACACAAAATGAGAGAGTTTCTCCATGTAAACTGGTGCCTCAATACAACTTCAGGTACAATTTTCACAATTTCTTGGGACTTTTGGCAAAGTTCATTTTTCTATTATACACTGTTGCCCTGGTTAAAGAATATTTTGTTGAAGTCTTTATTCAAATGATTTCATTTTTTCTTCCATGTAGCCTATTTATTTCCTGTTGTTTCTGCCTGCTTCCATTATTTTTTGTTGTCATTAATCGTCACATGTCACAGTTAGTAAATTTAGATCTTTTTTTTAAGAATCAGCACATTCCATATTAAGGTCTCCATCTTTAGCTGCATCAGGAAATGCAAATGAATGATTATGAATTTTACATTTTCATCAAACAACCCAAGTAAGCATTTCATTTGAAAAGTAAGCTGCACAACACTATCTCTCAACATTTTATATAACATAGTATTTTCAACGCCAAACTTAATGTAACTTTCAGAGTAAGTGGTGTTTGAGTAGAATAAGCTTGGTGAAATGTTAGTCTGAACAGGTTTAATGAAATTCTGTTGATGTTAGTATCTATTGATTTGGCTGTCATAAGGTCATATATTGATTTCCACAAATTATATGCAGGTCTTGAAACATCCAAGAAAGCATTTGTGAAAGAGAATTAAAAGTTTTAATTTGATAAAGTAAGAAATTGTTTTCTCTTGCTTTCCATGGCAGTAAAGTTTGTTATAAAATCTTCTTGTATCTAATTGTCTGAAGACTAAAAAACACCCACAACACACCCACGCTGATTTGAGCCAACATTTCTTTCTTCTCGTTTCATGTTAGGCTGTGGCTCCTCTTAGAGAGAAGATGCGGGATTTGGAACAAAGGTGTGTATTTCTTTGTGAATCAGAGCTGTGTAAACACAGACACTGTTGTGAAACTTGTCTGCAGACTTCTGGACATTAACAATTTGTTTTTCACCTCACTCAGAACAAGCATATTTTTCTATCTTGCAATAACAAGCAAATGCTCAGTAAAGAGTTGTGCTGCATGCTGTTTTTTTACATTCAAAGCTTTTATTGAGTTTTAAGAATAAATGTTAGAATGTCATCACTCCTAAAAAGGACAAAAATAATAAAAGAATGAAAACTCATCACCTACAATGCTGAGTTATATAGTTACATATGATGAGTAATAGCCTGTCGACAGTGAGGGTTCTGCAGTGTGGAGCAGCTCCTGTGAGTAAGCAGAGCTTTGTTTCCAAGGTGAGGCAGTAGATATAGCTTAAATAACACAAACGACACTATCTTATGCAGATTTTTTAATTAGAATTTTAATGTTATGATTGAAACTTTGAAGCCCTCAATCATTCAGTACAGCCCCAGTTCAGTTAAAGGTTACTGGGAATTGCATAAGAATTAAGACTCTGTTATTAATGATTTTTATATTTTTTCCCGCAACAATCTAAATTTCATTTAAATTAAAACTAGAGCATCAGGTGTGCCTCAACACACTTCACCACAATTAAACTGAAGAAAAAGAAAAATCTATGGTGAGAATTTGCATACATCAAGCATACTTAGAGCAAAACATAGTTTTTGTAGGTTGTTTGACAGGTTGGGTTACTGTTTAGCAGTCTTCACAATATTCTGCAAAATATCAGATATATTTATGTGTCTATACAGTTATATACATATACTGTATATACCTTTTTTTTTATTTGAAAAAGTAAATGAATGTAATTTATCATTTTTTTAATATATATTTATAATAGAGCCTTAACTTCCTGCTAACAATCTTTTTATTAATACTAAATTATGAAACACTTTAAAAACTCCTTTTTGTTTTAAGCTCTATTGATCATTTGTTAATAATCTTTCTAATTGAAAAAATTGAAAAAAATTAGAACCTTGTTGATGAAACACAGTAGGAAAGACTTTTTTTCTTTATCGTTTTTGTTATTCAAGAGGTTTTATTTAAGATGGAGCTGACAAAAGTATCATTAAAACAAACGTATTTGGGTGTTTTTGTATCCATCTGAATAATTAGAAATCATCCATAAACATTGGAAATGAAATGTGTGTATATGCGTGTTTACGCAATGACTAGATTTTTAAAACTGAAGCGCACTCATTCAGGTATCTCATTACAGTAATACAGGACATAGTCACCCAAAAAGGTAATGTTAAGTGAGACTTAGGGACCTTTTTTCTGACATTGTATACACATAGTTTTAGGAGTGAATATACAAAGTTTTGATCATCTAGCCGCTGATGTTCAAAAAACAATGAAACTAAACTTATCGCAATGTTAGAAAGCACATGGCGCATGACTTCTGCTAAGCAGACTCTCCATTAGGAAACAAGCGTTGTCTATTCCATGACAGCTACTGATGACAAATAAATTGTGCTTTCAGGGGTTAATTATTTGTATCTCCTTTGTTGCCTTGAATTCTAATAAGGCAGAAATACAAAGCCACTTGTTTAGCGTTGATGTGAGTCCCATGTCTCCACTCCATGCTGCTTTCTATAAATCTGCAATATGCCACAGAATTTCAGAGCCCTTTAAAATGAAAGCACGGCATTTACATGTGATCCTCTTTGAAAAACACCATGGAGTGCTGCATGCGAGTTGTGCAGACCATTTTGCAGGGACGCTCTCATCAGTAAATGACAATATTCTACTCTGTTACAGCTGCTGATGACACTTTCAGAGGTTATTTGAATGATGTTGGACACCCTGAGTGCAGAAGAGAAATAGATATAATAATAACACTATGTGATTTGGTGTTAATGGCTATTCTGGTTCATTTCAACTTGGAGGTTATTTTTGTAGGTTTCCCTTGTGCTTCTATCAATGTGATAAAATGTGAAAAAAAGACCCTGAGATCTTTTAGTCTAGAAACACTCCTAATTCTTGAATCCATCCAAATAATTAATCAGCGTTTTGACAGTAGGTAAGACAAAGGTTTTCTTCAAATATAATTTTAATTCAGTAAATCTCTAGGTTAAAAATAAAGAAATATATTAAGACATTATGTTGCCTCTGTGCCTGCTAGCCAGAAAACAACAGCAATTCATTTATCAAGCATATTGTAAGAGAAGAGTTTTCATAAAATTGCAGTAAAAGGATTTTTTTTTATTATTCAAGAACTGGATTTACAGTTGGCCCATAAATATTGTTTTGGTTCGATTTCTATCAGGAAGGATTCCTTACAGATGTGCATCACTAATGAGTTTGTCGTCTATTTCCTGCAGTTTTTCTCAGAAATACCCACCAGTGAAATTCCTGTCAGAGAAGGATCGGAAGAGAATATTGGTATGAGACAAAACACACAATTTCAAACAACCATTGGCAACACTTTGTCATGGTTTTTTATGCAAATCCTGAAATTGTTGCAGCTGTTCTCACACATTTTACTGGGGCGATCTCTATTTACGCAACCTGGGTATTTTTTTTAGCCTTTTTTTTTTTTTTTTTTTTTTTTGTGTTTAGCTGCATTATTTTACAAAAAAAATTTAATTAATATTTGAAATGAAGGGTTCCCGTTTTTTATATAAT
>JAQMCX010000011.1:7817528-7858897 GCA_029814765.1 Acanthurus leucopareius | reverse complement strand
TAATGCGGTGCGCCCTATATATGAAAACAGTTTTAAAATAGGCCATTCATTGAAGGTGCGCCTTATAATCCGATGCGTCTTATAGTGCGGAAAATACGGTATATCTAAAAAGCACTGAAGCAACATCTGTTCCTGGAGCCCAACCAACACAGAGGCTTTGGAGAGAAGAAGACGATCTATAATGTGACAGATATAAATTTAGGAGAAATAGTGCCCTATGCAGCTTGTATTTATTAGCCCCTTAGTTGAATTTTATGTCCAGCAAGTAGCTGCATTTTGTGTTTACAGAGAATTGCTTCGATAAAACTCACATGAGCGAGTTTGCTCATCTAGAATTGATGCCATTAGTGTGTTGTTGGGTTTTTTTTGAATGGTCAATGACAGGAGAGGAGTCAAATGGCTGGTCTAGACTTCATGTAAGATTAAAGAAGCCCACATTTTCTCTCGGGCTTCTCTTCCAGCTAATTTCATAGTCCTGGTTTGTAGTGCTGTATTACTGTATTGCATTATACAAAGATAAGCTTATTGAACCAGCCAACATTGATACAATTGAAGTGGACAAAATACATCTCTTGAGTGCATCATGTATATATGCATAAATGCAAATTTGACATTCTGGGAGAGTAAAGCCGACAGATGTGGATATGGTAGAATGCTAGGAATTTTATTTTTATGATAAACCTGCACATGCAACACCCTGACCTGTGGTCAGTGAGGAAGCCTGTCATAGCATTATCTCTGTTTGCATGTGCCTGCTAATGTCAAGGTCAAATTTTTATTGACAGAATTCTATTAAAGAATCGTGTGTGTGTGTGTGGGTGTGGGTGTCTCTGTGAACAGCATGTGATTAATTAATTTGTCCTTATTTTGAAGTTTCCACCAGATTGTGATCACGCAGCACATATATCATTACTAATTTATCAATTTTGTTGTAGAGGTGAAGGTATTACAACATAATTGTGAAAATAATTGGAATTGGCTGTCTCTTTTTTTTTCTTTAGTTACGCAAGCTCTGGGAATGGCTTTGTCAGTCAATATAACTTGATGAGTTAATAGATTGCCATAAAATTCTCACAGGCTTTGGTGATCCCTAACTTTCGCACAAACATGAGTTTAATGCTTACAGCTTTTGGAAACATATCTAGACCGCTGTTGGAAAAATTGCCATGAAATTTAAGGACATTATTGTTCCCCTCAGAATGAATTATAATAACTTTGGTGATCCTTTGATTTATTTATCTAGCGCCATCATCAGGTCAACTGTTTAATAAAACTATTTTAAAAACAATTTATTTTCGGTCAGAATTCTCAGAAAGGTTAAAAATTAGGCATGTGAACAGAAATGAAACCAGTTCCATTTTAGTGGAAAAGGTCTCACAGTTGTAAATCATGGAGGCTCAAGCTGAGATATGCTGTAAAAATTGAAAGAGTGCATGCCAAAACTGTCATGTCTCTTCTGATCTCAGAACTTCTTGTTTAGATGGGATTATGGGCTAAACAAAGGAGCAATATGACAAATATGCTAGGCTTTTGACAGAAGAGAAATTTAGATTTAGTTTCATGTTCAGCTAACACTGAATGAGCAAGTCAAGTTCTTTCCGATGCAGTGTCCACAATATAGACCAAAGCTACAGAGCTGATTTAAAAAGGTGAGAATCCATTTTAATTTTTGCTTTCATGCCTCATTTGCTCTCCAGTGACCTGGTGAACGGCCTGGTGTTGTTAATGAACAGTAACATCAGCAGCCCAGTAAATCTGGTGAGTCCATCATTCCCAGCTACGTCTGACAAAATGAAGTAGAAAAATGCTTCCACATAGGCAGACAATGTCCAGTCTGTCTCTTGTGTAGTGTGATTTGTAGTGATTTGATGTAACTTTATGAAATCTATTTGTAGGGGAACCCGGAGGAACACACCATACTGGAGTTTGCTCGTCTCATCAAAAGTCTCGTCGGTAAGGCATCAGAACGATCAAGATGGTTGTCATTGTGTGTGTTTCTCCCTCATTTCCTAAAATGGAGTTGTGTTTCTGTGTCATGATGGCCCTGGCATAGAAACCGATTTTCACTGTTTTAAGTATATAGTGTAAATAAGTTATCATTTTAACATTCTCCTATTCATTTTATAGAGAGGAACAGTGGCTTCAAGGACAGAGTTTACCCTGGAAATGACTCAGCTAGAATGAGATACAGATTTGTCTTGTAGCACTTGAAAAGTAGAAGATTAATGGGCCTTTTTTAAAATTTGCTTCATGTTGGTTTTTGTATCAATTATCTCTAAAGACATCAGAAACATGTTGGAGAAAAAAGCAAGAAGCCTGAGCTTATTTCTTTCCTAAAAAATTGTTCACAAGGAGGAAACAAGCAGAAGAATAACAGTATGTCCTTCTGTCTCTGCACTTGTGACACGCAGTGAGCAGAAGTCAGATCCAGTTCCTTCCAGAGGCCCAGGACGACCCGCAGAGGAGAAGACCTGACATCCGCAAAGCCAAGATGATGCTCGGCTGGGAGCCGGTGGTATGTGTGACACACAACAGACAGCAAGACTTTTCTGTCATGTCCACACATTTTGATTTTGGACAACAATACTGAAATATATATATATATATATATATATAAAATTTCAAAGAAAATAACGATATATTAGCCTACTACAACATTGTCGTTTCTGAACTATGATTTTTTGTTTCTTAGCAGCTTACATTTACAGGACATGTATCTGTGAGGAGCTTTAATCTTTCAGGCTGATTTGTTGTGTGTAAACAAGCATTAAGTATTTTAAGTGTCGCAGTTTGGCAAAGTTTGATTAAACTGTTTGATTCACACATAAGCATTCAAAACCCAATATGCATATTTCAATTAGAGCATTAGGTCACAATATGATTATATAGAAAGACACAAGAAATGTTAAATAATGCTAAGCGAGGAATTTTTAGGGTATTTAATATTTAAAATATTATAATACTGTATTTGTTATAACCTGAGTCCAGCTCATTTAGACAAATTAAATGAGTGCTTTGGTTAAACTGCAGGAAAAAGTTTGGTATAGATGAAGCCTTTAGATAGACAGACTATTACGACTATGAAAAAATAAGTTTGGCTGATCTATTGAGTCTTAAGCTTCTTATCATTAGCAGTGAACTACACCACTGTCATAACATATACAGCTAATATCTGACATGTACAGTCAGTGTTATCATTGCATGAAATGACTGCACTACATGGGTGAATATGTTGTGTTTTGTGTCTCTAGGTGCCTCTGGAGGAAGGCTTGAACAAAACTATTCAGTACTTCAGTAGGGAACTCGAGCACCAGGCCAACAACCAGTACATCCCCAAACCGAAAGCCGCTCGCATGAAGAAAGGGAGACCGAGACACAACTGAGGTCGGGTTTCCCCACCACAGACTTAAACACAGACATTTTAGAGACTCGACAGAGGACCCTTGAGGAGCACCTCTATGTTAAATACGGTGTTGAGTAAAGCACTCTGGGATATGTTGTTTTCTTCTGAGAAGCGGAGACAACTTTCTCCTTAAAGATAGCGTTGCCTTGTGTCGGAGCTGCAGCCGCACTGTGGGCTAAAGGCTTCCTTACTGGAGCTTGCGTGTTGGGTGGACAAGCTTGAATCCAAAACAGTAATTTGAGGCAAGAAATCTGAAATCCAGCCTGCCTATTTTTTTTTTCTTTGTGAAAATGTGCATTTTGCTATTTAAATCGCAGACATGAGTCTTGCAAACAGCTCGTACTGTGCATCTGTGCATCTGTGCTTTGTGATTATTTTATTAGTTTCATGGTGTGTTTTTCTCCAGAGGTGACTGTTTTCCACTGGATGTTTTGTCCTCTTATCAGTGTTGTGCCTGCACCTGGTTGGCTGTTTATGCACTGCAGGACTGGGCAAATCTTCTAGAGAGACTGTTACAGCATCACTACGTGTTTATCAGGACATCATTGTGTTCCAGAAATCTTTCGTCAGGATGTGCATTATCATTTTCAGATGAAGATGTTATTTTAATAAAATATTTCCAATATTTTGTGATTGATATAACGGGAGAGGAAGATATATGTATGTGTGTGGGTGTGTGTGGGTGTAAAAAAGCACAAGAATTGGGTTGTATAAAGCAAGATCTTTATTTACAACAGTTGAGTGATACGAAAAGAGCCAAGACATCAGATTTGAAAAGTGTAACAGACAAATCAGATGCGAATTCCAATAAGAAAAAAACACAATTCAGTGACATTTGATTTGTTAAACTAACTGGTGGGGAAGAAGAGAAAAAGTTGAGAGTGGGTTATACTGGTGGCTGTAACCAATCAAAACAAAGAAGCCAGAGCAGCTGTGGAGTGCTCAGATGTTGACAGCTGAGTGGCAGGTGTCAAACCAAAAGACTGCCACAAGCAGGAGTTAATAGTAGTCGTAGTTGACATTAGCTCCGTGCCTGTAAGAAGTTGGGTCACGCGGGCCGATGGGGGAGTTTTCATCATAGTGATGCTGGCGCCCTTGGTCATTGGCGCGGAAGTGATCCATCCAGTACGACAGGTCAGCCTCCAGCCTCTGGCGAGGGGGAAAAAAAACAGCACAAACGTGACGCATTAGGAAACAAAGGCTCAACAAATCTCAAGCTCATAGACAAAGAAGCAGCTGATAAGGTGTCCGGTGAGACTGTCAGCAGACATGCATGAAAAGGCAAACGTTGAAAAGGCCAATGCTTTCACAGCCTTGGCCTTTTAAGGAATCAACAGCAAATGGCATACAAATACTGCTGCAGTGGCTGAAACGAAAACCCTGTCAGCTGTCAGAAATAGTGGCAGTGGAGGGTTACTTTGTGCACTCTGCTGCTTTTTTATCTGTTGTTATGATCTTTTCCCTCCATTCCTTACCGTCCCCTGTGAATTTTGCATGACGGTCACTGACCTGAAAGAAAACTAAAATGGTCGCTGTGAGTGGGGTTATACAGGACATACTGAAAGTTTTCAGACCCTTCAGAGTCCTTCATTTTGTCGTTATAAATCTCCTTAAAATAAATTATGTTTATTTTTTTCTCGTCAATCCATACACAATACTCAAAAAGTAACAAATGAGTGGATGAATCATGAGATGAAACAGGTTAAACATTAAATTAATCACAGTTAGTTCCTTATTTTTAAAAGAAATTATTTAAAAAAAAAATTAAAATCAGTTTTCTCATTGTCATTGTGTCATTATTAGTATAAATAGTAAACTATCATATATTTTAACTATGGTTTAAAACACCTGAAGAGCTGCTTTTCCTGTCAAAATAATGTTTTAATAACTAAATAAGCAACAGTTGAGGTTTTAAAAACAATCTCATCCTCAGGTATTAACTGTTTAACACTAAAAAACAGATCTGCTTCATTAGACTGAGTGTGGTTTGACTGATAAAAAAAAACAAACAAACAAAAGTGTCAAAATTAAATTCAAATATTGCTGATTTTTGAATTGTGCATTGAAGTTCATTACAAAATTTTGTCCAACTGAGCCTCAGCCACTCGTTACCAGTAAGAAGAGCATAAAGAAAACAGCTCAGGATGAAGTTGCCCATTGGCTGGTTTACACCGTCAGTCTACACCTGGTGAGTCTGAACACACACCTGACTCCAGTGTCGGGTAGGATTTGAGAACAGATTTTTATTAAACTGTCCGTAGCACATGATTTTAAGAATTTATGATCAGTCTGCTGTTAAAAGAGCTAAACTTGAGTTCTTGAGATGAGAAATTTTTTTGTTTCTAGTGTGTGTGTTCTTAAAAACATGAGGTTGACGGCTCCACTGGAGACTGACTTCTACAACCCACCTGCTCATCGAAGCCCATGTACATAAACTGCATGATCCACTGCTGTACGTCTGGTCTGCTGCGATCCCAAACGTTCCTCTTGGCTCTGCTCAGTTTGGCCAGGAACTCTTTAGCCTTTGAAGATGGGACAGCAACGGAGGACTTTGAGGGGCCTGTACCAGCTCCTGCCACTGGATGGAGCACAACAGGGCAACAGAACGTAAAGAGATTTTTTAAAACACCTTTTACTGAAGCTGGTCTCTGTATTAGCAGCATGATGATATCGCTAAGTAAAATTTTACCTTCTCTTTTCCTTAAGATCTTGTGCAAGCTGCTGTCACTGGATACATCTGTTCGGGAGAGTCAACAGAAAGCTAATGAGCTGCAGTATGACAAACCGTCCCTATGGCGAGTAAGTTAGACTCTTGATAAATAATAAAATAATTGCACCAGCTGTCATTCAGATATGTACAGTGACACAGTGTCAGTGCTCTGGGAGAGTTGTAGGTTTTGCCAGCAGTCAGTAAGCAGAACAAAGGTGAAGTTTATGTTTTACTGGCAAATCTTTAAGACCAGCTGTAGACTGTACACTTGTAGAGATCTTTAAGGCCTCTCATGCAAAGGTGGTTCATTAAACCTCCATCATAATTTTCTTAGTCACAGCTTCATCAGAATGGTAATTTTTGCTGATCACTGGCCCTGCATCAGATTTTCTGATTAGTTTTCAGCCTATAGCTTTTCCATATTTCAGTTAATGAAACCAGTTTAATTGGTTGTTTTTTTTTTCTCAGTTTTCATTATGCACACATTAAAGTGTCACATTAAGCCAGTAAAACTTATTAGAGTCTTATTTGCATGTAAACATTTTGCTACAGCAACTTCTCTCTGCTGCTCACCCCCACCACTGCTGCAATGCAGCTTTACTGTGTGAAGATGCTTATTTACTTGAAATGTGCACTCATGAGGTGTCTTGTGCTTCACTGCGCAGTCAAAAAACAAACCAGCTCTGTTGAAATTGCCTTTTATAATTATCATAGTTGCAAGTGACTATTAGAGCTGAAGTGCCTGCCCACATAAGTCCATGTAAATTCTCAAAAAGTCTTTGAAAATTTGATTTTCCTTTTTTTTTGAAGAGCTAAGACTCTTTTCTATTGGTGGCTGTTTTCTCTACTTCTTGCAGAATTCAGTGTACCTCAGAGCATGCACAGAAATCCGGTCTCAAGGTTGACTCTGGCTTGAGTACTAAACATTTGGATAACAGTTAAAATACAGTTGGAGACAATTGTTAGCATGTGTTGCAAATAACCTCTGACTAATGCGTTCTTGCACAACTTTTTTCAATAGCAGTCTGTCCTTGATATGTTCAGTCTGAGTCTTTCTTTCCTGAGCTTTTTTATGGACTATTCTTAAGTCCTTTTTCTTATAGCCAGAACATAAACACCTACTGTATATAAAAGCCCCAAGCCTTTTGACATTTGAGTGCAATTATGTGCTTACCAATGCATATAAAGTATACAACACATGCAAGAATAAAATGTCACATCTCTATAGGTAAATTCAGAGGCAGAACAATACTGTCTTACAATCTTAATAAATACAATCTTGATAAATATGAAAATGAATTGTTCACAGTTTGCAATTAGAAACTTTTTCTAAGTAAACGTGTTTGTGTACTTGTAGTTTTTCAGTCAGGATAATGAAATTGATGCTCCTATATATCCCTGTTAAATTTTCCATGTGTACTTTTGGCTCCCAGATGATGTTTCCTATTGACTTGGCTCATCCCCCTACTTTTGCTCTACTAACACCATGAGGTTTACATTTATGGTTTTGAGGGGTTTGTCTCCAAAAGTATTTGATGGATTGCTGTGAAATTTGCTGCAGGCGTTCACATTTCTCTCAGCATGAAGTGTGATAAGTTTGGTGATCTCTCAACTTTAAATGAAGCACCAGAAACTGCTCATGTTCAAGTTTGTCTGACACTTTTGGATTTTGACTAAATGCCTGCAAAAATAAATAACTAATAGCATCAAACTAACACACCCATTATAAGTTTGATGTTATTTGGCAAATTTTACCATGCTAACATACCAAAGTAAGATAGTGAACACTAAAAACATTCCTGCTGAACATCAGCATGTTGGTATGCTGATGTTAGCTTTTGTCTCAATGCACTGCTCTTTCTGAAGTACAGCCGAACAGATCTGCTAGCACAGCTGAGGACTGTTTTTCTTCTTAAAATATGTCTAAAGTAGAACTGGCGTTATCTGCTCAGTGGGTACAAAATGAAAAATTAGCAGACTTGGTGCATTTAAAAGCCTTTTTCTAATCAGATAGTTCATTGACTTAGGGGGATGTTGAGATGTAAAGAAGAGTATCTTCGGTACAACCGTGGCTCACCACTAAAACTGACAGTATCAGAGGAAAATAGAGTCCATGTGTGAGCTTCGCTCTGAAACAAAAGCAGTGCATTTAACTATGCAGCTGTAAACTGTTGTCATTTGTCTATTATTGGATCAATTTTTGCTCTTTGCAGAATTCTTATTTTCTTATGTTTTAACATGCTTAGAAAGGTTTTCATTTTCCTTTTCATGTTTTGAGTACCATCACTATCTCTTTCATAACATCCCATACACTACATATTTATACCTGCTAGCGCTGTTAGAATCTAAATGCCTTTAACATAGTTATAGTACAAGGCCAGATTGCAAAGAACAGATTAATGTGAACTGTGATATTTTAAAAGCAACTCAAGAGTAAAGAAACAGTAAATCACAGGAAAAGAATCAGGAGTGAGCTCACCTCTAAGAGCCAACAGTGTCAGAAACACAGCCAGACCTGTTAACCTCAAATACAGCCGCTGGGATGCCATGTTGTATCTGCGCGGTCTTTACAGTTGTGCTTAAAGGCAACAACTGTTCATAAACTGCTGCACAAGCGCAGGGAAGAGTGGGCGGCAGCCCAGACTTTCCAAGTGGAAACTGGCCTGTGGAGGTGGAATGTCGTTTACCCCCTCGCCCACAAACACAAGACTGCAGCTGGGAGCTTTTACGCTCTTAAATGAATTTTCATGTGTGTCCCAGGTACTTTTCCATCTCCAATACCTACAGCACAAGAGCCACAGCACAAGGCACAGAAAATGCATTGAAGTTAAAGTGGTTTTCTTGCAGGTTTACACTGTGAAAAGTTATTCAGGATTTGAAAACAGTGCTGTTGTTTTTTTTAATTGTCTTATTGAACAAGAAAAATTATTGCTCGGTCTGAGGTGGATAATCCTGAAGTGTACACTACACAATAGCAAACTCACTTTTTTATGCATGTTTATGGTGTTTCTGTAATGTTTATTTCAGCTGCTTCTTCTGCCAACACTAAAATGAATGTGGAGAAATCTTTGCAGTTGAAGAAGCTGCTTGAGATCAGTTTCAGCAGTCTGTAAATGTTGAACAGTGAAATACCTGAGGAATACTATGCTGTTGTTTAAAACAGTTATTCAGCCAATTGCCTGTAGGAGATGCAGGTGGGCCTCTTTTTTTCAGCCAAAAATGTAAAAAAAAAAAGCTTAAGTATTGAAGTGGGAATAAAGTGCGAGGCTGCAGAGGGAATCAGCTCATATGAAATGAAACTTTACAACCAACTTTACATGCACATCAATATTAATATCCCTCCCACTTGTCCCACTTGCTCTTTCCCACTCAACTTATGGACTTTACTTAAAGATGATGTCACACACTTTAGAATAGATTTTTGGCTCTTTTTGGGGAAGTTGTATAAATATTAAACGTTCATGATTTTGAAAATCTTAACACAAAGAGTAAAAATTGACTTTGTTTACAGTTGTAGTTGTCCTGTCAACACTTTTGTGTTTCTTTTTTATGGTGTTTAGAAATGAGAAAAAGGCTGTTTGGGTTAAAGGGGATTTTTTTTCCTTGCAGTACCACCTGTGGCCACCAAGACAAACTGGCAGCAAGAATGAGGGGAGAGTCATATTCAGCTTAATATCCTCCCATCCATCTGTCATACTAGAGCAAGTAAAGCTGTAGTTGCAGAATCACTGAGTGTGAAATTGAAAAAAAGGATACATTTTTATTTCTTATGAATTGAACTTTTCATTTCTAAGGGGAAGATTGGGTTCCAGTCACACTTCAGTGAACAATGACTGATGTCAGTGAGCTTATCAGGGAGCGAGTCTGTGCAAAGCAACAGTTCAAACTGTGACCAAAGGGTTTCTGATACAGTTTGAATGATTAACTGTTACTTTATAGAGGCTTCATTTAGAAATTCAAACTGGACTGGGCTTGAACTTGTTTGTGTGTGTGTGTGTGTGTGTATGAGTGTGTGTGTGTGTGTGTGTGTGTGTGTGTGTGTGTTTGTGTGTGTGTGTGTGCGTGTGTGTGCGTGTGCGTGTGTGTCAGAAATGGAGATTGTTTGGTTTGGAACTACAAACAGCCTCTCTGTCTCTCACAGGACAAGCTGGAATGCAGAAAAACCCAGAAGTTGGCAGATGGCTGCAGCTGCTTTCAGGCTGGATTGAATAAAGGTGAAGTGAGCTACAAAAGAGAGAAAGAGGGAGGAGATGGAGGGTAAGAGGAATCCAGATGAAAAACTGAGTGATGACGAATGCATTCGTGATCTCTTGCTTTCCTTATTTCATCTTTCAAGCTCTGCCAAAAGTGCCTACATCCTCTTTATGAAGCCTGGGTTTTGCCAGCTGTTCCCACAGCAGAACTCAGCTGCATGTTCACATTGTGTGTTGACAAAGAAAAAAACCATCAGTTCGTTTTGCAGTGAAATGAACTGAACAGCCTGAGTCATGGCTGCTGTGTTGTAAAGCTAAGTGAAAGGCACAGAGCTCCGCCCTCAATGCGGGCTTGCTTATAGTCTTGATTTCCCCTGCGTTTTTCATCATCAGATAGCTCTGAGAAGGAGCAGGCTGAGTCCCCTGGCTTCTTCTTCTGAAGGGAACCTTATGAAAGGCTTACTGTCCTCCCCCACACTTTTTTTTATTGGAAATGAAAAAACACAAATACCAAAGGGGAAAAAAAAGGTGTCTGTGGATACATGGGGAGACGTGAGTATAGATTTTCTGAGTGTGAAATTCAAAAAATCTTTGAGTGAAAGGACCCAAAGATATGCTTTAGATTCACACACACACACACACTGATTACTCATGTGTCCCTCTATTTGAAATTTGAAGTTCTTCAGCCACTGAACAGATGAAGCAAGACAGGAGATTGAAAGGCGAGAGGAGGGGCAAAGAGGACACGACATTTCTGAAAGGAAGGTAAAATAAGTACCTGACATCCACTTTGACCCACTGAAATGTGCCCTCAGTGAGCTGGAGAGAGGAGAAAAGTGATGGGATATGCAGACGTTCAGCTACAAAGCTCTCTTTTCATTTGCCCACAACACTGTGAAAAGAGCATCTCTGCATAAGAGCATCCTGAGCACAAATCCTCTCGTATACGTCAGTGTTTCTGCTTCCATCCTCCTTGTCCTCCTCACACTTGACTCGACAGTCTAGGTGATGGGACCTCAGGCAGATTAACTGTAGTGTCTGACACATAGACGTCCCAGACACCCTTCAAAGCTCCGGCAAGTCAAATCTCAAAGTCAAAATCAGATGAAGAACCCCCGGGTCATTTTTAACAGCTCCATTTTGTATCATTTTAAGAGTTGAAGAGTTTTTTATTATAGAAGTGTAAGTTAAATAGAGATGACAATAGAGATAAAATTAGAGATTAAATGCTTTAAACATCTGCTACAGAAAATAAGTCTAAAAAACCCTAGTGGTGGGGCAAAGATTCAAATTCTTCATGTCTGTAAAAGTACCAGTCTAATAAAGTTAATATTCTATTACAAGAACAAGTTCTGCATTTCTACATAAGTGAAGGTACAGAAATATAATTAGATAAATACATTCAGCTGCAGGTTGACAGCTCTGCTCCAGATTGATTATGAAGCTGATTTAACAGCTTAAACAAAAAAATTAACATTATAAGCTTTATGAAGGGAGGCTTTATTACAGGACTGTTGCATTTGACTGCATTATGTTTATATAAATGTACCCAGCTGTAAAGGGTAGGGTTAGGGTTATTGTTGATTTTGATTCTTTTTGACCATTTTTATTCAGCACCACACCTCCCAAATCTTAAATACGTCTATTTGGATTTCTTTATATGGAATGTGATGGATTGTTTATTTATTATCATTATTCTGTTCAGTGTTATAGCAATGCTTCAGGCTCATTTTAATCAATATTTTGTTATGTCTATTAAACATGCCAGCCCAGCTTTTGGTAAAGAAAATTTTAACCACTTCAATATTTTCTCCTTGTGTTTGGTTTCAGTAAATTGAGAAGAAAAAGAAAAATAATATTTCGTAGAAAAATTGGGGGAAAAAAATTGTATTTATTTTTTCAAATATACAAAGATCTATTTTAACAAAGCATAAGGGTCCCCAAGCTACTCTTGACCGTATAAACTGTAAACATCTTAACACATGCTAATGGTGACTTCGACCCACCCTGGGGCTCTTAGATCTCTGCTCCCTCCGCCTCTCCTTTGCCTCACTCCTCAAGTTCAGGTTCAGGGTCAGGGGTATCGTAGCCCAGCTCGTTGCCAATGGGAAAGTGAGCCCAGAAGGTACGAGCCAGGTCCTGCATCCCCTGGTGAGCTGCCTGAGCTCGCAGCTCTTCCAACCAGCCAAAAAAGTCTGACGACCACAGGCCCCAGTAGGGTGGGCTCCGTTTCTCCCTCCTGCCGGCTGCGTCGCCCTCCTCTGCTCCTGTCAAACAAGACAAAGATAGAAAGAGGTGTGAAATAACGTTCGCACCTTGCCCATCATGTCAGAATTACTGTATATTACAATGTCAAGTCAGGCCTGTGTAATTTCCGATGTGAGCTGCTGACACACCTGTAGGAGGCAGGAAGCCGAGCAGAAAGAAGGAGAGCAGCACAGACATGCACAGAGCACGCATGATTCCAGGACCTGGAAGAAAAATAATTTGTTCAGCATCCTCTGCGGGAGAACAACAAATGATTCACAGGAAAAGTGTAAATGATTGTTGACTCATTCATGTGCTTGTAGAACTGTAGTAACACACAGTAGCTGCTATTCAAACACACAGTATGTGTTTTTCTAGAGGTCTCTCTTAGTTTAACAACAGGCCACGAAAAGAAACCAGCATTACCTTGAATAAAATCACATGTTTCTCAGTTTGAACAATGTAGGAAACATTCAGGGTCATGGAAAGAAAAGAAAACCTCAGAATAAACTACATAAAAAAGATAAATTTGTTTTGGATACCTTTAATGTTTCATGTACATGTTGTACTATTTCACTTCAGTTAGCTTTTAGGTACCAAAACTTCCTGGCTAGGTTTTGAAAAAGGTCATGGTTTAGGTTATTTATGTTGGTTAACTCAGATTAAACACATGTGACTTAAATATGTAACATAAGTGAAAATAAATCAACGCACAGGATGGGAACAGCTGTCTCTCTGGTGTCTTATATTTGTTAAACCCATACCTCATTAGAATATGAATAACATGATGTAGTGCTGAAATGTGCTATTTTTAAATGTACGCTAAAGTATCACTGCGTGTATGAAGGAAAAAAAAAAAAGCTCCTATACATCCGTGTCTTTGCCTCATAAGATATCATCTGTCTGTCTTTTCTTACCTGGTCAGCAGGAGACGATGCCTGTGTTTCTGTCCTTCGCCCTCCTCTCTCAGACTGATCTCAAGGATGACGACCCGATGAGAAGTAGGCAGGAAGGCGGACATGTTTGTTTTTCACATTTTGCCTCCAAAGCACGTCAGAGAGCCGCTTTCACACCTCTCATGTCCACTTCCTTTGTGAAGGAGATATAACCTCAAGAGCCCCAGTGTAAAAATGTCCTAATGTGTCCTTAAATGGTTTTAGGCAAGGTGAGGTAAAATAAAATCAGAGGCCACATCTGGATCCAGCTGTTGGCCCTCCTCTCATCTTAATTATGAAGACTCACTAATTAGCTTTTGTACAACAGAGATAAATTTAACTATGTTGTTGTCATAACCTTTAGGAGCCTTCTGCGTGTAACAGAAATTGGGGTTTGCATGTAAGCTGTGGTGAGTAGAGCGCTTAAAATCTGTCATCAAATAAAAGTGCAATTACTCTCATAAATATTATTCAAGGAAGAATAAAAATGAACATTTCTAGAAACCTGCTCAAGCAAATAAAAAAAGGACCTGTTTTATAAATAACTCGAGGATGATTGATTGATTTGTAGTTCTTTACCTTTTTTTATTTTAAATCCTAAAATCCCAAAAATCCCATGACCAGATGTGGACAGGAATTGTTGCTGGAAGCCATCTCTGCTCAACCATCATCACAGCACAGTTCAAACACAAGAGGTGCTTCTCCTTCATTCATTCATTCAGGCAGTTTGCAGCTGGCTCACACCTGTAGAAGAGGTGCCCTTTAAACTCTCTCCTCTGTGGAGGTATTTGACAAATGTGGTGAAGTTAAAAAATATATTAGTTTCAAAAATATACTTCAGTAATAGTAGAAGTACAGCTCTAAAAAGTGATATTAAGTGTTATTGTTCTATTAAAGAAAGAAAAAACTTTTTTACTTGTGCGTTTCTTTCAGTGAATTCCTCTCAGCTCTGCATGTGTGTTCAATGTGGGGTTTTTTTCATGGTGAAAAAAAAGGGAGAAAAGCAGAGACAAGAGTGAAAATGTGAATGAAAGCAGATGAAAAGATGAAGCTTCCAGACAGTTTTCACACCTTGTATCCAGACAGACTATACCAACATTCAGCCACAGGGTGTTAAGTTTTTTTTTCTTTTATTGCCATCCATTTATCAGCTGTGTGGATGTTCGTTTCTCTCTGAGGACGTGAGCAGAGGGAGGATGGTTTACGACTGAATTTCTGCTTTGTCCGTCTGTTGATGGTCCGAGGAAGAGTTGAAGTGTTTTGAAGATTTGGAAACCTCAGCTACAACACAAAGTGCAAATGAATGAAAACCAATAATGTGTTAATTTGCCTCTCAGTGATTTACCAAACCTGTCTGTAATATTCAACTCCAACCCTGATGAATGGCTCACTGTACTGGGAACTGTAGTTCTGGCCAAATGGTAGTCAGAAAGGAGTAAATGCTGCATTTTTTTGACTATTTTAAGCCTCAAATTAATGCAGTTTATCTTGTTAGCCTTAGATGAGCCAGTAACTCTTACCTAAATGAAAAGAAATGAATGTTTGCCTTGGATGTTTCTGCAGACCACAGATGTGCTGAAACCCTAAATATTTGAATGTTTTTTTATGTATAAACTTTACCTTTCTGTAGTTGAGTTCTGGTTAGGTCAAGGCACAAAACGGCAACATTAGGAAAAGATCACTTTTTGGCTTAACTTACCTGCTTTGGAAATTGTCCCGACAGTCTCTGCCTGTGTAACTAGATGTCATCTTGATGTGGTCCTGAACAAAGCTCTCCTGCTCGGTGGCCTCTCCTCCTAAGATGCCACGCAACCATCATCCTTCACCACCATCCCCTCCAACGTAAAGGTAAGAATATTCTGCTCATACAGGCTACACTTCATTATAATTTACCTACTAAAATTTCATATCAATAATTGAGTAATTTGTCACATCCCAAAAAATGTGAATGGCACCATTTAAGGAAAACCAAGGGACATCTAAAACCGAACAAATGAACAAGATCATTGTGAAACTTAAACTCAACAAATAGCAAAATCCTGACAGAAGAAAGAGAAGACAGCAGTAATAATGGTTTGACTTCACAGAGATCGAGACAGCATGTTGCAGGCATGAGATACGGCTGCTCGAACGTGTCAGGTGTGTAGCTTTTTAGAGATAAGATGGTCAAAAAACTTTATAGATAAGTGTGTGCCAGCCAACCCAAGTGTGTAGTGATGTATAAAACTTTACGACTGGATCCTGTTGCTCCAAAGAGATTGTATCAAACTATGTAAACAAGGGCAAAACAAGGTGGCTGAGACAAGCTTCTCTGTTTTTTCCCTAAACAAATCAATGAACAGATGTCAGTGTCGTCTGCCTGTTGCTAACTCCCGAGGTAACACCAGTCAGCGAGCGAGGAAGGAAGGCAGCAAATGTGACTAAACATAGCATGAATTTTGTGAGCATTTCTGTCGGTCAGATAGATTTTTATCTGCAATTTTGGCTTTTTAGTTAGGAAATAAACAAATCCCATGATTCCTCACTACTTCATGTCATCATCAAACTATGTGTTTACAGCTGCCTCTATTGGCAGAAAAGCAAGTAAAGCTTTTTGCGTATAGAGAGAGTGTAAAGAGAGTATAAGAGCGTATAAATGAAATGAAATTCTGTCTTCTGCATAAATTGAGAATTTGCATCAAGTAGATTTTGCTGCTTTGGTTAGTTAGGTTTTTTTTTTACAGTTTGACAACGTGTAGGCTCCACTTAGATAAAAATACAGTTTGCTGTTTCGTAGTAATCAGGGAATGTGTCAACTAAAGCACCATTTGGGCTTATTGCTGGGATTTAATCTTATTCCCTCAGTGTGAACATAAGTGAGAGCAGTTTGATTAAAGTTTTTTTTTCTATTCAGAATTTTTCATTTGATTAATTCTTGATTACTTAAGGGGTAAAATTATCCAATAATTGATTAGAAAAACAATCAGAATGAACAATTTGTGTAACTAAGTAACAACCGAATAATAACAATTTCCATTCAAGCCATTTGTTTAAGCAAAATTGCCAAATATTTGATGGGTCATGGGTTTCCAACTTTAGAATTAACAGCTTTTCTTTTCTTAGAGTAAGTTTAATATTTTCTCTGTTGAACAAAATAAGAAGTTTTATAACATCAATATGTGCTCTTAAATACTGTGATGGGAATTTTTTCAATTTATTTGCTTTAAAAATCAAAAGTTAACTCAAGTTATTGAGCAAATAATCATAGATAGTGGACAAAAAAATTGTAAGTTACAGCCTCACAGTGAGAAAAGCTTTGAGTGCATGGAGTAAATATGAATATACTTAAAGGGATTTTATATAGATGGCATTGGTCTTTTTGTGAGATTTGGTCAAAACAAGAAAAATACAGAACACCTCCACAAAAAACAAATGACATAGTGATGAAAGGAGATGCATGATCATGTTTTAGAGTAAAGGAAAAGAGATGAACCATTTTCATTATTACAAGATGTGACTAAGAACACATCAAACACAGGTTATGTAAGATGTGATGGTTATATGGACCGAATGAGCCAGAGAGGAGAAGGAATGAAAAGAGCAAGATAAAGGACCATTATGTGTCCACATCAATGCTTTATAACAGGTGATGTAAAGCCATATATGTTCACCATCATCCATTTAGTTTTTCTTTTCCAGGCATTCTTTCCAATTTTGCTCCCAGCTACCTGCTTTGCCCTGTAGCTCTAAACAACATGTGCACACTTTCACTCATCCATACAATATAAACACAAGTGACCATCGCCTATCCAACATGCTTCTGTGAGGTAAAGAAAGAAGTAACTAGAGCGCTACTGGTGTCCCTCAAACCACCAAACAACAACAAAAGAGAGAAGAAGAATTATGACCAAAAACGGTTGTTTTTTTCTACCTTCAGTGTGTGTACCTGGATTTTTATTCACTTTTTTTGGTCATAATTCTTCTCTTCTTTGTTACACTTTTATGTGGCCTCTCAGTTTGTTAGCAGCCTTGACCCTGGTGCTGACAAATGGAGGCTCATATGGGACCAAAACAAACATTTTTAACCAACTTTTCTTAAGAAAAGCTAATTTTTCTGGATATGGGAAAATCAACACTGATTAATGAAACTGCACTTTAAAGTCAGGTCATATTATAATGACTCAATTAAGGACACTGTCTGCCCCTGTTGTATTAATGAGTCTATTTATCAAAGTACTTTTGCTTAAGGAGCAAACTCAACACAAGAGTGGCAACATAGGGTTTTATTTTTTGGCAAAAACAAAAGCACCTTTAACACGCTGGAGCTAGATCTGAGAGACAAGGTCATTAAGAGGCATGCTTAGGCTCTTCTTAGTTTCTTGTTAATGAGCAACAGACTTCAGTCTCCATCCTGCATTTATCAAGAGGTTGATAGACCCCAAGGTCTTCTAATCTTTAAAATCTTTACAATCAGAAAGTTTGGAAGCTTGCTTGTATTGAAGGGTGTGTTAAGGTTGCATTGATCCTCCTGAATTATTTATTTTTAATTAACATTTCAGGAGCTTTTTTCGGTCATTTCATCGCTTTAGTTGGTGCAGTTGATACCTCTTGTCCATTAGTTTTTTATGTCTTTTGTATTTGGTATGTCTGTTTTGATAAGTTTGTCTACTTTTTTTTACTAGTTTTCTAATCCTTGCTTGAAGTGTGCTCAGCTCTGGCACATTGTGCATTTTGTTAAGGTGTCTGGTTGATTTCTAGACTTCTCTTTATCATAGATTCTTTAGGGTTTTTACTTATTTATTAGAAGGATTTCATAACAACGACATTCATCTCTTCTCCTCTTCCAGAAAAATACATAAAATTAAATCACATCCCAAAAGACAGACACAACTGACAGTTTAAGTTGCCTGGATGTTATCCTTTGGTAAAGCAGTTTGGTTGTTTGTACACTGAACTCACTGGACATTGTCCTCTTAAACTGTAGGAAGCCAAACAGGCAACAAAACTTAATAAAGTCTAAGTGCATAATGCTGCTTTCACTTCATTATTTGAATTCATTGGTAACCAACCAAGTGATGCTGTGCCTTAAAAAAAAAGGATCTTTTTTTATTTTTTCCTTGTAGGATCATTTGAATATTGGCAAGGACAAGCCTAGAAGCCCAATACTGCCATCATGTGGAATTTTAAGGTACTGCAATCCCCTTTGGCATCAACCTCAAAATGTCAAAGAATTTCCCCCTCTTTCGCTTTAAAAAAAAAAAAAAAACTTTGACAAATATTGATATTCTGTATTGTTTCAGTGACAGGTATCTGTAACAATTCGGTCCAAAACATATTCACTTGATCCAGGTGATGATGTGAAAGTGTTCTCAGTTAAGTAAATAAACCACTAAACAACATATGTGGAGGTCTGCTGATGTGTCATCACTCTCACATGGAGATATGAAGTACCAGCTGTTCAAAGCTCAATTACATCAAAGCTGTGACAGGTGTTGGTTTAATCTTGACAGATGCAGCCACGAAAACACTCCTCTCAGGTGACCTCAAGCCTCAGCCAAACTCTGGGTACACCACCTGATGGATCCAGTGTTAAACTTGAGCTAAGATCCTTATCTACAAGCTATGGCTATGAATATTTTTGTTTCTCTCCTGATCACAATGTGAAGGTATGAACCTGTTTTAATAAAATGTTAAAGATAGCATATAAACATAATATCTTTAAAATGACTCCAATCCAGTCCTGTTTGTAATATTTGAGGTTGGGTAAACCTTCCTGTTCCTTTTTTTTGGTTGATAGATTGGACAGCTGAAGCTCAGGTGGTGGAGTATGTCAGTTTGTGGCCCCTTAAGTCAAGGTGACTTGTGACTAATGTGACTAATAAATCCAAAATGCTCCTGATTTTTTTAAATTTATATCCAGACAAATATGTAAAAAACCTGAGTGTTAATCATAAGAATCAGTCAAAACTGATGTTTTAGTGTTTTCGTCACATCTAGTGCTATGAAATTACCCGTTTTTGATTATCTGGCTCAACATTGTCATCATGTCGGTGGCTGGTGTTTGGGTCCACTAGAGGGGGGAAATAACCTGACAGGTTCAACTCAGGGATCAAATGTACTAACATATGTTTTAATGTTCAGAGATGAATTTATGTCTTTTCAAATAATTTAAACAATAACTAGTAGAATACTGAGGATGACTGCCAAACACAAACTCCAACATATGTAATTTTAGTATTCTTCAAAAAATTTTTATTGAACAAAAGTATCTCAATTCTCATCACGTTGTCGGTGATACAGTACCATAGTTTGAGCTCAACGATTCATATATGCACCTCATCTTCTTCTGAATATATACATACAGTGGAGACAAGAATTAAATAACAATGCTCAATAACATTCAGATATATCATATAAAAGCTGAGGACCCCATGATCAACAACACTTCCATTGGTAAACAGATGCACATAGGAAAGGAAGATAAACACGGAGATAAACACGGAAAAGGTGTGGTGGGGCTAGTATTTTCTGTATTTAAAAAAAAAAAAAAAGGAAAAAAAGACGATGGCATATTTTGGTTTCTCCAGAGTAAAAGATGGCGGTCATTAAAAATCTGACCATTCGTTAAGACCCGCCCCCCTTGGCTACTGTTGCTACGCCTGCACAATACAGAACGTCTTAGATTGAAATGGTAATGATAGCAATTTTACCAATCGATTTTTTAAAAAAGTTTATGAACAGTAGTTTTTTTATTTCGGACAAATACCGTCAAGAGCAGGCTTCCCATTATGAGCTCTTTTCTCCACCTATAATGCCAACTGTTGCTCACAATTTGTTATTGTCTTAATGTTAGCTAGCTCCTTAACGACGTGTTCTTTGGCCTTCTTGGTAACGCCTGCTTGCCCCTCCAGGCAGTATACTAATTCGCACTGTACGCTTAAGGTTACGTTAGAGCAGCTTAAAACATCATTTGATCTATTTCCCATACTTTTATTCAAGCCTAGAGTTTCGGAAAGAAAAGGAGACTCTATACATAAACTGTTCTCGTTGTTCTCTGAATTCCGATGGCTTGAATGACATGTCCTTCCTAGTTACGGTTGCTAAGCTATGATTGGAGAGTCGCTGCTCTGGGGGAGGAGTTTAGCGAATCGTCAACAAATGTTGCCTCGCGGGTCTATTGTTAAACTCGACTGATAAATTAGCAACAAGTATTTCTGAGTCTTTATTGACCTATGAATAATAATTATTGATTATTAGTAAAGAGTTTAGGGCCACCCCTCGGTTGATGTATTTATGGGGTCTCAGACTAACACTAAAGTGTATATTTTCGTGTGTAATGACACTTTTCCTGAAAAATTCTCATTTCTGTAATCACAAGATTCGCAAAATATACTGATCTTTGACAAATACTCAGAAGAGGTACTCTTTCATAACTGCATTCATTCGCACAGCTGGAGCAGATTAAGTGTATTTACTCAAAAGTGTTACCAAAAAAGTTTTGTTTTGTTTTGTTTTTTTTTTTAAATTTTTTTATTATTCTTCAGTCAGTATCCTCATTTAGCTACAGACACATACTGGAGAACAGAACAGGGAAATATTCAACGTGACACAATATAAAGCATGAGCATAGAGCTACAAATGAATGCCAAGTGTGGTGAGTGCAGTGCAGACCTGGAGCCAGTAGTATGGGTACAGGGTGGCACATTTGGTTACGTCGATAAACATTCAAACTCTACAGGATATCAGAGGTCTCCCATATTGCATTAATGCTCCCTACACTGCTCTTAAAAATATGACAGGAAGTACTGTATCCAGATTTTCAACATTACTACTTATGATCGTGTCTATGCAGACAGAAACAAGGAGAAGTTTGAAAAAGTAATAGAAGACACAAGTTCAAATCGGGAGAGAAATCATGTAGAGGAATGATGAAAATGAGGAGAAAAAGGCAAGAGAGTGATTCTGGTCACTTTGTGAAGTCTTTGTATGAAAGAGCAATGATTCAAAACCTTCCAAGAGGAATTTAAATTAGCTTTAAAAAAAACAAAAAGTTAACTCAGGAACAAGCATTTCTTTTAAAAATAAATGAACAAAATAAAACAATGGCTAGCAATTTGACAGGACAACATCGAAGTAAAGTACCCTCAGAGGTTCGAGTCCTTTTTGAACTGTTAAAGGTCTGTCCTGTGTGGATTAAGAGCAATGGTGTAACCTACAATGTGCGTGGTAGTAAATAGACATTATGTATGACATCAGAAGGAGAGCTCGACCTCCATCAAGGCCTCAGGCGTTCTGTTAGTGGCAGATGTGGTCACTGCAAATGTTAGCACGTCCGATAGACAGGGGCTTATTATGCACTGTGCTGTACATGGAGGAAGCCACCGGGCATTTTCTAACACAGTGCTCGCTGGCTGGGGGTTGTCTGCTAGAAAGCTAGAAAGAGTTTCACCTGATCGCCACCAGAGGCAAACGGACTCGGAAACTCAGAGGAGTGACTGAGGATCTGGATGTGGTACAGACGCCACAGCGAGAGGGTCCAGAGCTAAGGCGTGAGTTAAGACGGGTAGGGAGTGGCATTAGTGTGTAGTATAGTGTGTATGAAGATTGTGTGTTTGTGTGTGTGAGATCCAGTGTAGGTGTAAGGATGTGTGAATCACAGCAGCGCTTTGACCAGGTACAGCTTTTCTCCATGTTCGCTGGTGAAGATGGGGGCTTTCTTGTAGTGCTCCACTAGTTCATCCATTGAGTTGAACCTGCGCTGGCCGATACAGTACACTCCGTCTGACTGCTGCACTTTAAAGTGCTTGTTCTTACCGGCTGCCTTCAGAGACACAGAGAAATCACTGGGCTGAAAATAAAGAGGGGAGACAGTTGTTGATATGATTACAAATAACAGCAGAGTGGCAAAAACACTAACACATGCAATGAAATTTGAAGACAGCCAGCTTTATTCCAGCAGGTGGCAGTGTGTTCTCATGTTTAAAAATCTGGGCTCACATTTATTAAACTGCCATGTGTATAACTTCGATCTCTTAACTCCAAAGTAGAAATCTCACACTACTTCTATTTTAAAACTTAACAGCTGCATACATTTTTTTCAAATAAAAATACTACATTTACAGAGCTACAGAGATTTTTCAAAGATTAATTCATATATATTACATATTAATTGCTGGTGGTGATGTCAAAGTTTAGTTAGGTTTACTTCTTGTATCTCATTGGCTTTATCTGTATATCTGTGAATAATCATGTAATCCATTAAAAGCTGCTCTTAAAGGTTCCTTTGACATTTTATTCCAAGTAGTAATGAGTCGTTTTCACTTTTAGGAAACAGCATTTTTACTCATTTTTAGTTGACTCCTAAATACAGGCAGAAACTAATTTGGACCTATATTTCTAAACTCTGGTCTTCATCCCTCTAAGACTTAGTAAATCTCCTTGTCCTCATTTATGTTTCTCCTGGCCCTCCAAATGGAATTATGCCATGACTTCACCCTCAGACTCACCGATGACTCGCTGTCTCGTACCAGGAAGTCGCCCTCCTCTCCTCTCTCATTCAGTATGCACTCAGCCTGGTGTCTGGTGATGTTGCCATAGTACCAGTCCCTGCCAGCGAACTTTCCTGATCGAGCTGGTGCCACAAAGCGGTTCTGCGGGGAGCTTGATGTAGGCAGGTCGGGCCGCTCATCTAGCACCATCACATAGTTTTTAGGTACCAGGCCAACCATGCCACGTGAGTTTTTACACCTCCACCACTCTGGGTCGTTCTCAGGCTTCTCCACCACCTCCATGACCTCTCCCTTCTCAAAGTTCAGCTCCTCCTCGGTCACAGAGCTGAAGGGGTAGAGTGTTTGAACCAAGTGGAGCACTTTAGCGCGGCCACCTGCACGCCCATTGGCCAACAAAGTCCCTTGGGAGCCTCCATGGTAGGCCCGTGAGGAATCTCCTTCCCCTCTGTCATCGGCCCCTCCAACCTCCTCCTGGACATAATTGGAGGGAAACCAGCCCACGCGGCCCGCCTGACTGCCCCGCCACCAGCCGTCACTGCACTTCTCCATCACGATGACCCTGGAGCCCTTGAGCAGGGTCAGCTCGTCATCTCTCTCAGCTGTGTAGGCAAACTTGACCACAGCAGGAATGTTGAGGTCATAGATTCTCTCAGCAGCTCCTCCTCCCACCCCTCCACCCCCACTGCCATTGGAGGGATACTCTGTGTCTGAGCTTGGTGTTGGGGAAGCATCACGGGCGCTTGTCTTCCTCTTAGTTTTTCCCAAACCTGCATCATAAACAGAAAATCAAAGGAGAACAGTGACACACAAACCAGAGCCAGACAACACAACACTGACATAAAACCATCTCATTAATGTGAAAACATGTTAGCTATGCACTTGTCAGCTAACATGTTTCCTAACAACTAGCTAACAGTAATGATACGTCCAACAGACATGGAGCAACATAAGCAGTCATTTGTAATTTTGTTTGAGTTCAACTAACTAGTGCAGGTCTAACATTCAATCTTTTTTGCTTTGGTTTGGTTTCTTTAATACTCAAATATCTTAACTAGCCAGATGCTAACACTGTCAGTGTGACGGTGGGTTGATCACAGCTATTTTACTGAAGTCATTTATCTGCTACCTCTGTAAACAATACTGATATAAAACAGTCACATTACAAGCTGTAAATCAAACCGACGTGAAAGTTTGTTTTAAAAGGCTCTGCAGAGCTGTGGGAAGCTGCAGAGTCAGTTGATAATTCTCTTTTGGTTTTACAAGTAGTCATTTGATCCATTCTTCTTGTAAAAATATTGATTATAGCAGCTTTATAGCTGCCAAGACTTAAAGCAGGTTTCAGAAAGCAGAGAAAGATCTGAGCTCCGCTGGGAGAGGAGGCAGTTTAGGTCAGCAAGAAACTAATTGAGGCTGCAGAGTGCACTCATGGGTCCTCAGAAGCACAAAAACTGCTTTAAAAATAGAGGAAACAGGATATCTTTTGAGAAACCACAGCAGTGAAGGACGGACTGATACTCCTGTTAATAGAAATAACAGAGGTGCTCTAAACCACTTGCACTGAGCTCTCCATGTTCTTTTTCTCATACCCGATGAAATGAAAGCTCATTATCCACTCAGTAGTTCCGTTGACGCCATCTACACATCATATACACATCTATAGAAATCAAAAGGCTGAAAATAGGTGGTGTAGACAGGGAATGAAAAGTGGAGCAGGCACCATGGGCTTGATAATGACAGACATATCCAGGAACAAAGTCAGCTCCTGTCTTACCTGTCTCTGACTTTTCACATTCACATACGTTCAAAGCAGCTTTAAACATATGTTTGCACACCTCAGAACTTAAGTTTCTAAAGTCTCTCTGCTGAATATAACCAGGGAGGTCTCCTTTTCAAAACCATGTTAAAATAATAATGATACACTATGTGGCTGAAAAACATTTAAACTGTTCACTTGACAGTTGAGGCTGGTGTCAGCGGCATATGCTCATGTGTGCTACTAATAACTGAAGTGAGTTTCTTGACAGCTAATCACGTAGTTTTCCCCCCACAGAGTCTGCTGAAATGCCACAGAAATGTCACTGGTGAAAAGAACATTTGCATTGTTTGGGAAAACGCTGGGTTCACACAGAGTAGCATGAAACTTGTTGGCAGTGAGAAGAGGAAGAAGAGGAGGAGCGCGGTGAAAAAAGATGAGGGGTCCCTTGGCAGCTGTTTCTCACACATACACACACAGTAGGACAAGCCAACATCAGAGGCCACAGCTGACAAAAACACAAAGAGGGATGAGACAGGAATAACAAGCAGATCATGTTTATGGATAACAGTGTGTATTCTACATATCTGATGGCTGTGTGCATATATATATATATATATATATGTGTGTGTCTATGTATGTGTGTGTGCGTGGGGGATTCTGTATATCCTGTCTGTAAGTCAAAGTCAAGAGTTCACTCTTGGGTCTACTTCAGATGGTCCCTTAGGAAAAATGAAATGGACTGTTGTTGCCTTGAGAAGGAAAAGACACATTCTGGAGGACAGCGAACACACACATCTACAAAACAGAAAAAAATACACACACAACCATATAAGGCACACACATACACACAAACTCACATTTCTTCTTCACTCATTTCCACTTCAAGGCATTGACCTGCCGGTTAAAGCAGCAGCAGGTGAGATTCCCTCCATCAACGCATTCACCGCAAACCTTCACCTTCCTCTTTATCTTATGGAGGGAGACTACGTATTCAAGCCTACAGGGAGTTGAGTTGATGAAAACCTCTATGACTGCATATTACAGCATATTGCGTCATCCTATAGCTTATAGTGGAGGGCATCATGGACCTTACGCTAATAAATGAGTCCGAGTCACAATACGGTGCCACCCAGCAGACACAGCTGAGTGTGTGCAGGGATAAAAAAGCCTGGCCCATAAATGAAGCATTAACACTGTGTCAGCGAGTGCCGGAATTTTGAGGAGTAATTTACGTGGATTGCAGATGAGCTATGAGGCCCTTTAAATAACCCTATCACTCTGTTGTCAGTATTACATAAAAGCCACAGGGTCTTAATCCATTACTGTGTGTGAAGTCAGCAAAACCTGTTGAAAGACTCAGGAAGACAAATTTAAATCAACTAGAATAAAAAATGGTGTCAGTACTGTATGGCACATATCAGCCTTTTGGGGCATGAATTATTGCAAGAATTTATTTAAACATTTAAATTACCACTTTTTCAACATTTTAAATAGTTTGCCATTATTGATAATTATTATTATAGGTTATTATTTTTTACCATTAATTTTATTTATTTATGAATAAATAAATACATAAAATTCATCCTTTTCTACAGCCGTTTTTAAGCAGTTTTGACGTGTGCTGTTGGAGATTTATCTACTGCATCTACTGCAGAGTCCGAAAGTAATGCCAGCTTCTCAACAGACAAGGGCACAACTTGTGTGAGCATGCACATACTCACTGTTCCAAACAGTGACAGTGCACACAGCAGGTCACTTCACAGGCCATCTGCAAGCTCAAGAGTCCACAGCCATGCAAACAGCTCTGTGAGGCTGTAATTTAGCACAGTTATTCTTTGAACTAAACGCTAACTTTAGTATGCCAACACACAGTGATAATGCTAACACGCCAGGGATGTGAATATCTATACAAAATTGCATGGAAATCTGTCCAACTGTTGTTATGTCATTTCAGTTTTGACCTGAGTGGTGGACTGACTGTCAAGCAAACATTTCCAAACCAATAACATGGCAAAGTATACAATCTGAGAAGGGGAAGTGTGGTTGTAAGCTTGTATTTGTATTAGACCGCTAGGCTGTGGGAACACTACACAAATCTTTAATTTTTAAAATCACAAATGGTAACTTGTTTGTGCAAATGAACAAAATATGCACCCTGATATCTCTCAGGGTCTAGACCAGGGGTCGGCAACCTTAGACACTGGAAGAGCCATTTGGACCCGTTTCCCACAGAAAAGAAAATACAGAGAGCCGCAAAACTCTTTTGACATCTAAAATGAAGATAACACTGCATATATCTTTTTTTCCCCTTTATTCTATGTATAAAAAAAACTATACTGTGTTGCATTCATGAAATCAATGAACTGGTGCAGAGAAAAAAATATTTTGCATGCAACAAAAACATTTTGAACATTTTGAACTTGAAAAAAAGATGCTGGCGATGGAGTACACCACAGCCGAATTGATGTCTTTAATTGCTGTCTGGTAAGTTTTCTGTTTTCTTCAGAAACTTTTCATTTCTTGGAATTATTCATGATTGGCCTACCGGGAGTTGAAAAGCTCAATGAATTGCACGCCGGCGGATGTTGCACATGTTGTGGTTGTGATGCATATTTTGAGCGACAAAAAAAAAAGAAAAGAAAAACAGAAAACAAACACGTTTTATTTTAATGTTACAAGAGCACCAAAATCTTCAAATTTGGAATTACATTTAAAAAATAAATAAAATAAAATAAATTTAAATTAAATACTCATTATTTATTTTCCAAAGACACAGGGAGCCACAGCAGAGCGATGAAAGAGCCGCGGGTTGCCAACCCCTGGTCTAGACAATCCAGACTAAAGACAGGATTTCTGGGGCTCTAGAAGAAATCCAAGCTCTTGTTCAGAAGTCTGTATGTTATGCTTCTTATTCTGCACATTTTTGCCCCCTTTTACAGCTTGTTTAAGGAAAATTTGTGCTTTTTTTTGTCAATATTTAAAGTATTTTCATCAGAAAGCACTGTGTAAGAACGACTGTGGGTACACAATGCTTTTTGACCTGACGACAGGACAAAGTGCTTTTACACCTCACCCACACACCCTAATTTTGGCAGAGCTGCCACGTAAAAACTCAAAAATCTAATTTGCCACTTCGATGTACTAGTGAATACTGGCCCAGTTTCAGCAATGAGTATTGTTGCTGAATTCTTTTGCCCATTACTGCTTTTATTTCCTGAGAGAGGAAAGTGGGGCACAAAGCAGCATGAAGCCATCTACAGTTCAGTTCTGCCTGAAAGGATGTCAGTGATAAACCACATTAGAGCACAGCAAATGAGGAGGGAAAGCTGAGAAGAACAGTGATCACAGGCTATCCTGCGAGGTCCATAATGACGATGTAGACTTACCGAAGAGCCGAGAAAGAGGCGAAAAAGACCCAGGATGAAGTAATCAGGCTCTCAGCCAATCAGATTCCCTATTCAAGTGTATGAGTAAGCTCCATTAGCCCCTGACCTTACCTATTGCTCATCACCTCATCATGAAAATGTTCTAGCCTATTGGATTCGCTCGGGCTTTTAACACTAAAGAGCTACTGGGCTGGAAGCAAACTACTTAGACTGAAATGGAACTAGGCCATAATGTTGTAGTTGAAACGTAACAGGGACAGAGAGGCAATCCATCATTCCAGCACAACCATTAGGCTGCTGATTTCTCCACCAATCAATCTACTTACTCATCATAGGAAAGCAGAGACACTACAGTGACAGAGAGAGGGGCCGATGTTAACAGTACTGAAGTGGGGGGGGATTCATGTTGTGTCTGCTCACAAAGGACTCTGGTGTGGGTGACAGTGGCAGGCTGTGCCATGCTGGCCCACATAAAGCCGCAGAGTTTTCCCGGGGGCTCATATCCACTGCTGGGTTGAGAGGAATCAGCACATTAGGCCAGACTCGCTTCATCTGTTTCTCTTCTACTCACCCCTCACCCACTGCCAACCCTAAATATGGCTGCCTTTCAGAGCCACACAATTACTATTTTTATTACAATTCCACTTCTTGATCATTTTTCTCGTTGGAACTTCTACCACATGTTTCTATTTTCTCCCCGTCTCAGTCTCCCTCTAACATCATGGTAACTAAAGCTTAAACTGTCAAAACTAATGAATGTCTCTGCCATGCATAAGCCATCCTGGTATTTTCCCCTTATAAGACAAGCAAGCTGATCCTATTTGCTGAACTCTTTTACTCCTGACTTAAACCATATACCATCACATCCCACAGCTAATTCCATTTCTCTCTGTCAAGGCTGTTTCCCGACCGTCACAACCTACAAGTAAATTATTTTAGCACCATTATATGCTGTTGGAAAAGCAGATATCTATTACAAACTGGTTGTGAGATAATTTGGCTCACTAACAGTCACAATCTATTAAACCATTTGACAACGGCTGAATGACAATGACACAGCGATGATTGGAAGCTAAAAGCTCTGAACCATCAGACAGAGATGGTATTGAAGAGCTCAGCAGTAAGTCCTAAAATACCAGAGCACAAGTTAATTGTGTTGGGAAAAGGTGAAAGCCGCTGCTGACGGACACGGGGGAGAGCTGTGTGAGTCACACACATTCACACTATGCCGCTGTGAGCTCTGTTTTCTACACTGAGTTGGTTTTATGCACAGGGTGATGTGCATAAACCTTAACTCTAAAGCATGTAGATGTTCACCCAGTGAGTCTCTGCATGGGGGGTGCTGGATGAGTAAAACCGAGTTGAATAAATATGATCTGAATAGGGACAGGGAAAATAAAAGTTTTTTTTTTTTTTAAGCTTGCATCCAGATCTTAATGAGGAAATAGATTTCGCCCTTTCTTATAGCTGGGTTTGTGGTGATACCTGTTTATATGTTTTTTGTCTCTTTTATTTGTGCAGTCTATATTTTGGAAGATGGAACTTCATTATTTTTAGTGCTGTATTGCAGCACAGCCTAGATTTCTGTGTAATTAGGGTTATTTCCTCTGAATGCAGTTACCTCCTCTCTCCATTGTGATGTGAACCTCTGATGTAACTTCCCTCTACCTCTCTGGCCTATATTTGTCTTTATTTTTCTCTAACTTCTAATTAGTCACCCTGATTTAGACCTGTGTGCCATGACATGTAGGTGTATTATCTTTACCTTTATCTTTGCCATGCATTGGTCACACCAAACATGGCTTTTAATGGCTCCCTAAACAAAAGTATCTTGATTTCTCCCTTTTTGGCCTTTAACAAATTAGAATTTGCTGATAAAATTGTGCTAACCTAAATTTACCTTAAAATCAACCTGGATTAAAAAATACTATCTTTTGATTGGCTGATAAATGTGGTGAGGGGAGGTAAGAGTTGTTTTTCTTTTAAAATGCCTCAAATTAAAGGAAGGACTTTTATTAAACACTTTTGTTTTATTTAATTTAATCCTAATTATTGTTAATGCTGGCAATAACAAAACTTAACCTCCCTCCCTTTCTTACTGAACAGCCTTTCAGTGTTCAAAGCTTTATGTAACCAACATCCTCACATATCAGTTACTGTTTACTTCACAGTAATACCCAAAAAACAAACAAAAAATGTTACTGTTTTCTTTCATATGATCTTGTGTTTTTATGCACTTGACTGAGTCTTAGCATGAATTAAGCTGTGCAAATAAAAATATATTTATGAAGTGTTTTTTTAACAATAATAATTATGAAAAGAAGAAGAGGAATGCCATAAAGTTTATGTCTTGTCTCATTCCAGAGAAGTATTAATAGCACTCAAGTTACTTCCACTTCCACTATATGCACCAACAGTCCCTCTTACAAGTTGGCAGCTATAGCTACATAACAGTCTAATGTATTCAAGTCATGACTGGGGACTGAGAGGCAGAGTGCTGACAGCTGAGAGCAACGGGCAACTCAACAGGATCCCTGGAGTGCACAGTGACAGCTCCCAGCTGGGTCAGAGACACAGCGAGGGAATCATTTTACTTCTGAGAAGACTCAGGCTAACATAGTTCATGCAGGCAGACCGACCACTCTAAAGGTTCACACCTCATATTCTCTACCAGAGAGCAGAGAGCATTGAAAAAAAGAAAGTGCAGAGGTGTTCTACTTTTACTGTAAATAATCTGCTGACAGTGACATCTTTTAATGCGTGACCTTTAACTTCTAAGCAGAGTGAAAATATATTCTTCCTACCCAGCGTGTCTTTGATGTTCTTCACCAGAGAGCCTTTCTTCAGGCTGTTCTTTCGCTCGACATAGTTCGACGGCACATAGCCTGTCTGGTTGGCGGTGTTTCGGACTCGCCACCAGGTCTTTGAGTCGTCCAGGAGGAAGAGACGCTCGTTTTTACGGATGTCAAGTTCCTGGTCCTGCTGGGCCGTGTAGTCCCACTTGGCTACAACAATCACCTCCTCTGTCATCTTTCATGGAGTCCTCCTGTGAAGAAGACGAGGACTGAAGTTAACAGAGGAGTAGCACACTTCACAAGTTTCTAAACAGAGGTACACAACCACTTCAGAGTGGTTATTGGTGTGAGAACAATTTTTTACACTGCAAAGATGAAGTGACAGAAACAAGAAGTAACAAAAACTGGTTCAAACAGCCATCTGTAAACATCATAATACCTTCAAACAGCCACCAGGGGGCAGATAGGTTGATCATGAGTGCATGAATGAATTAATGATTAATTTATTATTCAGAAATACTGTGTGTGTGGCTGAGGTACTTACTTGATTGATTTTAAAAGGAACATAAGAACCAAAACAGAGTTACAGTTTTGTTATTTGGGTATTTCATTGATAAAAAAGGATCAACTGGGTAAAATTTAAATAGCTTGGAAACAAGTGTGCATAATATACCTATCATATGACACTCATTTGTCTATTACTGTGTGGTTAATTCTAATGTGGAGTTTGATTTTGAGGTGTATTTATTTGAGGGTGAGTTTTGCTGTAGAAAATGACAAGTCATTACAAATAATCCATATCCATCCATTCACACAACTTTAAATCAGCTTATTCAAGCTCTCACTGGGCGTTAGACAGGATACTCCTTGGACAAGCAACCAGTAAATCACAAGGCTGAACTACATAAGCAAAATAAGAATGAGATATGGGATCATGGTGATGAACTGGGCCTAAACTAACACAACAACAGGGAAATCCTCAGATAAAGATGATGAAGAAAATCCAAAATTTCTGACCACACGTTCACAACTCTATAGTAAAACCCAGAGGAGTCAAATCAACAACACACCCCTGAAGAGATTTTACCTTTAACCAACAGTTTAAACTTGATGAGGCACACTGACTCCAGGACAACAGTCACTCTACAATTCAACATTGAGGCCAAAAAAAGCACCTCTTAAAAAGTGCTTTTTGGTATAGAGCAGCTCAAACACACAAAATCAATTTATGTGCTCATTCTGCATGCTCCCGCTCACACACATGCATGCACAGGGCTTTGCCTATTAGTTTTTGAGACAGACAGTGAGCGATTACATGCTCTATTTCCCCAGACCTTAGGTGAAGTGGTTTGACATTGGACCACCTTAACTGCTGAGGGATTACATGTATCTTTTCATGAGACAAGCAAAGAGGAAATAGATTGTTTTGGGGGGGGGGGGGGGAGAATACGCACGAAGTGAACAAGAAAAGCTTGATGTGATTTTGTTTATTCCTGTTATGAGAAAACTTTTTTTAGTGATAAAAGGCATCTCATGCTATGAGAACCATCCGAGCAATCCGGTTTATATTTAGCTCACCACCGAGTTAACAGTGTGCAGCTGGAAACAAGATCACTGGAATAAATAAAGGAAGTAAAAATGGCTCGGACGAGAAGAAGCTTTTTGAAGATCAGGGTGAATTCTGAGACACAGAATAAAAAGTCATGTAAAGCTTTCTTGTCTGAAATTGTTCAGCCATAACATTTGAATAAAATTGTCTATTTCATATCTATCTCATATGAGGCCATCAGTAGCTACTGAAAGACACTGTGATTTATGGCATCCTTCAGGAACCAAAACTTGAAGTTAAGTATTACTTACGACAAAATTACATGTAATAGTTACCCATAACAAAACTTACAAGAACTTATACATAACAGAAAATAAAACTCCCTGATGAGTCAAAACTAGTTACACGGGAAGAAGAGTGCAGATAGATGTGTGCACAAGGAAGCATGTGGGCGAGCACATTCATGCACAATTAGTATAAGCACAACATTACAGAGTATGTCACAAGAAACGAGAAAAAAGCAGACACTAATGATACAGAGACTGTGCAGTATATTCCCTTACTTATATTCTCAATTGCATTTTATTCTTTAATGAGAGGGCAGAGCACAGATGAAGCGTAATCACGAGAGGGTTATGACTCATGAGAAGTAGCTGCACAAATGAGACCATAGACAAGACTCTATTATTGGTGTTAAGATTGATATGTTCAGTGGAGGCTACATTTTATGAAAGGCAAATGAGAGTACTTTAAAGCGCTGGCTGTTCTTTTCAACCAAAAATATGAAATTCCACTATAAAAAAGCCACAGCTGCAGAGAAAATACAACCATTACCGAATATGTTCCTACAGTAACAGCCATGGCCAAAAGTGGGCTTGTGTGTCACTCCATGATGGTGTCTAACAGCTGATTTATATCTCTATCTATGAACAGTAAAAAGTCCAGCAGTTTGTACGATAGTGCATTGCACTTGTAAATGTGCCTCTGCTTGCTGTCACTGAAGCCGTCAAACTAGATTTCTTCACAGGCTGGGACAGGGACAGCACAGGAGGAAAGAGGAGGTGAAGGAGGTGGAGGAGGCGAGGGGTGGGGGGGTTGTGCAGCACGCCACGGGGAGCATTTATGTCAAGTTCACCACAAGTTAAGTTACACAACTTTGCAAGATAAAGGGGGAACTTGAACTTGTAACAACAGGGAGCAGAAGAAAGATGGAGGAAGGGTCAGTTCGGCGTACATGACGAGACAAAAACGCAGCAGCTGTGATTCTTTGGAGAGCTCAGAAAATAGAACTGGAAGTGCAGATTTATGACAAGATGAGGGACGGTGACGTCAACTCTTCCAAGAGGCAGGAGGTATGTGAACATGCTGTGGCCTCTATCCGCCTCAGGCCTAAGCTGCTGGATTAGATCAGGCTACTATTTTCCTCTCTTTTTGCTGCATTCATTCCTCTTAGTATGGAAGGATGGATGAGCAAACCTAATAATATTTGGAGAAATATTGTCATTACATTTGGGATACAAAACTTGTGAAATAAGCCTTCAATTGTATTCATTCCTGTCTTTGTATGGAATTCCTGACTTTCATTTCCTCCCTTTACAAAAACATTCTTGTCATGCAGACCAATCTGATCCACTTACATGGTGCACTGTCTAGTTTTGACAGATATATGGGTAAAGCTCAGAGCAGATGGAGCTGGGCAGGAAGTCAGGTGTAGGAATGGCACAGAGAAACTGGTAATTTTTCATCATAAATTGAGTCTCAAAGTTTACTGGTGTTACAACCTTAAAGTGGACTTGCCCAATTCAGCAACACTGCTAAATTTCCTATGCTCATTCTGAACCTTTATTGCACTCCCAAGAGGTGTGCCTTTGCCAGTTTTAAAGATAGTTACTGTAACAATCAAGTTTGTAGGTAATGCTAACAGTAATCAGGATGAGTGATGCTGGCTGATTAATGCTCTTCTGCTGCATTAATCAGTCAGCATCAGAGCAAATAACCATATGTAGCTAAATGTATAGAAGGTGGCTTTACTCACAATTTAAACATAACTCAAACATCAAAGATCTCAGATACAAAAGGCATCTTCTTGACAATGAGTATGGAGCCTGCATGCAAAACAGTGACATATGTCCTTGTCTGACTGGTGAAGGCTGCAAAGTCATGCTGATAATGATAGTTTGGAAAACATTCCATCAGCGTCGATTAAGCGGCCAAACCAATGAATCGGTCCACTGCTCCTCATTACGCAATAAATCCTTCCACCATCGTTCTAGCTTAGTGTCATTTCTCTCCACTTGTGATTTCATGTAAATTGGTAGATTCCCATCTTAGCGTGTGTACCTCTCCTCCCCTCATCCATGATATCAATTTCTCTGTCTCCTTGACAACATTGCTTATTAGGCAGAGTGATGGAAATGCCACTCCACATCAAGATCAAAATCCTCCTCCATGGGCAATCACGTGTGCCAGAGTGGCAGTTATACCAATGCTCATTCTGATTCCTGCCAACATGCGTTTAGTCTTTATGTACCAATAAAATCTACAAGGGGAGTTGAGGTTAAAAATAGAAATTAATCTAAAAGCTTTAGTATAAACCATTTGTGCTCCAGTCAACTGTGTGTGGAAACTGGATCCACCAAAAAGAAATTTCTTTTTTACGATACAATCATCAATTTAATCAGAGCTGCAGACACAGTTTCCTTGATATGGTTCACTGGAAAGTGGTTGAACCAAAAATTAACTTTTCCTGTGAGAGACCATGAAATACGCACAAAAGAAAACAAACACGTTTGGGAAAGACCCCGGTTTATAAAGAGAAAAGCCTGAGAGCTAATGCTCCTTGTGACCCCTCATTCCTCTGCTGAGAGAGTTAAAAGAGTAAAGATGAGCGACAGACTGCTGAGCTGAGCTTCACAAGCACTTCACAACTCCCTTCACCGAGGGGGGAACGCTCGAAGGCTCTTTCAACACCACACAAAGAGAAAGGGAAAGTAAAAGAGGATTATAAAAAAGAGGGGATGTTTAAAAAAAAAACGTCTGGCAGAGCTTTCTGTGTTTGGCATTCAGGTCAAAGACAGGCAGGATTCAACCAATGGGAGATGTTTCCATCCCCCCCCTCCAGTCCACACTGTTTGCAGTTGTTGCTTCTCAGAGGAAGGACGATAGCTTTATACTCCCTACTGGCAATCAGTGTGTGATCCATTGGTAGTAAACTGAACAGATTGAAACATGAGGACACTACACTCGCTGTTATAGTCACTGTAAATCTAATGATCTTCTTCAAACCAATTTGTCTCTAACAACGAAACCGAGCTGGCTTATAATTGGATGCCTTTCACATGCAGTCAGTGTTAACAGTGTTTTTCACTTGTACAGCTGCAGCTGGAATAAAAACGAAAGAAAAGAGAACAGAGTGACAGCTACATTGTGAAACACAACCCCATCCAGCTCGCAATCTCTCATTGATACACGTACAGTGTATTTCCACACACTTGCAGGCTATAAACTAAGAGTGTGCAATAAAACATTAGCTTATCTGCCTCTTTGTAATGAAATTAGTGGATGCTCCTCTACAGTTTCAGTGGGAAAATGGGTGTCATACATGTAGATGCCATGAAAATGATTTAAAGAAAAAAACAAACTCAAACTAGGAAGGGACATCTCAAAAGCAAAAGAGGTTTTCTTCTACTCCTGATGTCCTGGTGACGTCCTGCGCCAACATGCATCAGGGTTCAGGGGTCATTTAGGGTTTGAACCCTATTGTCTGCAAAACATTTGATTTTGTGAAAAAAGTAATGCTGTGAAAATTAAATCTGTGTTGAGTGCATGTTGTTCTACAGCTTTATACAGCCATTTCAAAATAGGGGGAATACACTTATTTTTACTTTAGCCTCGGTACTTGATTCTTTAGCACAAAAAACACCTGATTGTGCTCATGAGTCTCATGAGCTGAGGTGGAGCCCGAGTGTTCAGCACACAGATGGCACTGACTTCACTGAGAACAGTAATTTTCAAAAGCACCAAATTATACCCAGCATGTTTACTCATATTACTAACATACATTTTGTGTATTAGTGTGCTGCCTGATTTGACTGAATGGCTACAAAACTAATAATCAAACAGGGTTTTGGAAGTTCTTTTACTAAAGAATACAAGTGCTTGGTAAGGTCTGATATTGAAGCTCAATACCTAAAAGGTCTTTACACCAAATAATGAAACATTTCAAGTGCTGCCAGCATGAATCAAATGTCTATGACTCATTGTGATCTTTGTTTTCTGTAATCAGATAAATTCAATTTTACAACCACAGTTAAAGCTTATTACTGCTTGCAATTGGACATTATTGAACAGTTGGTAGCTTTGGCTTCTCTTATGGGGAAAAACAAGCGTGGATTTCTCAAAGCAAGGTACTGAAAGTATTGTGTTGTTTGGTATTGCTGCTAAAACTCAGCTACTTTAATGGAAATGCTATCAAAATTTTACACAATATTGAGTCCTTGAGCAAAGCAGTCAACCCAAACTTGCACACCCTTTTAAACACAACTTCTCCAACATTTTAATGACGAAAATTTGCAGTTAAACCTCTGTGATAATAAATTTAATATATTTTGGTTATTGACTGTTGGTTGGACGAAACAAGCATTTTGAAGATTTCACCTTGGATTACAAAAACATTTTATAAAAAACATTTTATAAAATCTGACATTTTATAAACTTAATGATGAATAAAATAATAACCAAATAAATAAATGAAAAGGAAAGTTGCAGCTTTTGTCAATGTGTATTTAAAAAACTCTTTGAAAGAAGTTTTACTGGCTTGCTCATTTTGGCCACTTCAGCTTCCACAGACTTTCAGGACAAAATGCAGTTTGGGTTTAAGTGGGTGATAACAGAAAGGTGAAATTCCCTCCTTTCTTTAACTGGACTGTCCTTTCCCCAACCTCTCTTTAAAAGCAATTTTTCACATGTCACTTTCATTTTCTGTCGGTGCTTTGGCCCTCCTCTCCTCCGCCGAGCAAACATTGTTGAGTGAGTCTCCATGACAACAGTCACTGGGTGGTCCCATTTTCCCTGACATGAGCATTCCCCAAAGAATCTGACTTTTAGCCCTTTGCTCTTCGATTTTCGATATTCCTCGACAAAGGATCAACTTTTGTTCAACACAAAGGTGCACCTGGGCTCTGCACCCACAGGATAGTGGTTCAAACCAAGGTTTTCTTCTCCCAATAAAGTGAAAAAGAAAAGAAAAAGACCAGCGAGAGAGATTAGAGTGCACTATGTCTTCTTGGTATGATGTTGATGTCATTTTTAAAAAGGTGTTACAAGTGTGTTTTGTGTATTTATGTGAAATTACATGAGACCTGAATTTAACACCGCATTATGACAGCAGAATAATGGCACTCAGTAGGGTATAATTGTGCATCACCACTGTTATTTAATCCCCGCATCACACATCATCTGTGCAGACAGATGGGAGGTATTGATGTTTTTCTGCCAAAGCACCAACCTCCAGTCCTTAAATTGTAAGAGATCAAATTATGTGAACTGCTGTTTTAATCAGTATCTGCTCAGTTTAGGCGCGGAGTAGTGCATCATGTTAATTTGGTGTTATTATTCCATCATAATGACTGCACCAAAAGATGATAAACAACATTAAATCCCTGCTGCACTGAGTTCTTTTCCTCTATGTTCCTCTCTTTCTCTCCTTCTTCTCAGCCACAAATAGCTGACTTCAGACTTGGGTTGTTTTCTCTACTCCTTGATGCTCACTTTACCTCCTTCCATAACAGTGCCGTGCTTGTTAACTTTGCACCGCTCGCTGCACTCTTAGCACATGATGAGACATCTTTTTTTGAGCTGCTTGTTCTCTATAAGGTTCATAACACACTCTTCTGTACACAGTTTCTCTCTGCCACAGGCCATTATCTATTAGCACAGGTTTCCTAATGTGCTTTTAATCTTTCTTTGTAGCTTTTGTTTGTAAGTGAAGGAAGGACCATCTATTTTTAACTCTGTATGTGACAGTGTGGTATCCATGTCCCCTGGCACAACAACAAACGAGGAACACTGTAAAGCACAGCAGGGCAAATGTAGCAAACGCGGCTTTGATGTACAATTCCTCTTGTTTTTCTTCGACTGGAGCAGACGGAGAAAACCTGAGGTGATGTTGTTTCTGACAGAGAAAGGGGGATTTATGGACAGAAATAAAGGATCTGAGAAACAGGTCATTTCCAGGTCAAACAATAAAGATGATGAGGTGGCTGTAAGCTATTGTTTTTCAAATGAACTTTTATGTATTTTTCTGGCCCTGCGACATAAAACATGTCTCCAAGGCTTTTGTTGTCTAGCCTAAAATGACACACAAAAATAGAGCTTTACGAAAACAAGTTGTTACACATTTGTAAAAACACGTGGGCAAAGACAATGTAGCTCGTGGAAAACTAAGACACAAGTGTCCCATCCTTTCTATTACTGGCCAATTTTTAAATGTTTAAGTCATCCACACGAGTCCGATTGTCATTTAGCCATATTAAGGCTGAGCATAAGGGGCTATTTCTGACTTTGAAAATGTCACTTACCACATGTTTCCAAAGTCTTAAACCACATCCTTTGACTTTGCTCAGTGGATGTGTTTGTTCATTTGACATTAAGATGTTTTAGTTTGATATCAAATTTCTTGCGTAAAACAAAAACTTAACAAAAAAAATATAAGATTCTTAGACGACACATCAGTTGGACCTTGCTCTGAGAATGTTTTTGTCAGACAGTATTTATGTTGACTTAGAGTCTGTGATCATCATAGTGATTTAGTCAAATTCTAAACATAGCAGTGGAGAGAGTTTGCCTCTTTGACAGGTGGTGTTTAAGGGATGTCATCTAATCAGTATTTAATGCTGATCCAGTAGTCAGACATCAGAAATAAAAATGAGAACAAACTAAACAGATTTACTTTTGATAATCTGATTTCCAACCCATTTGGCTGACTGGGTAATTAAAAAGCAAAAGATAAATCAAACAAAAAACAAAAACAAAACAAAACATTGAACTCTGAAACATATAATCACAGAGAGACTGAAAAGGACACAGTGAAGTTTTACTCCAAGCTGTGTTTGTCCCAATCTTTAATACATAATGATGAGGACTTTTTTTTTTGTTTTTTGCTTTAAAAAAATCAGATACAATGACATTTTTCTGTTGTTCAAATGTGTGAATGTGAACAGAGATCCATAAAACATTTTTTGACATAAACTTCACTTTCAAAATGAGCCTGGCTTGGTGTTTTTTCTCTCATCAAGCTTCCCAAGTCTCTGTCAAAATAGGGAGAAAAACACAACACTTAACTGGTATTTTTTTTTTTAAAAATACTCTCACCTGAAGCAGAGGTGATTTCAACAACTCTTAAAAAAACAAAACTTTGAAGGTACTGCAGGCTGAGTAAAGAGTGAGAGATACACTCTGCCATATTGAGCATTATGAGACTGGAGGCAAGAAACATTTCCACTCTGCAGTGTCTCATTGACTTGGAAACTTTACTTTGTGAATGTGAGCAGCTTGTAGAATCAAACAGACAAAATGCCTTCAGCGAAACAATTCCTGCCTTTCACTTTTTCATGCTCCCAATATGAATCAATATAGCCAATTAGCATACCAGTGACAATCTAACAGGAGCACTCAGCGGTAAGAGGATACACTTGCTGTAAATGTAGTGAGTGATCAGATATTATGAACATTCAGACTATAAAGACGCTCTTCATGAATGAACGCCCACAGGAGTCAGGCAACTGAGGCGTAATGAGACTACATTCATTTTGCATCTGCAAGCGAGGTTATAAACAGAAAGCGAGCAATATCATGATTTTTCTTTCGGAGCATTGATGTCATTTTCTTTTTTTTTCGGATGAGACTTTTTTAGAAGATGGAAAAATCTTCATAGCTGGCCAAACCACTTCTGGATCAATCAGACTCGAGCTGTAGCTGTCATGAAATTTTGACATGTAAATTGGGTAATTAAAGTCAATTTAATCACTTCTTCATTTTGTTTGTTTTTACAGAAGAGATAGAATTATAAAGTGGTCACATGCAATTAGCAAGAGATAATTAGTTACAATATAAACAAACAATGTGCCAATTATCTTGGCAATGAGAGAAGTATTGTAGAAGTGTAAGTATTCAAAAATATTGCAACATGTAAAGGTTTGGGTTACTTTATTAAAGAGTAAAATGTGGCTTACATGAGCACTAATAATCTGGTATCCCATTGATTTAGTCTCTTGGTGTCCTCTCTGAAATCATTATAAATGTCTAAATTTATCCAAGCTCACAACGAACACATATGTAGGGCAGATGCTACATGGCAGCATCCACCCAAACCACAGCATCAGCCACACCTAATAAAGAGCTGGTGGGCTTGAAACATTTCTCATTCACTTTGCTTTGACTTAATAGGTGAACAACTGCCTTCCTCTCTTAGAATATTTCTATTCCTGCTGCTTTCCATCAAATGCTACCATATCTGAGCCCCATTTTGGTGTAAGGAATTCATCTTTAGTAGCATTTAGAGGTATAAATAGGTATGACACACTATGCACTATATAGATGTTAAGTTATATAACAACAAATCACAAAGTAATATCTATGATATCGGTAAAACAAGTATTTAGAAATTAAAGTGCTTCATATTTATACATAAGGGAAACCTGTACAACTAAAAGGTCAGATTCAACAAACCATCACTTGTTAATACTAGGGATTTGATTTTTGCTGATATCCGATATGCCGATATATCGAAACCCCTTTTGGCCGATACCGATACCGATAATCACAAGTTGTTTTTTTTTTCACTGTAAAGAAAGCTAAGTCTCTCCTGTACTGGAATTTACATGTTACTCTTATTGTGACGGTCTTATT
>JAQMCX010000011.1:7777145-7810182 GCA_029814765.1 Acanthurus leucopareius | reverse complement strand
AGATACCGATAAACGTGTTTTTAAGCTTTTATCAGCCGATACCGATATTGTGCCGATAATATCGTGCATCCCTAGTTAATACACACCGACATGTTGAACTGAAAATGCTGTAAGACTGTTTTCTTGTACCTACAGTTTCCTGTAAACATGTAATCTTCAGTCCACTGTCCTAAACCACGTGCTTCCTGTGTCTGTCAAATTAAAATCTGAACTAGATATCTAAAACTTCATTTTTTTTTCATTGGTAAGAATAAATTCCATACAAAAATTTGGGCCAAAAACAGGCAACAATCTTTGACAGTACCTCTGTGAACCAGTTATGATGTATTTTTGTTGCCTCTGGTCATGAAATGCTGTGCTGTTAACAACTTCTAGTTAGGGATGCAAAAGCAGCAGCGTTGGTGTGTCTTTACTTTTAAATTGCCTTGTACTCCTACGAGCCTCCCATTATGCTCCATCTCTTCACAGCTCTCATAGCTCCTTTCCTGACTGATGTATCCTGCACTTTAGTGGACAGCACATACACAGAGTGCATAAACAAACAAAAAAAAGACTGATTTATTTTCATTACAATCAAGGCTCAGCTCCCTAAAAACCACAAAAACTATATCTGAATAGTGTGCAGAGAGTTTTGGCTCTTGTGTGGTCAGGTTTTCAGATTCCTCTCAGATTTCCTGCCACTTTAACACAATAGAGCTAATGAAATATTTTGTTTGTGATGCTCAGTCACAGCAGTAAATTCTTACATTTGAAAATCTTAACAGCAGTGTCTCTTTCCAGAAACGATGCCCCAGCCAGTTTAGATAATCCACAGATTATCTTTGGGTTCTTTTTTTGGGAAGGGGTATGTGCATGGATTAAAAAGAGGACTGAAATAGGAAAAACAAAGCTTTAGTGTTAAAAAAACTTCCTTGAGGAATGGATTAAGGGGTTTACTTTCAAACATTCAACCCCGCATTCACATTCAAGTAATCCTACACATTACCATGCATCTGTGAGGATCCCTGCAAGCAACAAATGGCAGGAAGAGATTTCTTTTAATGAGGTAACATGGGAGGTAAACTAAACAAGCTGCGTCTACTGTGTGCCATGGGTGTTGTGTGCATAATTTGCATCTTTGAGTTAATTCACTGTGCTTCATTTGTGATGAGTCTGCAGGCCATACCACCACTGAGAAGTCTGTGCTGTGTGAGGAAATAAGCTCACAATCACCTAAAAGGCAGCCAACAACCTTTATAAACTGCCTGCTCTCTGGATAAGTGGTGGACGAATTTATTGTAGAATAATTGAGGTTGCTCCAATACCAATACAAGTATTCAAAATGTGTCTGATACTGTCAGTGCTGCTGAATTTGTTATCAGGAAATACACAAATCAATGCACCTATCCAGTATCTAGTGATAGAGATACAGCACAGGATTAGTTCTTAGTATGAAATGATAGAAAATGTTCTGGGATTGGATAAAATAAATCTGAGCATCTTTAAAATTGAAGTTCTGTACAGGGTTTTACGTGGACAGAGTACAGAAATGGTCCTCAGGAACTCTTAACCCCTTCCTCTGCATCATAAATTGGTGTTGACTCTATACCGGTTTGAGATTTACCTTCCCTTTGTACCTTCTGCTCCATCGGTCTTCTTTCTATCCCTCCCTTAGCTATGGACCTGAATTATTCTCTTTGATCAGGTGCTACCTTGAGGCTCCCATGAGAGAACGTTTTGATGTACCAGGAGCAATGCAGAAGATTGGTGCAATGCAACACAGACCTGTTGAACAATGTGAAGCCCAATCCCTCAATGATAGATGTGGATCATTTACTCTTAGTCGACTGCTGAATGGGTAGTCACAGTGAATTTTTTCAATAGTCTGTGTCACATACAAGAACAGGGCTTAAAGCGGATTACACAAACTAAATCTTGTAAATCATTTCCCACTGATGGTGATAACAATCCTGATATGCCTCAGTCACATATTATCCCGTCTCTGTGTGCACTCACACGCAGACAGAGTATTTTTATTATCCAGTTTTGGGGGGTTTTTTCATACGTCTAAAAAAACGAATGTGTGTTTGCTCCCTCTCTCCCTCTCTCTCTCTCTCTCTCTCTCTCTATATATATATATATATATATATATACACACACACACATCCACACACACATGCTCACACACATGCATGTTTAGAAAACCAAATGTCTCTTACATTTTTGATGTACTTAGTTAGTCCAACTGCAACCAAATTACAAAGGAAGTGACAGATACTTGTTCTAAAAGAAAGTTCATAGCTATGCCAAAGGCTAAATTCTCATACTTTTTGGGTTTTTATCTTATGCACCATGAATCCCAAATGACATAAAGCACCAATCATGGCTCTTCATTGCCAGGGGCTTTACATTTTTGGTGTTAATAAGGCGTCTATGTCTGAATTTCTACTAACTTAAAAGATAACTGTTGGTCAAAACAGCCAAAAAGTAGACTAATGTGAGATAACGATTGTTCATTAAAAAAATATTTTCAAGTGGCACTAAATGTAGCAGTTCTAAAGGAGGCAATCATTTCTTATTGGTTCTGTATATTTTTGTTTTCATTTATTTACACGTGAGCCAATCAGGGTTACACAACATAAGCAACGTTTGCCAGGCCATCTTGTTTTCAGCAAATGGAAATGTGAGAATTTGCCAAATATTTTCAGTGAAGAGAAATATTATCTAGGACATTTTACCTTCTATTTATTTTTCTTCAGTGACTGTTTTTTTTTCCTGTGTTTATTAAAAACAGTCTAAATTTATGCAGCTTTTTCCAAAACACATGGGAACTCTTTCTAAGGAGCATAAGCAGAAAGTTTTCACTGGAAGCCTGCTTGTCTTTCTAGCACATGTTTGTTTGTCCACATTACATAACCTGGTGTTGATGTCTGAGCCACAGGGAGACCAGAACACAGGCATGTGATTGGCAAAGGACAAAAAAGCTGAGAAAATACACAGAGAGCGGAGCACAGTGCAGAGCTGAGATTGTGGTGAGAGAGGGGGGTTGTAGGGTTTGGGGGTCCTTCTCCCTTAGAAAATTTGATGTTATCTGACTAAAAACTATACATTTTAAAATAATTTTAGAAAATTATCAATCCAGTATTTTTTTTTAAAAAGCACAGAGTTTTAGTAGTTCATACTCATGTAAGCAAGAAAAAAAAAAGAAACAAACATGCTCACTGCTATGGTTGGACAGTACTGATAATGAAGAAAGAGAAAATGACAGCAGATAGCATCCATGAGCTGAAGTGCAACTGAAAATTTCAATTATTCTGGAAACAGGAGTTTTGTTGGTTTGCATTATTGGATGCAAGAGAAATTGATTTCTATTAATTGTGAAGATAAAAGAGGGTTGTTTTTCAACCGCCAGCAAGTTACTAAAAAAATGCTGAATGCCATTACAAATGTCGAATATTTATTGTCAACTTAGCCTTTAGTGCTGAATGCCTGAACTTCAACAACAAGTCCTACAAAAGAATGCAACACCTGGCTAAATGCTACTCACAACGGACTAAAACAAATTTTCCTAACACCTCTAAATCATATAAGCAATTTAATTTTCTTTTTTGCCCTTCAGGTGAGGACCAGAAAAAGGTTGCACATGATGTTATCTCCATGCCATCATGTCCATCTCTGTTCAGCACTCTGACTGATAACTTAAACAGTTTACATACTTGCCCTTTGAGCTTCAGTGTTCCGTCTTTGGTTCTCTGCACGGTAGGTTTTTTTTCCAAGCTTGACATTTACCTCACATTTGAATGTCGCTACAGTTATTTAGTGTGGCTGGAGCACAGGATGGTATTTCTGCTTTTCTGACATGCAGATTATATCACTCCTTCAACTTAACTGCTGCCAAAGAAAACAGCGAGGCACCACATTCAGCAAGCATCTGCCGGCAGCTCTCCTTTCGCTACTGAGAAAGACCGAGGTCACGCTCAAACAACTGCATTTCTGCCCAGCCAAAACAGCAGATAGGATAAATAGATGCCCTGCAGCATGTCTACACAAATGTGTGTGTGTTAGAGGAAAAAAACAAAAACAAAAAAACGACTCTACAGGCAAAATTCTGTGTGTGCAGTCTTGAATTCTCTGGAGAACCCTGTGGCTTTCTGAGTTATACATCTCATGAATAAAGCAGGATTTCCTTCAGCTGCAGCCATGTGTATGTGTGCGAGAGAAAAGGAGAAAAGAAAGTCTCAAATGGATTGCAGGAGGCCTATCATATTGCCCCATTCAGCAACTGAATCAACTCCTAGGCACGCAGCAGCAGCAACACAATTTAAGATGAATAAATGGAAACATTTTATCTTTATAGTCTACATGTTAAAACTTGCATGAACTGGTGATTCCATTTGATAATCCACCAAAATATTTAAATATGTTTAGTGCTGGAATATTAAAACAGAGCAGTTTCCAAAGCATTTATCTGTCCTCATGCTGATTTCATGAGCACTGATATACGTGTCATGATAAAGCAGACTGCTGTCACACAACTTCTGCTTATTGTTAAATAATCTCTGTATAGTAAAGGTACTGCAGTTCTTTCATATTTCACACTAAGCTGTGAAAAGAGCTAGGATTTGACCTTGGAAAGAGACATTTAGGATAAAAATATTTTAAGTCTATTACAGCTTCTAGATTATAGATGTAACCTCATTATTTCACAGGTCAAGGACACATAACACGATCAATGAGGAGTAAAAAATGTGTTACAAGCCAACTGAGAATCAAAAGATAACTGTACAAATGCAGGAAATCAAAGAGCAGAAACAGATAAAACCTAAAATGAAAAAAAAAAGGGCCATCACTCTATTCTGTGTATCAAGAATGTGGGACACGTCAGGTGAGAGAAACTCATCAAAAATTTAAAAGCCATTCATCTGGGGATTTCTTTGTGAAAGCACTACAGCTGCAGATTAAAGACAAAAATGCAATTCCTCCTTGAGTGGTTGTTCAGTCAGAAAACAGACCTGCATTCGAAACTTGCTGAGGGCTGCAATGGTGGGTGTGTGTTGCTCCAGGTACCAGCGTAGCAATAAAATATGACAGACAGTTCAATTTAATTAACAGATCTGTGAAATGAAAGGTTTATCAGGCAGCGATGCACTGCAATCCAATAAAAAAAAGGAACCGTATTTTACACTTTCAAAAATTGTTTTATCCTTGGTTATGATTATCACAAGGTAAACAACAGTAGATCAACGGAGTTCACCTTTAAAAGGTAATGTACGGGGAATGTGTATTTACATTAATGTTGAGGCATTTTAAAGATTTTTTTTACTAGAACGCTGCATAACAACCAACGCTTTGTAAATGAACTGTCTTCAGATGAAATAATATTACTAATCTAATAATATGTGACAGAAGGCCTGGCAGTTGAGAGCCCTCCACACACTGCTGGGTGTTGGATACATAGCTATTACCACTTGGCTGTTCTGAGCTGTGTCTTGTCATGCTCATTGTGCAATTCTGACAACATTGTTTAGTTCTGGCTTTGTAGAAGCAGCAGAGCTGGTGGCAAGTTTTCACTAGAGTTAAATTCCATCCGTATAATCCCTCACATAATGCATGCCCCGGCAAACACTATTGATACACCTTGGGAACCTCTCACTTTCTTACTTTATTTGTGCAGTGCCAGCACCTTATTCATAGAGATTTCTCAATAATTTTACCACAAAATTGTCAGAAAAAAACCTTCCTAATTCTCTCTGCAGGCTTAAGTAACAGTAGTCATCAATGAGTTTGCTCTCAAGGCATTGTCATAATGATGAACACACAATTATTTTCATTTTAAATAAACCACTGGCCATCCAGAGTGGAATTAAAGACCCTGTGCCCCACAGGTTTTCACAGCATTTGGTTTAGAAAATGTGAAATATTCTAAATCCAACAAGCAGAAAAAGAAGTTCATTTCACTCATCTATTTTTTTGTCGAAGGTGTGTCATCATGAAAACAGCAGCTACAAACCTGCAGAGCCCTCTCAAGCAACAGCAAAGTCTCATGGATCCTATTTCAGATCACTAAAACTTATTTTAAGTTACTGGGCCTCTACAAAGTTTATCTTCTGTTACACTCCTCAAAGCTGCAAATGCAACAAATATGTAGTGTTTACATAGTTGTAAAAATCCCACTGCTGTGGTGACCAATGTGCGAAACATTATTTATGTAAGTGCAGTATTTGTAGCATTAACTACTAGACACTTGGTAACACAACATGGATCCACAGTTATTTGCTTATTTGAAAAAAATTTGAGTGCAAAAGCTAAAAAACCGCAGTACAATAAATGCATCAAGGCCAAGATGAATAATGCCCTCTTTTCCTTAAGCTTCTTCAATGATCCCTATCCTTGTCCAGTATCAACTCAGATATCCATAACAGCGATGCTGTACAGCACATGAAGCAGTGCTCTGCTGTTTTGATTGTGCATTAAAAAACATTCTGCTTTTTGGAGATGCACTGTTAATAAGGATTAGCCTTACTTTGGTGTTTATACATGACAAAGCACAAGTATATCTCTGTTTATTTACTCATAGTTAAATATGAAAAATGAAAAAAAAATATTTCGTCCAAAAAGTCAGTGAATTGTGATAAATAATCATGGTCTAAATACTGATCAAAATAAGTTTGACGATATCCATTTTAGCAACAACTTTGGGATTCAACTCCTGAAACTAATGTGATGAAAATCTATGGACTGTTTCGACTTAGGTGACTCATCAGTCTGTTGGTCTTGCTGGACTGCAAAATCATATGACCTACTGATGGATTAGGTAAAGCACCATAACAGGACATCAGTCAGATTTCTTATTTTGGCTCGTCTTCAACTTACTTTTCGAATAAAGGTTTGTAAGATACACTCTATTTGACCTTCCACCAGATGTTACTCAGTTCATGTAGTGAGAGGGAAGGGCAAGTTATTTTAGAAACAGCAGCTGTACTAGCAAATCCTACTGGATGGCTAAGGCACCTGCGCACTGTGGGTGAAGCTGAAGGGATAGAGTGAAGCGCCTACATGCTGCTACTGCTTTTTAAGTTAAGTTCATCACTGGCGGGTGAAAACAACAGCTGGAAACACATGAGTCATGAAGAACAACATCAGAGTTAAAAGTGCATACATAATTAGGATTTCACGCTGAGAGTAAACAAGGAGTTTTTAAAATCAAGAGTAATACAATTATCTCATTCTGCATGGTCTGTTTCAATTAATATAATTATAAAAATAATTAGAACTGAAGCAGCAGGCCTGTCATAGAAATAACTAAAATAAGTCTATATGTCTGAACATCAAAAACATGAGCAGTGTGTGGGATTCCTCATCACCCATGAAGGAAGATCCTGAAAAAATATGAACCGCAGTGTTAACGAGAGTGTCTGTGCCTTTCGGATTATCCGCAGGAATGGTGAGACATTGTTAATGAGGCTAAACCACAGAAGATGAGTGTAACGTGGGCTGTGATGCTCTGAGGGAAACTTGGAACATGGATCATTCTGTGAAATACAGATAAGCAAAGCTCTTGTGCTCAGGGTGAGATAACTCAATATTTGTCCGCATACTGCCAGTTTGTGCATCATGACAGCCAAAAGGGGGAACGTCCACTTAATTAAATCAATTAGAGCATGAAGGGCCCGCTGAAGCCTCCACTGAAAACAGCATGATGGAATAAACTCACACAAAAGATCAACTCTTTCTAGGAGTCACAGAAAATCCAATGACGTATATGAGCCTTCTTTTCATTTTGCTAATTTTACACATTATTAGCCCATGCAACACATGTAAAATTAATAAAACAAAGATTTTTTTTTGCAGGACGGTACTGCAAAACTGGCAGTGGTTGCATCTTTATCTGCATGTAATAATATTTTGGTATTATTAGTTCATGTGCCACCAAACTGATCCTGCATCACACTGACCTTACCAAACAGGTCAGGTTCACTGATTTACATTAAATACAGTGTTTCTTCCACACATTTTATTCACAGTAGTAATCTAATATATATGTATTAACTGATACTTCCTCTTTGTGTTTTGCATTGAATGCAGTTCAATGTGAATGTGTCAAAAGTGTTGACAATGAGGTCTATATTAAACTAACTCTGACCATGACATCTGGGAACGGTGCATCAAAGGAGCCACAGTGCTAATTCATTATCAGGTTTTAGGACTCAATCCTGCCATACTCTTGGCATTTATTTACAGACGGTGTCTGGTTAGAAATATTTGGATCAGTGAATCCTTGCAATTAAAAAAAAAAGCAAATTAAAATAACCTAGAACATAAAATATATTGAAATGGTGTTTGTGGCTTTATAACTTCTGTAGTGCGAACACAGATCTATTTTCATTGGCACACTCTGACTCACCCTTCTTATGGGAATAAAATGCAAGTCCCCACTTTGTAAATCATTAAAAAATAGGGTTCAGGTTTGGTCTAAGTTAAGCTACGTAGTGGCAATACAAACTGATTAAATTCTCAGAAAAGTACTCCAAAGTGATGGAAACACAACTGTGTGTGTATGTGTGTGTGTTTTCATGCATATGTGCTTGTGTTTGTGTGTGTATAGAGAAACCTTATGGTCCCAATTTTTTTCCAAAGTGCACTCTCTTCTCCTACGAAGCACTGGGTTTCACTCCGCACTCTGTCTCTCTTCATGGCCCTAAGTGCCAATTTTCTGCAATGTAATATGAATTATATCCACACTGAAGCAAAGTGTTGGGGAGCCGTCAACACTTTATTACAGTTTAATGAGCAATTCTCGGTCTGTTTGTGAATTTATTGTCACATTTTTCTATTGAAGGAGGAGTCAAATTTAAAACCACCACTGTGATCTTTCTGAAGACCTCAGAGGGTTTGTGGTCTCACTCATGTCTTTTGTATGAATCCATTAGTTAAAAAAATATATGAGCATTAGAGATCTAACTTAGCAGGTCTCTGCATTAATCTGCTACCCTTCAGTTTTTACAAAAATATGCCTGTTACTTCCAGATTTTTTTTTTCTTGAATCATCATTTATAAAATTCTTGAATTCTTTAAAACATCAAATGAGTAAGATTTATTGGGATCAACTGGAAAGATATGGCAGAACTGGAATATAATACTCACAGTTATGTTTTTATAAATGTATATTCAACTGAAAATTAGAATCACTGTGTTAGAGCCTTTCATAAACAGGAAGTGGATCATCTTTCATAAAGTCAGCCATGTATCACTGCCATGTTTCTACAGTAGCCCACAGAGGGCAAACAAACAAACATTGAGAGTGAGGCTTTTCACATTTTTGGGAGTTCTGCAGCCATCATGGATTCCTACATGCTCAGAAGGGATTCAGCAGGGTATTCAGCTGGTTGCAATCTACGACCTCACTGCTAGATGCCTCTCAATCCTTCACACTAACTATTTAACTTTTGTTATCACATTCAATGTCATTCCTTGGCCTTATCATGCACCATCCTGTGATTACGAAACATGCAGGTGTGGCAGAAGCTTTGATTCCCCAGCCAAGGGGACAGGTAGATTAATAACTATACGGGTTGAGCATGTTTTTACTAGCTAAACTGAATGGATATCAGGTATGAACTAAGTAAATTTTTAATTAAAAAAATGCTGCAGTAAAACAACTTAAAATTATCAGAGGCACCCGGGTACAATTTGCTGATAACAACACTATCCACTAGAGTCAACAGAGTGCACCTGAACGCACCGTGATTTCTCTGTGATAAAATTCCATTAGAGAGAGGAAGAGGACGAAAGTTGCGTGCCCATAAATGACACTAAAAAGACTCTAGTTCTTTATTACTATTTCCCTGTCCACATTTAGCCATCAGTGTGCTTGGTGGCCTTCAGAGATTTGGTCCCGAAATGGAAAATAAACCTCTATTTGACACTTGGGGGTTGTTGGTTGTGAACCCTGGGTGTTGCTTCGTGGACCAAGTGTATGGCTAAAATGCTTTACCACCACACCATAACAAGTTTTATTTATTCCCAGGTCCCCCCCTCCTGCTCCTTCCCTTCTCTTCACGCTCTCCCCTCAGTGTCCAAGAGCAGGATTAGGCCTGGTGCCCAGTGGTGACACAAGGACACTAGAGCACAACAGACTGTTGGTTCAGTTGTTGGGCATGAATTAGGAATTCAAGCTGGGTGGCGGAGGAGGGAGGTGAAAATAGAGATAAAGAACAAGGAGAAGAGAATGAACCAACTAAACAAACAAAAGAGAATGCCCAGGTCAGACAACTGAAACTCTAAACTACTGATAAGAGCAAGAAAATGAAGTCATGGCAAACTACAGTGTAAATAACAGGAAGAGAGAGAGATACTCAGGTCTGAATTTCACCTGTTTCTAAAAACAGATTTTACTGACTCTGCTCTTTCCAGTGTCCACAGCCAGATGAGCCAGAATTTTGATTTACGTACATGATTTAAAAACAAGTATTGAAACAGTGTTTTAGGTCAGCAGCATAAGTTGCTGCATTAATTATTTTGAAAGCATCTTATAGTCTCCTTCCTACACAAGAATTATAAAATGAGAAAGAGGGCTCCATTTTATTATCAAAGTTATGTCTCCAGCAGTCAAGAGCAGCCTCTCTGCTGCACTATTAGTTCAGGAGAAAGCCATCTTTGTACAAGATGCTGAGCAGGCACGGGGCTTTGAGGTTAAATGAACTGAGCTGTTTTCTTCAACCTCAGAGTTGGTTTAAGTTTTTTAATTGTGCAGTGTGTGTTCGTTAGCAGGTTTTGTTTGTTACTGCTGATCGCTGCCCTCCTCCTTTAACTTTGGCCTCCTCACATTCATTAGCCGAAGCATCACTGTTATGGATGTCTGATTTGATGCTGGAAAATGACGGGGGGTTAAGTTCAAGTTGAGAAAAATATACATTTTTCCTTTTAAACTTCAAATTTATCTTACTGCTTTTGGTGATTTTTCAGGTGGTTTGAGCGAGTTTGTTATGTTGTTTTGCAGTGCAGACACAAGACTCATGCACTCTTTGCAAATTATTTGTTCTTTCTTAAAAGCTTCTTGCCATAAATCTGAACACTTTGAAAAACTGGATAATGATACATTTCTACTAGACTAGCTTGTTAGCCTTTGCTGCAGGCATTCAATCGTCGTTTTGCTCATCTTCCTTCTATCGCCTTCTACTCGAAACCACCACAGCAGGCTGCACGTACAGCGACATGACGACAAAAATGAAGCCAAATTAACTTGATCGACCCCTGGTGGCTTGATTTTATATCCAGTCTATGAGTGGAGCACACACTTCTAATGTCATTATCATAGTCGATCATTCTCATTAATTGTACTAAGGGACAATCTTAGTACAATTTTAGTTACATCTCAGTTGTTCTTCACTACTCCATTAAAAAGCAGGCTGTTATTTCTGTAAGCTGTCTGTTAAAGTATTTCTCAGTAGTACAGTTAAGGTGGGGAAATTCAAATGAGTTGCACTGCAACTTGATTTTAGTAGTGCTGCTAAAGTTTGTGTGGGTACTCCTTAAATTTTCAGTACAAAGCACCAGCTTTACTCCTGGAAAAAGTATGCCGCCCTGCACATGCTGTTTAACGGTCGCTGTGTGCCTTATGCTTAATTGTAGCACAAATCCTCCTCCTATTCCTGGATCATAAGGTCATAGATAGAGGGTCTATTGTCATGACTGTATGAACTGTTGGTTTAATAGCTACCCATTCCCCAGATTACAGATAATTACAATGACAATGGGATGACCTTTATCTCACTACCAACATGATGCTCTTTGTGAGCATAGCTCTGTGTCTCCTGGCCGCCATCTGTGCACTTATTAATTCCTTCTCATTTCCTAGAGAGATTAGGATTTCCTAAATGAGACAAACACTACTCTTTTCGCAAAGCCAAAATACCTATTTTGACAGAGCTTTCCATGTATGGTTTCCACTGCAGCCCCAAAGCTTCCTATAGGACTACTGGAGACACTCAAAAGTGTATGACTAAAACACAAAATAATCTGTAAACTATTTCTTCATGACACAAGATGCAGCTTGTGATGAATATAAAGGAAGTGGTGTTATATTTTGTATGGTACGTACAGAAATGATTACTATGCAGCTGAGGGCATAAACATGATAAAGTAATTACAAATGTCAAAAACTTACACTAAGGCTTAAATACCATACTGTAAGTAAGTACTTTCAAGAGGCTTATAAATCTATTTAGACTTCCCTTCTAACAGAAACTCCATTTAGTATGGGTCATAAAATTTAAAAGGATGATGCAATCTACTTTAAAATCTTTTGCCCACATTTAAATGAAAAGATGGATTATTCACCAGTTCTTGAAATTAAATCCTTAATTATTTAACTACCAGATACATAATTAAAGTATTCATATTTCATCATTAAATTATCACAGACTATTAAATTTATAATTATTATAAGATATGATAGACTTATGGTACCTTTTACTTACAGTAATGAGCCCATTCGTGCTTTGATAAAAAAAAAAAAACACCATCCACTTTACAATACACAAGACAGCACTGAAGAAAGTGGAAATATTTCTTGTTAATAACGTTGTCTTCTTCCTCAAATTCTTACTCACAACAATAGATGAGCAAAACATTGTGTAATCACTGTGTGACATTTAAGCACTTACACTGTGAAGACAAGCAGGGTAATTAACCTCAGCTCATAACTGTGCAATCAGACACTGAGGACAGAATCAGGCTCATAACTTCATATGTAAAGACGTGGCTCAAATGACAAATTTGTGTTTCAAGTGTTTGATTGGGAAGCCAAAGAATGCAAGAGAAAAAAATTCAGCTTGTTTTGCAAGTGAATCCAAAAACAGGCAAAACCGAAAATAGAAACACGGCAATATTACACAATCAGCAAATGGGTTACAAACAGGTGTGTGAAAAGACGAGTGCTGAATGTCACTTTCAGTTTTATGTTAGAATATGTGATCTACAAATTAGTCTGAGCCTGCAATACTACCTTGTTTATCTGCCCATATGTTTGATTTCAACTGATTTAAAATGCATTTGAATATTCAGGCCAAATACATTATCACAAAAGATAAAGCTGTTCTGCATAACTACTCAGCATGTGATCTATAAATCCTGTTTTTTCGTGTTAAATGTTGAAGGACACCACTGCTCCATCCTTCACAGTCCTCAGTTTTCAAAAATCATCACACCCAGATGTAGGTCATTGATTGACCTTGTCAACTTGGAAAATCAGTAAATATCCTTTGACTGGAATTTGTGTCTGTGTGGTTGTTACACAGAAATAAATATGCCAAATAAATTAGATCAAAAGCCATATATTCGTTTCATTACTTTAATGAACATTTTTAAGTGCCACATTAGAAAATGTGACGCAGCAAAATCTAACACATCCGACTAATCAACTGTTTCAGCTACTCAAGAATCACTGAGGTCACCAAATTATCACTCAGTTTCATCCATAAAATAACATTTAATAGCCATCCATGTCCGGTGTGGGACATCGGCCTCTCTTACTCTGTTTATTACAGCTGCGTGTGTCATAACCCATAATGCCAACTTCTGACGCAACGACACTGAGCATAGTCCAGTTTATTTGCTCTGTACTAATTAGAAAAAACCCTCCTCAACTTTTTTGTTTGTTTTTTTGGACACACTTCAAGAGTTTGCTTTGAATTTTCTTGACAGTTAAATGGAAAACAGCTAATAAAAACTGCAGCTAAGACAGAGTTGCCATTATCCCGTAACTGCCTTTTTATTTTTTTTAATCAGTAAAATCTGTTGAAGCTCAACACACTTAAATCTCTCCGATCACAATGTCTGGTATTAATTCCCTCTAAAACTTTCTCTTTTGAACAACCTTTGTGGCCATTAGTCTGTATCTAAGTTTACAAGATGCGCATGAATGCACCATGAGGTTCCCCTGTGTATGTCCATGTGCTTTGCCTAACAAAGCATGTAACTTAGATTTAAGAGCTTACCAGGTGCACCTGAACTGTGAAGCAGTCTGTGTGTGTGAATGGAGAAATTAAATGAATCAATATTTTTATAATCAACATGCAGTGTTGTTTGCCTATTTTTTTGTTGTTTCTTGAAATAAATATCACAACTGCATCTTTAAACCTGACCGTGTATAAAAGTTGTATTCAACGCTGACATTCAGGAAGTTAACGGTTTTTAATCTCTGAGGGAGGAAATCACATAGATTATACAGTGAAGCCTAAACTGTTGCATTTGGAAAAGGGGCAGCTTCTGCGAACAAGCCTCCAATTCATTCACATGTTTACATTTTTGAGAGCTATGCACTAAATACACATAACCTGAAGTGCTGCAGCTAAAGACGATTGAAACTATTAATTTATCATCAGTCAACTACTTCCTCATTAAGCTTTTGGTTTATTAAAATATATCAGAAAAAAAAGAAAAATATCTATCAGAAATTCCCAAGTCTACGAGTGATGTTTTAAAACATCTTAACTTGACCAACCAACAGTTAAAAAGCCACAAAATAGTCAATTAAAAAACCTGTTAATGCAAGAAAAGCAGTGATTTTTGAAGCGGTCTGTCGCCTCACTTGCCAGCTAAGCAATGTGTTAACTCTTGACCTTTTTAACAAACATCTTACAGTAGAAGAAACCTTGCTGAAAAGCAAAATGAATATAGTACAACAGGACTGGGCTGCAACTAGCCATTATTTCAACGACTGATAAATCTGATGATGCCTCCTTGATTAATCAATCGATTGTAAATCTTAATCGTAATCTATCAGGGTTTATCTAACAAAAAAGTCTACCTCTGTATTTCTTCTCGTCTTGGGACTATCCCTTTCAGTCTAATTCAAAAATCTTGGAAACTTTGCAAAGCATTTCCAAATCAGATTTTCTCTGCTTTGAGACTTCTTGGCTCATGATGTAAGACAGGAAGTTTCTGTAGTACAGGACTAGCAGTCTGTTATCGCACCTGCCTTCCACATACCTGTCATTGCTGGGCGAACCTTGTCCTCTGCGTTACCATGGTACCCTTAACAGAAGGGTGTGTCTGCAGAAAAGGTGTGTCACGAAAGTGTACTTTTCCCCTGTACCTTCACATAACCCGTATCAGTGCACTGCCATACCAGAAAGTGGTAAGAAACACCTCTCTGTCCCTCAAGGCAAAAAAAAAAATATCATAAACTTACGGAATGTTAATGTGCAACTACTCCAGACAACCAAGAAAGACAATGCACCCATCATCCATTAGGATTGATGGGAAGGATACGTGGTGCAGTTACGTCGAAGAGCCGCTAGAAACATTGACAAGCTCGGCATATGGCACCAGTCGCCAGTCTATGGTCGTTTGGCAAATGTGGTTCATTATGTAAGCTATTGGGCTTTTAACAGAAAATCTGACATACGCCATGCTCTCTAGTGATGAACCAATAACCACACGTGTTTTGAAAATCAGTAAATAAAGAAAATAAAGAAAGAAAACAAGTCAAACAAAACAGATGTCTTGGTGAACAGAGATGTCTACAGACCTGCCTGTGGATTGCTGTAGTAGCCCTCGATCACAGGCCTTTTCAAAAGTGGACCCGTGAAAATATTGTCAAATAGGCATGTGGATAATAAACAAACAAGCCTTTTTTGGTTGTAAATAAGTCAGATTAAACCATTTGGACTGTGCTATTTATCAGTCACAGAAACAAATGGATGGTCCAACGAGCTTCCAGCGAAATGTCTTGTTAAAGCGCATCTGAGTGGACAAAGAGCAAGCGTCAAACCTACAAAGTGAGACGAGAAAGCTCCAATTTTCTATCGAAACTTTTCCGACTGATTGTGACTGAAATATTCATGAAAATAACAGAACAAAAGAGACGCTTTAACAGTGCATTAGAGCCCAAAAAGAGCCCGTACAAGTGAAACAACTTAACGCTGTTCATTTGCGGTTTCAGGCTTACCTTAGTGTTCACTCCAGTGAGAATGGGCAAACGGCGACACACTCAACACGCCAAAGTGAAGACCCCCGTGCCAAACAATAAGTAACTAAGCACGCCTAAAAGCGACAAAAATAACTTTCAAATCCACATATCCTTAGGTTTCACAATTTTTCTTTCTTTTAAAACATGGACTAGGCATGGACTGCTCGACCTAACCTACCCTCGCTTGTTTTTCTGTCGCAGGCTAACTGCCTCCACATCGATCACTCGCATCAAGCTAGTCCTGAGGAAGAATCGACTTCCGTTGTTGCATTTCAAAGTAAAACACCATGTGAGGGGCAGGTAGTAGCTGTCACTAGTAGCTATCGCACCATAATCTGGGAACAACTCCGTAATGCAGGAATAAAAATACTGGTTATAGGAGCATTTACATGATACATGAGCATTTACAAAATACCTAATGTCAATATTATAAATGACATGATTAAAAAAAGTACTGTATAGGTTGTTAATTAGATTTAAATGCCCAACATACAATCAAATAAGATAAAATAGTAAAATAAAACCAGGAAAACAATGAGACACAATGAAGCTAGAACAATTAGACTCTGGGTTTAGATAAGAAAGAGCTTTTTTTTTTAGATAAGTTTTGGGAAGTGAAATATATGATGTCCATTCTGCTAGAATTCTAGTGTAAATAATTCTGTGGCTTAAATTATCATGAAATAATTATTTTATATATATATAAGTGGAAAAGCTAATCAAATGCACATTGCATATTGCACATTGTCAAGGTAGAGCTATTTTAAAATATTAAAATACTGATGGTTGGTTAAATCCATTAGTAAAATACACTGTTATAAATATTCATAATTGGTTCTTCAGAAAACACCTGCAGGCTAAGCGGCCACACCCATAATTAAACATGTGTTATTACATGTGTGTTACAACCAAGGTCTTAAACTTAACCGTGGTCTTAACATCATTTAATTGTCTTTGCACTGAATCTTATAATCCCCTCAGGTATTCACATTAGAAGTGATTGCAAAGAAGAAAAATAATTTTAATTTTGGAGGAACATCATTTTATTTCCGGTAAGATTATGCTGTCTTTGTTTAACTTGATCGCCGGTCCTGTTGGTGACGTCACCAACACCGGGACTAGTACAACGCCAGAGGAAAGAGGGACAAACTCTGGGGGACTATATCGCCCCTTGCAGATGACAATGAGAAGTTTGCTTTTTTCTATGTTCATTTTTGCCACTTTTTTTTTAATTTAGACAAGTTTTGAGGAGTACTGCAAGCTCGTTATGTCCACCGCGCCAACAAATTCTTCCCATGCATGTGTTCGACTGTGCTTTATTTCTGATATATTAAGTTCATTTATTTAAAGACAAATTTCTTTTTTCCCTACAGTTAAAATCACACCAAATGGCAGAAATGTTGCGTTTCAAAAATGCCATGAAATATTTGACCACTCATAGTATAGGAAAAGCTGCTCTTACAGCCGCTTGACAATAAGCAATAATAAACTTTTAAACTCTATGTGTTGTTTTTCAAAATGTTGGATTCATACTGCAAAAAGTAGCAAAATCAATCTGCACGAAACCATCTTGTTTCAACCAGACACTACAGCCCACATAATATAATTATGACATTATATTTACATTATTTGCAAATTTCCCCATTGTGGTACTAATAAAGGAATATCTTATCTTATCTTAAATAAGATAAATCAACTTCCCATTTTCCACACAAGAAAAATGAAGAAGTACCACAGACACAAAATTAAGTAATAAAAATTAGTTCACATAGAAGTTAGAGGAAGTGAAACTAGAGTAATACCTCAGCTTATATCACAAACTACAACAAGGAGCATACAGAATAATAAAAAAAGGTTTCATGAAATAAGAGATAATAAGAGATTTTTATACAAAAAACAACCTTCAGATGTTCAGATGATGGTTGCCTTAGGTTTCTCAGTGGACAATAACATGTTAAATTAACAACTGTGATATTTACAGCACAGAGTTCATCATCAGAGGGATTAAATTGAGCTTGAGTGGGATCAGTCCTGACTTCTCTTCTTTTTCCTACATTGTACAGTGATATGTGAGCTGAAACACATTTTAAAATTTCATGGTGTGATTGATTAGTTCTATATGTGTTTGGAAGAGATGAGTGCTGCATGAGTAAACCTTGAGCTTGGAGCTAGTGACAGTGAGTCACTGTATGTAATCAGGTTATTTTTTACTACTTGGTAAAAATGAGTCAATTCTATTCAAGTATTACAAGCATGTTGAAAAATGCAAAAAAAAAAAAAAAATCATAAAGGACTTTTGTTTTACTGTTAACTAAGGAAGGCAGTCTAAAGTTGTTGGTGTATGTTAACCTGGTGCTTACATCACTGCACTGCACACGGTCAAGTTAATCCATTCTCAAACAAAGCAAGGAAAATTTGGGACTTTAAAATGGTCAAAGCAGAAGCTTAAGGTCGTATGATGTAATGTAATGATGTATGACACTTGATGCTGACTGCTAGAATAGGTAAAGAAGTTCAAAATAAATCATGACAGTCAACTTTCCTCAGGTCATTTAGGGTTACTTAATCTTTCATTTACTTGTACATTACTAAGCATCCAGACCCCTCAGGTCATCTCACACAGGGTTATTCAGTGTTACAGGGATCAAAACCAAGCAAGGTGAAGCAGCTTTAAGCTTTTATGCTCTCCCCCTGAGGAAACCAGCTACCTGAACACCTGAGGTCTGCTAAAAGTGTCACTTTAATTAAATTAGGACTTAAAGCATTTTTGCTCACTGTAGCTTTCCAAAGGGTTAGATACAGTACATAACTATGTATATTGCATAACTTTTTTGGTGCTGTTCTTGTTTTTTATGCCTTTTACATGCATATTCTTTAATTTTTTTAATCATTTATTTACAGCACTTTTGTGTTAATTGTCTTAGTGTAAATTTTATGTTTTCTGACTATCTGTTTTTCCATGCATTTCTGTGCCTCCGTAAAGTACTTTGAACGCCTTTTATTTTAAAGATACTGTATGAATAAACTTGCCTTGCAGTAACTTTATCATTAGTCACTTTTTATCATAATGTTTTATCAATTAAATTCGGTATATAAAGCAGCATAGCATTTAAGTTCACATAAAAACCACAAGAAACTACAGAAAGTACTATTAACTTTTTTCTACTATTTGCAATAACATCAGTGTTCTAATGGTATAGTTAAAGATTAGGAATACACCTTAAGTTATCATGGAAATCAGAAGATTTTGTTGACATCTAATCATTTTTACCTGACCAGCAGTCACAGAATATGCCTCCTTACCGGCTACACACCTGTAAATTAAGTCTAAAAAAATACACAGCATACAGCATTCAAAGCCTTGTTACAGGCAATATCTTGACAGTTCTGTCAGGATGAAAAGTTATTAACCTGTTCCTTGTTCTACAGCGCCTCCATGTGTCAAATCTCTATTTCTACACTGGCAAGAGGAGTAATAGAAATATAATCTTAAAAACATTTTTTAAAAATCTGAAGTTTTGGTTTGTGAAACTAAATAATAAAAAGTTGAGGTCATAACAATAATAATAATATTTATAAACTAAAATGGGTGCAAAATTGTATAAATTCAAACAGGTTTCATGCACAGATATTTGGCTCTGGAAGTGTGGAGTTTCCTATCACAAGGGGGCAGAGCTTCCCTGGCAGTGGAACTAAACTGCCTCCATCATCATTCATGGTCGTCTCACGTGTCTCACACACCAACCTTCACAAAGTCATTAGTTTAAGGGTTTTAAAATAACAAAACCACTCATAAATGTTTCCCTCGTACCCTCTATACGCCCACTCAGCACAGACAAGGACTCTCATACATTAACAAATCAATTAGATTAGAAAGCAATTTGATAAATAAGTAAAAGCACATGCTCATCTGTTGGAGATTCACATGTCACGTTAAGCTCGTTTTAACACAACTGAATCAAGAATAATTGGAAAATGCTGAGATGTTTACTCAACCAGACTTGCATTTGGTTTTAGATTTTAAATGTGAATTTCACTTTACATAACATTATTGGACATCTGCTGCTGACGTGTGACTGAGAGGTACCATTGGGACACATAAAAACATGACTGTTGTATATTCAAAGCTGCTGTTAAAGTGCAACATTGTTGGAATGGTTGGTGTTTCGTACCCCTCCTCCCTCAGGCCCGACGAGAGCTTGACTTGTTACTCAAGGCTGAGTAACACTCATCAACACTTCATCTGCCGCTGCTATAGTCAGGATGTCTTCCATTTTAGATCCACACCCCTCATATTCTTGAGAAATCATCCCAGTGAGTGACTGCTGAGAGCGCTGCAGCTGAGCGCAGCTACAGTTACAACGCTGATGAAACTGGATGTTTATTTTGGCTGAAAGACGGCCCTCTTTAAGTCCACACCTGATTGGAAGTGATGATGTATGCGTTGAGCCAGCAGCTCCCGTGCTATCTTTGCTCTCCTGTGGCCTCCAAACCCAGTGAACCTCAACCCAGTGTTTGAGCTGTGTCATATTTGTCATCCCCAAACCAGTCTACTGTGAGAAAGAACCATTCAAGAGGACAAAAGATTGAAATTTGCAAATAAAAATGGACCATCAGGACAAATGTCCACCATGATGCTCAGAGATATGACTGAATTCATTTGATTTGAATGTTTTAACTTACACTCTTGCCAGTTCATTAATGTAACTTAAATCAATGCATTCTAATATGATAGCCCTTCAATCAATAGTTTTTCAAGGTTATGATGCTTCGTTTAAATATTTAAAAAACCTTATTGATTGTATCTAATGAACTGGCAATAGTCTAGATTTTAGGATTCATCATTAGTTTTATTAATTTAACTTGAGCTTTTCCTTTTGATTGATGGTCCGTTCACCTGATGATTAATATACTAATTAATGGTTGGAAAATGGAAGCGATCGCTAAGTTAAGATAAAAGTTAATACACAAATGGTGCAATATGTTATAATTAATTTTTTGACCTGAACTGAGCAAAATTATTGAATTTGATGACTCATTTTTACTTTCAGCCTCTGGTGTTTTAACTTTGATCCTTTTTTTAGACACGGCAAAAGTAGTGTGTCTTTTATTCAACCAGGCCTCTGCTATCAGAACAGTCAAATAACTAAGAGCCTTGCAGCATTACATAGTAGGGCCCGTTGGCCCCAGCTGCCACCACACCACCACCACCACCACCACCAGCCTCCATCTTCCAACAGCCTCCAGATCTTTTGGAGCTATTTTCTGGGACATGGGGTTTGGTACGAGCTGTCAGGGTGCTATCATGACAGCTGCCGTTGCTTAGACAGAATTAGTGAGATAAACGCACCCATAGAGAGGGACAGAGGGGCTCTGTTGTTGTCCAGATAAGTGAGGTGAGATGACACTGCTGCACCCTCTTAATGAATGGGGACGGGAGAGAAAACACCAAGTTATTTTAACCGGGAGCTCTCATTGCAACTTCTTTAGAAGAGCTGGATTTTATAATGAGGCTTCATCAGAAGAGGGGGGAGAAAATGGTCATTAACCGTAAAAGAGGAACATATCCTCAAATGTCCATGTTTACCCACACAGTTTATAAAAAGACTGGCTACAAAGGATGTTACAGTAAAAATAAAATGATTATTAAATCAGGTTACCTGAGTTGTGAGCTTTATTAACACAACATCGTTCACAGATCCAAGTTTAGAAATTATCTTTCTACATTAAAACATGAGCACTGTAATAAAGATCCTTTCTGATCCATTTTTGAAGGCTCTCTCTTCATATAAACCCCAGAACCTCTGTGCTTGATAAAAGGATTCATAGTAAATCTGTATGTAGTTGTGTCAGGATGATTGTTTGTGTGATTTTAAAAGGCAAAAGGAGCAAAGAGAAAATAGATCTCTAATATCTAAATAAAGTGTCTGATGACTGCTGGGGTTAAAACATCCCACCAATCTCTGGAGGGATTTAGCAGTCTGGGAACACAACACCAGGCTAAATGATTGAAGATTTGTTGTGTCATATATATAGACCCACATCCCTGCTGTGGCACAGAATGAAGAGATAGCGAAAATGAGTACAGGAGGTTTTTAATCGTCATCGTAAATTCAGCATCGGGGGACAAAGTGACCACAGTGATCACAGAGATGTGCACAGGAACAAAAACAGCCTATTATTCCAGTTTCACGAAATTAAAATGCTGAGAACCATTAAAATGTATATGATCCATGCAAGAGTTTTACCTGTACTTTTATCTTCAAACAAGAAAAAAAACCCCATAAAACTGAATTTCACTTGTGTGACCTTTATTATTTGCTATGCTTTAATGTACTTGAAGACAATCAGGTTGAAGTTTCAAATCTTCATGTTGATGCACAGCTTTAAAGATATCATCTAAAGAATCTCACTCGTGTCCGTCTGGCTTCACAATGAATGATGAGACTCGGCCTGTACAGTCAACCTATACGGGATAAATATATAAATAGCTCTAAATCTCTGACATATCATGAGATGTACCGTCGACTTACAGTTCAGCCTTAGCAGCATGAGTTCCGGCCAGCTTTTGCTTTTGCCTCTGCAGTGATATGGACCAACAATGCAGTATTGTAACAAAATATTAATCGAGTCATTACTAATTCTGCAACCTTTTATCTACCACATGATCCTCACCCCCAAAGAAATTATTAGATTAAAATCTTTCAAAAATTTTGTTTTTTTATGTTTGTGTGAGCTGTTGTGTTTGTCAGTGAAAAGAGTCATATGCTGTTCTCATTTGGGCTTCCTGATAAGATTTCAATGTAACATAACTTGAACAAATTCTAGTATAAAAAGTAATCCCTCTTTGTTTTATTATGAGAGCCAGTTGAAACAGCAATTTAACACAAGGCTTCATTTGACTCTAACTAGTTTTACTTTTACTGGCTATAGGCCCAAATCCAATTATAAACAACAACAAAAATCACGTGTTTAGAGATTATTGTAGCTGGTTAATGGTTTCTGCTTTGACAGGAGCAGATCTCAGGACAACCACAAGCAACACAGGCCACTGTTTTTCTTGTGTCTTATTTAATTTAAACAGTTTGTGAGTGACAAGAACATCCTGTTTATGGCAGGACTGGATAACTCATGAAATGTAAAGTCATTGACCTTATTATAGCTGCACCCTAAGTCCAGTGCTTTAGCAATATGAGAAGATAACAGTATTTTAAAATATAATGTAGCAAAAAAATACTATAATAAAATATAATAAAAATACTACTGCAGGACACACCAGTGACTTTAATTCACACTCTTTTAATGTAGATATACAGTATAAGAGTACTAAATAGTTCTTATCATAACATTATGAGTTGTGGCTTGTAAAAGAAGTAGTTTGACATTTTGCTAAGCGTTCTCATTAACCTTCTTTATCTTAGTTAGATTACAATATCTGTGTATTAAATATGAGGCTACAGCCAGAATTTCATTAGCTTAGCTTAGCACAAAGACTTGAAAAAGAGGGTAACAGCTAGCCCAAATTCATTTACCTGCAAATCTACAGCTAAGTGATAAATTATGTTTGGTTTAATCAATCTGTGGAGAAATAAAGTGTAAAAATGTCAATTCATGAATTTTACAGGGGCTTGCATGCAGAACCAAATCTTGACTGGGAGTTGTCAAGATTTGTTGCTACCTGCCAAGCTTTTCCTCCCTGATCCGTTTTTCCTCAGTGTCTTTGCAAAGCTAAGCTAACCAGCTTGACCTTGAATTGAGTTAAACACTTGAAAGGGGGTAAAAAATCTTATTGTTTAGGGGTATTTTTTTCAAATTTCAAGGCATGCATTTTATGAAGGTACAACAATCACACAAATCTTCAAATCAGTCCTCAACGACTTCCTGTTGTACACTCGCTAAGCTGCTGGTATACTCCATTCCCACAGTGGGAGCCCAAAATGATTCTGTCCTTCTTCATCAGTTCTAATTGCTCATGTGGGACCTTCATTATGGCGCAGCGCGTTCTTTAAAGTCAGTTGCTGGGATCCATTTCAACTTGTTTGACGGGTTGCAGTTCAGTGAAGTTCTTCCAGGGGGATCATATTGGATCTTGGATGACCCGGAGAAATTCCAGTCCAATTGGTTGCTGTGGCATTAATGATTAACAGTCCACTGGTGATGATGGGGTCTGCCTGGCTTGACCTTTCCACATGGCTGTATTTGCAGCAGAAGTAAGCACCAGGCTTTAGCCTTGCAGTGCCCAGACAGCTGCAGCTTTATCCCCTGGCCTTAGAAGCTGGGTTGGAGGCCTCTATCCAAAGCACAATGTGGGGTCGAGATGAGTCTGTGCCTGCTGTACACAACTGAGCAAAAGCTGGAGGCTGGGTGGTCAAGGATTGAGTCTTGAGTTATTCATTAGACCATATGTTTGAAGTTAAATGAACAGAAATGATTACTTGTGTTAAATACACTGTAATTATTGTAGATTATTTAATATATGCATCATTATAAGTATAACATTTTGCATATATTTCATTTAAGTCTTTGCATAAATTCCTCAAGTGAAAATTCCTTTTGTTTTTAAAAAAAAAATTTGGATGCATGAATAAAAGGATGCCACGTGTCTTGGGCAGAATAATCGAATCAAATTTTTTCCAGTTTTTTCCTTGGAACTTGTGCACAAAAGTCATCTGTTTGTTAAACTGTCATTTGACTTCAATTTGGCCCCCTTGAGAAACAAACTACAAACAACAGAGATTCCTGTTTTCCCAGCTTCTTTACAGTGTTGCAAAGCAGCAACCATGAAAAAACATTATTCAATACAATACAATACAAAAATACAATCATTGCCTCACAGTTGTCTTCCTCCAGAAACAATTTTCATTCATGTCTGATTAATATTATAAATGAAATGAGGACTTTAAAGGGATTTAGGAAATTGTTTTTCATGCAGATGGAGTAACGGATGTAAATGGAAGGTATCACTATAAAAAATATGTAACTACAATTAATCATTTCCAGTGAGAAATATGTTGATTTTACAAAGAGACTGTTCTCACAGAGGAGTGCAGAGGACTTTTAGAGAGCTTTGATCGGCTCCCAAGATTTGTCTTGGTAATGATCCAGTAAACAATGGATTCAGTATCCAACCAAATGTAAAATAAGGTCGGAATATCCCCTTCTGTTCTTGAGTTATGCCCTTTATTAATGGATAAAAAAAAAACAGTTTTGCAGAACATTATGATGCCACAATGAAGTTAAACTTCGATGTGTTGGATATAACTATAAAATCACTTTAGTATTTCATCCTAGTAGACATTTTTATGAAATTTTGTTATAATTGGCCTTTGGATATTGGGGTAATAAATGCAAAAATGTGTTTTATGAGGTCATCTCTCAGCTCATAATCAGTCCAAGTGGACAGTTGAACCTGATATGAAGGAAGTCTATCAAGGTGTTCATTAGAAATTGCGTTCACAAGAACGGGTCAGACACAGCAAAAACAATACCACTGGCCACAGCTGTCAGCAAAAATGTCCTTATCTACATTGTCTTACCACAGTAGAACAAACAAGACTAAAAGTTCAAAGCCCTGCCAGTGCAAGTCTCCACACAACATTGCAGTGCTTTAAGATAAATGCTCAATAAACAAACATGCCCACAATGACACAGTTAACATGCTAATCTATAGCATCATTTTACCATTTACACCATCTTAGTTTAGTAAGTTAACAAGTTAATATGCGTCCATAAGCGCCAAAGACAAAGTATGTCAGGGGCTGATGGAAATTTCTGTTTTGCAGCTCTTTCTCATTTTTTATCCCAGTTTTTAAAAGTTCTGACTGGATAATGGTGCTAGATTAAGAGTTAATTTATCAACAAGGTTCTTACAATTAATCCTGGGTGGAACATGAATGTGTGCATCACATTTTAATGACAATCTGTACAATTTCACTAAAAGACCACATATATCAACCAATCAGGGGATCAACAAAGTCAATAGGGATGCATCCTTTGGGGACGGTACACATGGCTGTGCAATTTTAAATGACTATCATGTATGAAATACTAAATATTTGAGTCTGGTCCAGAGCAGTAGTCCAACTGGTAGCTACACTGTCAGCATGTAGAAAGCTCTTTCTTTGCACAATACAAAACATAAAAACATAGAAAACTGTACATGTGTACACAAAAACACAACACAAACACAACACTTTGTGATGCACTGGCCTCTTTATGGGGGTCTACAAATAGAGCCCTTGAATCTAGTGACGCATTTTCTCACTGGAGAGTGTCCAAAGACCACCAGGTCAAGAAAACCTGCTTAGACAGAGGGAGAGAGGGGGAGAGACAGAGAGAGACGGGGAGAGAGGGAGGGAGAGAGAGGGAGGGGGAGCCTGGGGTTGATGGATGGCGGTGCCACAGTGTGAACAAGAGACTATGGGGTTGCAGAAAATAGTGCTACAGTTTTCTTAGAAACTATGTGGGTGTCCATCATTACCAGGCCTGGATACAGTACCTGATGCACTGGAGGTTTGGGATTGAATACGTGAATGTGTTTTCCCCGTGAGCCGAAATATAGGGAGGCAGAGACAGACGAGACACACGTACAGGACAGAGACAACAACCTTTGACATTTGACCCCTGGCATCATTTCCATTATGCATCAAAGTCTATTGGAAGACTTTGACATTATGTAACAGCACGCACATATGTATGCGTGTGTCTGTGCATGTGTGTGTGTGTGTCTGTGCATGTGTACATATGTGTGTCTTGTGAAATATTATGATAACGATAACCAAAGATTTCTCTGATGTAAGGAAAACAGAGGCTGAGAAGAATGACTTGCTTTTCCTCCAGGAAGCCGGATGGGGAGGAATGATATGATCAGACTGTTGAAGGGGGAGACAAAAATATTAGTGGGATGAAGTAAAATCTAAGTGAGTGCATCAATATCTGGGTGAGTATATGAGAGGGTGAATAACTGAGTGACCTTAAAAGGCCACACGGTTTTGCTGGTGACTGAATGAGCAAGTGAAAGGCCTCGGGGTTATCTCTGTGAAGCGCCGCTGTATTTTTAGATCATTTATAAAAAGATTTCCTGTCCCCCCCTCACCTCTCTCTAGCCCCCCCCCTTCAGTTGCTCCTCCCCTTTTTTCAATTAGCCCCTGATGGGTGGAGTAATGCAATCAGGAGTAACTACCGCTTGCACAGCCTCGTCTCTCAGTCTGCCCCAGACTCCGCACAGGCACACACTCCTCAGATAGGAAGGTAAGACTCAACTCTGTTCAGCTGCTCCACTCTCCATCCATCCATTCACTCGTCTATCTTTCCACCCATTTCGTCCTTTCGCTGGTCTTCATTCACCATTCACCCACCATTCTCTGGGACACAGCTGCCCACTGTGCCCCGGCCTCCTCCTACCTGCCTCCCCACCCGCCTGCTCATGTTCACCCTCTCCTTCCACCTGCACAGTACCTTCACTGTTTAACCACCTCTTCTTCTCTCCCCACTGTCTGTCCTCCTGTCTTTCTCAGAGACAGAGCCTGACCTCTTTTGTTGGATCATTCTATCATTTATTGGGATCCAAAAAGGTGACAAGCCAGAGCTTATTTCCACCCCTATTTCATCCTTTCTCATCACTTCCCTTCAGCAATCTTGTGTTGAAAAAGGTTTCTGCTCCTCACTTGTTTTACACAATAGTAACTTTCATTCTGGCAAACTGGTTTGTTTTGTTTGCTTTTTTGTACTTTTATAGCATTTGATGTGATGAAATTTTTTATAGAGTCTTGTAATATCAAAAAAGTATCTTCTCATACAACAACTGAGGGATTTGAAAGGTTCCTAAAAAGTTCTTTATATAGTAGATAAATGTAGTATGTAGAGCAGTATACATACAGTGGCTTGTCATTTTAAAGTAGGTGGAGGGGGTCACGTTAAACTGCAAACCATCAGGTTTGTTGCATATAGATGTGGTGTGAAATGTAATCCAGGGTTGAATGGGAGCATTCTCAATTTAGATCCTTATTTGATTTAAGATTTTATTACATTATCTGCTTACAAAGTTGTTATTAGTGTCTTGTTTGTACCAATTGAACTGAGCTTTCCCCCAGCATTGTTTCTCTGGAAGTAAATAAAGCTGTTTACAGCTCTCTATATCAAAGAAATTACTGTTTATGGTTTGTTTTTCTTCATACAGTTGGAAAACATTTTATAGAACAGTCTGATCTCTAAAGGTATGAAAAGAAAGTTGTAGGCTGAAAGGGTTTTTAGACATACAAAAGACTTTCAATCAACTGGAAAATTTGATGCAAATATACATACATACATGGTGACATGCTGGAACTTTCTGGTGGATAGACCAGGCTGTACGGTGGTCAAACATTTGCCGTCTCAGTTTGGCATCAAGTGATTTGCACGGAGAGACTCCCAGATGAGCTGCATCAAAGAGAGCAGAGGAGCTGGGAAACAGCTGCCTGACATGTCAGAATAGCTGAAGGTTTTATGTGGGGCAGTTCAGATTATCCTTTTTTTATTTTTAGGAGTCAGATAAATCCTTATATAAGCTAGGTGAGTCATGGTTGGAGAAACAGACAATGAGGGAATGTGGGAGGGGTTTTGGGCTGTAAGGACGGGGCAGATGAACTTTCTCAACTTCAGCCAGATGAAACAAACTGACCTCCTGAACGTCGGGAATAACACGTGTCAGTCACAGAGCTCACGTTCGACCACCGAGATGAGAATGTAAGTTGATCCCAAATACAGAAAGGTGGAGAAGTTCTGCCAGTAAAAAACAGAAGAGCAAGACCAAAAGAGATTATTCCAAAACAGATATTCAGGAAATTAAAGAAAGTAGAAAATAATAGAAAAAGGAAAAATGTATAAGACAAGATGATTTTTTTATAGCCCCCTTATATGCTGCCAAATATTTGCTGAGGATCAACAGGTGTATAGTCACATAAATAGTATAGTGTGTTAAGTGACAAACACAAAACCGATGGGGGTGTATTAATTATCATGTGTATTTGGGCACTGAAACATGTCTTTACTTTTTTTCTCACATCACAAACACACTCATATTACTCATAAAGGCACATAAACACACACTCAAACATATAGCCTAAACTATCCTCGGTCAGCGGAGGGTAAGGGTATTTAAGCACAGGTGTGATAACCAGGGGGCTTACCAGGCCGACCACAAAACAGCTGTAGATTGTGAACAGCCATTATTACAAGTCATTCCAGACCCACTTATACACTGACACACACACACACACCCACGTACACGCATGGATGATGACAAGGGATACTGTGCTCTGCTGCTGACAGCTGGACGTGACGTGATGGACGGCTCAGTGTACAGTGGCATGCAACGGGCCAAGAGTTGACTGTCTCTAAGCAGGGCTGATAGCAGTTATTTATATCCTCCTCATCTGTCACCTCCTACTTACAAGAACAAACTGAAGGACCGCAGAGAGATGAAAGTGTTAAACTGCAACATGGAAAAAACTTGTAATAGGAAATATCTAGAAAACTTTCTTGTAATTTGTGATTTCCGAGAAACTGTTCTCTGCTGAGTGTCAGTGTCCCTTCAGAAATGCATTTGCCAAAAAAGAAAGAAAGTTACTTATCAAACCATTTTTTTAAGCTGGTTGTTTTAATTGTGTCACTTACTTTTGATAGAACTCTTCCTCTCCTCTTACTTCAGTTTGTCTTTGTCCCTTCTTCTCTCTCTCAGGCGACTGACAAAATGTCAGAGCGCTACGACTGCCACTACTGCAAGGAGTCCCTGTTTGGGAAGAAGTACGTTCTGAGAGAGGAGAATCCCTACTGTGTGAAATGTTATGAGAGCCTGTACTCCAACACATGTGAGGAGTGCAAGAAGCCCATTGGCTGCAACTCCAGGGTAGGAGATCATGAGCCCTGACATGCTCTTTCTGTGAGTTTCTGGCTTGAACACTAGTTATTGTCAAAGTCAGCCTTGCTCTAACTATCCACATGCTTTTTCTGTAGGATCTGTCCTACAAAGACCGTCACTGGCATGAGGACTGTTTCAAGTGCTTCCAGTGCAAGCGCTCACTGGTGGACAAGCCCTTTTCCACCAAGGATGAGCAGCTCCTCTGCACTGAGTGCTACTCCAATGAGTATTCCTCTAAGTGCCATGAGTGCAAGAAAACCATAATGCCAGGTAAGAGGAACACAACAAAGAGACAAACAAGACCAAAAAACAATGACTCCAAAACACACATTTACAGTGTTTTTAATCCTAACAAATTGTGGTTCCCGTTCATGCTTTTTTTAACTCCTTCCATTTCCCTCCTTGATGTTTCTCTTAAGGCTCCAGGAAGATGGAGCACAAGGGGAATAGCTGGCATGAGACCTGTTTCACTTGCCAGAGATGCCAGCAGCCAATCGGCACCAAGAGCTTCATCCCCAAGGACAACCACAACTTCTGTGTGCCCTGCTATGAGAAGCAGTTTGCTATGCAGTGTGTGCACTGCAAGAAGGTAGAAAACCCACATAACTGTCATGTGTACTTCTCAATTATTATCCATTTTCACTGAGAGAACCAAAATTTATACAACTCATCTCTCTTGTTGCCTCTTATCAGCCCATCACTACTGGTGGGGTGACCTACCATGACCAGCCCTGGCACAAGGACTGCTTCCTGTGCACCAGCTGCAAGCAGCAGCTGTCTGGCCAGAGATTTACCTCCAGAGATGACTTTGCTTATTGTCTCAACTGCTTCTGCAACCTTTATGCCAAGAAGTGCGCCTCGTGCACCACCCCTATTAGTGGTAATCATATTTATCAACACACTAGTCCCCCTGAAAGTTAAAAAATTCAATTCAAAACATGTGTCTCAGTTATTTTACTTAGTCTTGTTTTTGACTTCTAGGCCTTGGAGGCAGCAAGTACATTTCCTTTGAGGAGCGCCAGTGGCACAATGACTGCTTCAACTGTAAGAAGTGCTCTGTGTCCCTGGTTGGTCGCGGCTTCCTCACCGATCGTGATGATATCCTGTGCCCAGAGTGCGGCAAGGACATGTAACTCAATCTGAAAGACGAGAGATACACCTGATTGGATAACAATGTTATGATTGAGGATCTACAGATATATGATAAATACTATCAAAGCACATCATCGTTACTGCCTAACACTGCTTTGAATGTACATTGTTGTATGCCATTAAATACAAACTACTAACAGTGTTATTTGAGTTAAGAGTTTAAGTTAAATGTTCACTCTTTGAGAAGTCATAACAAGCAATCAAACAGACATTTCCTTATGAAAGAGCAACATGTTTTCATGTATGTATGAAGCATCCTAATATTCTACAGTACTAATGTAGACAATCTGCTTTGAAGTGTAATAATTGCTGCTTTGGACTTACTTGATGCTGTAGTTTGTAGTGGAGGTTTTGCTAATGAGTTCTGCTGTTACAAAACATATATAATAAAACTGTCTTTTCTCTCATAATTCTCATAATACTGTAGCTGTGCATTAAATAACATAAATTTAAGAATTTCTCTGCAAAAAAAATTGTGTCAAAAATGTGTCTGTTGTCACAGTTTTTAGCAGAAAATGCACACATTAAAAGAATCAGCTACAGCAGATTTGTGAGACCTTTAAGAGGAGTTTTGATTTTTTTTTTTTTTTTTACCACGGTACTGGTTTAAGAGCACATGCAGCACCGTACTTGTTACTGGCATATCAAACATGGGTCAAAAAGTTAACGACTTTTTCTGTAATTAAATCAACAAAAGTGATTCTTGAGAGAGATTTTATTTTTAAAAAATATTGGTACAAACATGACAGTAGATTCAAAATTCTGTTTGAATCTTGTTCCTGTGTGTTTTTGATGAACTGTCTATGTCCATTTCAAGGAAACTGCAAAGTCTATTTATCCATGATTACAAATAAATTCCCTTCAAAAAGACAGTTTTCCTGGTTTAGCTCATATTTCTTTCTGCTGTCTGAAGTATTAAACAGTGATTTTTAAATAGTGAATCAAGGCCTGTTTCCTCTGTTCAAAGTGGTTCTTTAGCAGTGGACTATGAACTTGTATATAAAGAAATCTTTCATTTCATTTTTGTGGGCAACACAAACCACACACCATACTAATATTTAAAACCCCTGAACAACTTGTGAAACAGCTCTGAGGTCTGAATGCAGCCAAACCTCAGTGGAATGGACTTCAATGAAAAATGACTCCTACTACCAGTTCAAAATTTCAACATGAGCTTCAGCCTCTAGCCTGCGGCTTTTGGGTTTATTTTACTTTACTTTTAAAAGGTACACCAGGGAACAACTGAATATTTTTGAAATTTTTAATATTTGTTACCTCACAACTTTTTCAGAATGTCATTAAGTTATGTCCATCATATGAGAGTGTACAGCTTTTGTTTGCAAATCTGTCCGTTTAAGTCACAGAACTCCTAGTTACAACATGTGAAACAAAGCCTGAGCAACAAACTCTCATTTGAAAACCAGTACAAGAGGCCCTCGAACCAAAGCCAACTCCTGCACAGGAATCAACCATTACTTCCCTAAAGGTTATTTCAAAAAACAAAAGTAGTGCTGCTGTTTTTCCTGTAGGTCTCCTTCTGTGGCGCTGGAGGAGCGTTGCTGATCATTGATGGTAAGGGCACTTGAGGTTGTGGAAAGCAACAAGGAAGCTTGCGACTTCAAATGCAGGAAGATCTTCGGAGCGCCAGCCCATCCAGTCAGCTCTCAGAGCGGAAAGAGAGCTGTGAGGCGGCCTTGACACACAGGTGAAAAGGGTTTTCATTCCCTTTTGTGATTCAGTCAGTGGGACTATGATAGGAAGAGCACAGGCCGTTGGCAACAACTTTTGGTAGGAGGGGAGAAGTTTGTCCTCTAGAGCCCAAGCTCCCATCAGGTCTGTGCAAAGACAGTTCAGAGTTCAGGGCCATGTTACGTGCTGGATCTTTTTCTTCACCTCAGGAGACTTTACTGCATCCTGAAGGGACAGAAGACAAAACATCAACAGGTTTTACAAAATGTGATGTACCGTATTTTCCGCACTATAAGGCGCATCGGATTATAAGGCGCACCTTCAATGAATGGCCTATTTTAAAACTG
>JAQMCX010000011.1:7717534-7776172 GCA_029814765.1 Acanthurus leucopareius | reverse complement strand
TCCATATATAAGGCGCATCGGATTATAAGGCGCACTGTCGGTTTTTGAGAAAATTAAAGGCTTTTAGGTGCGCCTTACAGTGCGGAAAATACGGTACTAAAAATTGTTGCTGATCCATAAATGTATGAATTTATAATTGCTTGCTATTGGGAGTTTTTGAGTTTTGCACAGACTGAAAAGGTTTTAATCATAATCTGCTTTTTTTCTGACAGTTAGGTTATTTCCACATGATTTAATCCCCGATTACAATTCCTTAAAGTTGAAATACATATAACAAAGTTAATTGCAACGTGTGACTAATTCCTGCCTTGTTTTAAACAAAATATTTTGCTCTTATAGTGGTATATTTACATCTTCTTTAGACAGTGATTGTAGCCATCTTTAAAAAATATTTCTTATGAAATAATCAGCTACAACAATGTGATTTCATACATGAAACACAGAATGCTAACTGTTAACACTGAATAACACACAGTCCACACACTGTACACACATTCTGTGTAATGTGTGACTGAGGTGACACAGCGAAAGGTTCCTACCGAGCTGTTGGCCTCTCGTTTGAGATTTGACTGTGTTTCAGAGCTGCGATGAATAGATGAGGACGAGGAAGACGTGTTTCCAGACAGCTTGCGGATGGGGTTGGACATGTTTGCAGCAGGGGGAGGCTTTAACCTGTCAGTGACTCCTGTTGACATGGTGGTTCCCTCTGGTTTCTTAACTTTTAGCGGGCCAGAGTGAGAAGAACTGCCATCAAACACAATCAGAGGCCTTTTTTTATTGTGGTCATTACTGGAACTAGAGAAAACCACAGAGAAATAAAACAGTGGTTAGAAACAGAATTTAATATTTGGTAATAAATTTGACACACACTCAACAGAATTTTCTGCACAATTTTCTGGACTAGCTAATTTACAGTATCTGAGGTGCAGAGGTCACAATGTGGTGAAAAAGCCTCCAGTGTAATGAGCGTCCCCTGTCTGACCTGTGACCGGCTGGTGTTTGTCTCCCTCGGCTCCTCTCCATCCTCTTGCCCCAGCGGCTGTTGGGCAAAGTCCTCTGCGGCAGCGGGATGACATGCCGGAGGAACAGCTCTGTGAGCCCGTCCCGACTCTCACAGTCTCTGGTATTGACATGTTTCTGATTTACACACACACACAGTAAACACCTTTAACTGGGCTCACATGAATTAATATAACACTAACGTTAGTGAAAGTCCAATGTTAAACTGGACGCTGCTGATGAAAAACTGCTGCTGACTGTTAGCCGGTATGCTAACATTATGGTGTTATTCCTCAGTTACACTCAGTTGAATAACAATTTCCACGTTTCTTTTGAACATTAACTCACCTCACTAAGGATTAGCTGCATAAACTCTTGAGACAACAGCTCGGGATGTAGTAAAAGATCCACATCAGAAGTACTACCAGCCTTTCCATCTTGTCCCGTGGAAGTCGCCATATTTGATTTTCAACGTTTCCCGGCATGCACCGCGTCGAAACAAATTCAGTGGAACTCTGCTCGATTGTGTGGAGCAATGGCATTATATTGTTTTAATACTGATTGTTCTTTAAAAAATGTCACCTCTTATGTACTTTATTATAAAATCTACCAACCCCTCTCTGATTTTCATGAAATCCTTTGCTCGGTAGTGATTTAAAACTCCGTTCTCTGTGTTATGTCACCACTTATCTTCATGTCCCCATCTGTGAATTATGCTTCCTGCAATGGATGATAATATGTCTTACATCTTCAAGGGTGATACACCACTGACTTGTTTGATTAGTTTGGCTGTTCCTTACAGTCTTGGACTGTCTCTCTGGTTTAACAGAGTTTTCCTTTGACCTGAGAAACAGGTCAAAGCTGATTTTTACTATAATAAGAATAGTATAATAATGTCTCCCTTTATTATCTTTGTCCCATTCCTTATACAAGGCATAATATGTATCAATTTCGTCCTCAACAGTATGTCTGAGATATGTGTAATAAATAACTGGAGTTGTTTTGCTTATTTAAAAAAAAAAATCTGTTCTTTTTTGATATGAAAAAAATAGATTTCACAAAACCCAGACTTATACAGCAGAAAGCTCAAATCAGTCCTGCAGCTTCTACTGCAGATTAAAGTCTTTAATCTATTAGCCTAGTTGTTGATGTTAATTTTAAGAATATAATCATTCCATGCAGTTTGCAAATCCATCTGAATGGTTGTCGTGTAAGATATTCTTTGGTCAAACATGAAACTGCTGACTGCACAGATTGATCTTATAGCATTTCTAAAATAAAATTACAGAGGCCCTTCAGTCTGTAGAAGCCCGTCTCTTTCAGTCATGTGTCCTCATGTCTCTGTGGTGTCCTGCTAGTAAAAGAAAACAGAAGGACACTGCTTTAATCACATTCAAGTTTAACCACTGTTCCTACTCGTGGGCGTTGCAACAGTGAGGTCAGAAGAAGCCTTTCAGATGAACGGCAAAACGTCTTTAATCAGAAGTCCGGTCCAGTGATTAAGATTTAACTTCCCCAGACAAGACGACTCCGCTCCATTACTCAACCAGGTCCTCAAAACATAGAAGTGCTGTATCATACTGACACCAGAATGCAAGAACATTCTGTCAAACAAATTAGATCCACATCTCTTTCATTGAAAGCAGCTGAAAACGTAATGTTTATTTACTTATCATGTCTAACTACTGCAAATCAATGTACCTCAGCTGTGGTACATTAGACAAACAGACAGATTTTCCTCATTCATACGAAAACCAAAACATTAACCTGAGCTCACACTGGTTGAGCCTGTAAAAGGAAACTAACTCAGCCTTAGAGAATTTGCTGACACAGTCAAATCAGAATTAAAATATCGCTTTTCCTTTTCTTTAGATGTCGTGATGGTTTTACATCTAATTAAGTGAATTTATTAAGTTAGGACCATATTGAGTTAAGTAGAAATCCAATGAGTAGATTCATAAATCAAATTTATGATTACATTGTTTAACATGTTTCTCCAGCTTCCTTGTCACGAAACAGCAGTGGGAAGGGCATTTGATTTCTGTACAAACACATTGTAAAAATGATTTGCTGACATTTCCGCAATTTTGAAATTGATTACATTATCAATAAATAAATTAGATTATTTGGAGGGAAGCATTTGCTTTTGCTTTACCATTCACAACAACAGGAAAGGGGCACTCACTTGTTTTCTTATTTTTATATGAAGTTTTTGTTTAAATTATATATTAAATGTCACATATATTAAAAATTCTTCACTTTTTTCTTTATACATTAAAAAAATAAACCTTACTTGTGAAGGGGGGGGGGTTAAAAGCTTTGTGATAAACATATAAATTATAGCACCTTTTGTAACATAAAATTAATACCATTTGTTTTCTCCCTGTGGCTCAGAAGTTAAAATATTGTCAATCTTCACAAAAAAATATTCAATTTATTGGTTCATACCTTCCCTGGATCAACTGAGTTGTTCCTTAAAACCTTTTAAAGGTTTCAGGTGCTTAAAAACATCAATTTGCTGCTTTTTTTGATTTGATAATGTATAAGAAATCTTTGGGCTGAGGATTGTTGGTCTTTCACTCTTGAATTTATTGATTTTTATAAGAATTTTAGCCTTTTAGTAAGCCATTAATCAGGTTAATATATGCAGATTAACATAATTTAAAAAAAATAATAATAGTAACACACACACAAGTTATCACTACTCACTAAATGAGTGAGGCCGGTACATTATCTTAAACAAAATAATGACCACATTTCTCAACAACCACAAACTCTTCTTGGCAAAATCATGTTACTGGACTTTGAGAACTTTAGATCTCTATCAACATGTCTGATTTGCTCAGAGATTAAAGCAGAACACGTGAATGAGTAAATTGAAACGAAGTTTTCCAGTCTGATAATGAGGCTGGGAATTCAGCAGAAAGTGGAGGTAATTTAATTTGTAATGAAAGAACAGCGCCATCTTCCTGTTTTATACTGTACAGCAATACAACGTCTGGAGGTCTGCGGCCGCTAGGGTTGTTGATGATGGGCTTTCAAGCTGTTTCCATTAGGTACCATTGTGCTTTATTTACATTGAAAAAGCAGCAGGCTAGAATGTGTTTTTCATGTGAGCACTCAGTCCTGTCAATGCAACCTCTTTTAAAACTATATTTACTCATCAGGCTTGGTCATTCAAAACAGCATAATACAATCAATAAACATTCACAGCTCAATACATCTTTGTAAACACACTCATGGTTTAAACAACAGCTTCAGCTCACATGAGCTTGTGTTTCAGCACAAAGGTCATTAAAATCTGTTAGAAGCTACACACTTTCCTCTGAGAATATCACTGAACATTAATACCGTGTTTTTTTGTGAAACTCATCACATAACTGACAATAGAAACATAATCACCATTACTACTCAAACACTGGAAGTTAAGTCGACAGTCTGAGGAAACAGAATAACATCGATGAAACACTTCAGGGGCAAATTATGAAACAGAGAAGCAACCTGATGATGAGGAATATTAACTTGTTTGAATGGCAGCAAATGAACCAGATAAAGTTGAATTAACTAGTGCATCTTGAGACTGACGGTTCATTGTTGATCTTAGAGGCAGCAGACAAAATAACCTCAACACAAGATCACAAGTCCTTCCCCAGCAGATGGAGCTGCAGAGTTTTCGGTGTTTATCTCTAAGTGTCCGCGTAGGCATCAAAACTGAACCTGAAAGTTCATTCTTGAGATAAGATTATTTTGCCAACAACCAGTATAGACTTTCAGGATGAATTTTAGCAGCCTCTGATTGCTTATTTTTAGGAAAAAGTTCAACGCAGTTGTGTCAACAGCTGCTGGTTTGTGCATGAAGATGGTCCTCTTGGTCTCACACAGCTGACTGAGTCTCACCGCACACATAGATGTTGCTGGGCCTCACTCTTCTGCGGCTCCTGCCCGGCACTCTGGGACACAGTCTGCAGCTCTTGGGAATAAATTCCTGACAGGCCTCCCTGAACTTTCTGATCCTCCAGCAGTAGATGACGGGGTTGAACACCGTCTTTAAGTAGCTGAGCCACAAGGCGCCTATGCTGATTGGGTAGAAGACGGAGCTGTAGTAAAACTGCCGGCTGAACACGGCCAGCAAGCTGACCACTGTGTGAGGCAACCAGCACACAGAGAAGCCGACAAAGAGGATGAGGATGGTGGTGAAGGCCCGTGTCTTAAAGCTCATGTCCACCTTGATCTGAGGTGGTCGCTGCAGCCCGCTAAGCCTCGCTTTGCTGACTTGGTTGAGGGCTGGCAGGCAGGAGTGCTCACTGGTGTGGTTGTGGATGCGCAGGGTGTTGCGGCGCACTGTGTTCAGGATGCACATGTAAGAGTACAGCATGACAGCGAATGGCGCAAAGAACACTGCTACTGCCAACAGCACTGTGTATCCACGGTCTGCAAGAGAGTCACTGTATCCCAGCACACACTGCGGCGCCCAGGCACCACCAATACCTGCCGCACCTGCCCTCCACCCTACTACAGACGGCAGAGACACACACAGGCTGAGCACCCATGAGCCTGCGATCAACAGCTTAGCTCTGTGCGGTGTCAACTTGTCCTGCCTCTGCACAATAATGAGGAAACGGTCCACACTGATAATGAGGAGTATGGACACCCCCTCCAAGACGAACAACCAGTACAGCATGATAGACACTCGGCAGAACCCGCTCCCAAAGCTCCAGTCAGCAGTGGCCACAGTGACTGCAGTGAAGGGCATGCAGAGCAGGGAGAGCATTATGTCTGAAAAGGCCAACGTGGCGAGGAGGAGATTGATGGCGGAGCGCATGGCAGGTTTCTGGTAAACAATCAGACACACAATCGCATTGCCGAGGAAACCAATCGTGATCATGAAGATCATTATGGCTGCCAGGGTCACGCGCAGAGTGACGGATATGACGGGAGTTGCAGCTTCCGACGGGAGACTCCTTTCTGCTTCCTCCACTTTGTCTGGCTCCATGAAGTCACACTCCTCCAGCAGGCTTTCATTGCAGAAAGCCATAGCAGCTACTGTCAGAAATCAGCCAATAAGAAGGCACATGTTTGATTTCCAGCAGCGGTCTTCCATCGCATGTTCTGAGGGGGAAAGACAAGAACACCCACATATGTTATTATCTAAAATACATAAAACCTGACAAAGATGTGACATATGATTTTAATGGATGTGAATTAAAGGACCAGTGTGTAAAAATTAGTGACACCTTGCGGTAAGGGTAGCTGAATTTAACTATATAACACCTCTCCACTGACCCTCCTCCCAGAACCTCTTGTGGCCTTCAGGTAAAGTAGAAAAACATGAAAGACTCCATTCAGAGCCAGTGTTTGGTTTGGTGTTTGTTTGGTCTGGGTTGTTATAGGAAAATAGGAGTGCAACACTGCAGAGTCCTTTGAGGAACGGCTCCCTCTGCAGGTATGAAGGGATTCTAAGGTAATAAAAACACAGTGACTCTTAGTTTCAAGTGATTATAAAACAAGCGGCAACACTTTTGTGCCAAAATCTGCGGAACTTTGAATGGCGATTTAAGTCTCACTCGAAAAGCAGAGAATGCTGAACTTTATGACAGTAATTAATAGGTTTACAGCCTGACACACATAATGGTTTTAGTATCTACAGCTAATTTTCCTATTCATGACAACTGTGGGAAGGTAAATTTTAGATGGCAATGGCCATTAAAACAAATTTGAGGCTTCAAACCAGTTCTTCACAAACCAATGGGTGTAGTTGAGGTGGTTCTGTCCACTATTTAAACAGACTATGCAGTGTGCTGTCAAAAACACGATTATGTATGTTTATTCTCTTTGTGCTAAAGAGAAAATCATACACACTGGTCCTCAAAGGGTGTGATCATTTTTGTGCTGTCGGTCTTAAAAAGCTGCTGTAAACATGGCTGAACCACAGAAAGCAGACTGAGTGTCTCATTAGATAATCAGAGGAATTTAGCTGCTCTGTGATCTATTACTCAGTGATAATTACAAAATTTGAAACAGTGAGAGGAGGAATGACGTCTCCATGATGCTGATAGAGTTACATAAACCCCGGGATCAACCCACAGACAAACCATTATAGAGAGGCACAGTCACACAGGACAGAGATGTGCTGCTCGCTGGCTTCAGTGAGGTTGATGATTAACAGCTGAGATTTACAGCTGCACAGACTCACATGGGCACATATACAAACAGTTTACACCACCTGCTCTCAAGCAGCATGTGTAATGTTTCACACATGGACAGAAATACACAAATACACACAAGGGTAGTATACACCTGTTGTGCAGCTGCCTGACTCCTGTCGACTTAGCAGAAGCTCATTTTCGGGTAATGCTTCAGACTCTGATGCAACTTCCATTAAACAAAGAGGCATCCTCAAGACACGTACACAGGACACGTCTGTTGCTATGGTTTCCACCTCCTGGTGGCGGTGGGACAGTGCAAGCATCAACAAAGTGTTGAGGTCATTTTGGCGATCAGGTCTCTGATGTGGTTCTCCAGAGTGGACTGGCACTTCCCAGGAACTGAGACACAAGAAGACAAGTTTAGGGTCAAAACCTCTTCTTTATCCCCTGTAAGCTAACAGTGTTACCACCAAGTCCATTTGACTTATTTGAGAATAAGTAATAATAATAATAATAATAATAATAATAATAATAATAATAATAATAATAATAATAATAGAAAAGGTGATATTACAGTTGATACACATATAAAGAATTAAAGCAATACAACTAATTTTTTTAACCATTTTTGGTTTTCCTTTTTTTCTAACATTAAGCCAGCAAACACAAAGCTAAGAGCCTGACACTGAAGCTGCTAAATGGACTAAAGGCATCATTCATTTTATTATTTACATTGGCTTCGTCCTCTGGGACACGTCAGATTGTTCTTTGTGAAAAAAGCCTGTGGACTCAGTCATTGTTTTGTACTGCTCACTGTGAGAAATCTCATGTAAACAATCCCAACCAAAACATAGACGACATATGTTTAGACGACTGAGAAAATCTAAGTTAGCGTGCAATAAGAAGAAAAAAATTATGTCAGCATATGATCACTAACACAAACAGTTCAAAGGAAATTATCCCTGCAGTGATTATGGCTTCATTCTTCCACAAAACACCTTATAGGCCACTGCACAGGGTTGCTGGATGTTGCCAAGGCAACAAGGTCACCTGATCCAAAGCAACAAGCAGCCCATCATCTCCTCTGACAAAAAAAAAAATTCTGGATCATTTTTGGTTTCAACTTTGGACTTTTTTTTAGGACTAAAGAATTGAATTCATTCAACATCTCACTTGTACAAAATGAATATTTTGTCAGACTGTCAGACATGAAGGCAGAAAACATAAGCAGGCTTGTGTCTTATGACCTCCTTCCATGTCATTATCTTTTTGACATAATCAATAAAGCAATCAATCATGTAAAATGTATGAAATAAATCTTATGTAAAAAAAAAAACACAGGTACATGAGGTAAGAAATGAGAAAAATTGAATCATGTTGCCTATTTGACAAAACACTAAACGGAAAGGCAATAAAATGCTTTAAAAATTGAACTTTAAAAAAAATTAAATAATAATTTTAAATTTCCAAAGGATGAGGTCCAAATTATGTTCAGATACTTATGAGCTGTCTTGTCCTGCAGGGGGATCCTTGCTGCTTATTTCAACAAGTGCAGGTGCTTTTCCTCTGCTGCCCAAGGTCTGTTTGTCTGGGTGTTAAAGAGACTGACAACAGAATGAATTGAAAAATATTTCAGACTAAAAAAAAAACTTACAAAAATTCATAAAAGGTAGATAAATTCAAACGATAGATCTCTTATCATTTATTGCTAAATTGAATTCGAAACAAATCGAGCTCAAGACAATGCAAGGTGCGATATTTCACAATGTCGTGATGTGACACTGTAACTCATTTCTCGCCTGTGCTAATCATCCATCCATTGATGTTAAAGAGTCTTTACGCAGCGCCACCACTGAGCCTGTACAATGTGTTCTCCCATCTCCACATGAGTGTGTTTTTCTCCCACACCTGTGTTTCTCCGTCAATCTTAGGCTACTCTGTCCTGTCTGCATCACTGTCTCACCAGAAGACAACAAGCCAAAGCGTGAAAATCTCAGAGACACCGAGGACATCAGAACCAAATACTGTGTTTTTCCTCTCAGCAACGAGTGGAGGATTAAAGCACTAAAGCAACACATCTTTTACGCATAAAGCAGACGAAACATTCCTACCCTCATGTTACATCCACTGTCAGGCTTCACGCTCGTCTCTGGTCGAGTCAGTCCGCTCTCTCATCGCGTTTGTCTCCATGTCGAGCTTTTCCCAAAATATCCCACTTTGAACATTTTACTGATGTATCGATCGCCATCATCGTGCCGCCTGCGGATGATGCTGACGCCAGACTAGCAGGTGGCCGCCGATTTAAAGGAGCAATGCGACGAAATTTCCCCCCATTTATTTGGAAGCATCTTGTGCACAAACATCTAAATCCAATAATAATATGGTTGGATGAGAGGTCAGTCAAGTTGCTAAATTTATTATAGAGTGCAGAAAGGGACACATTTAAAGGAATATATGGATTTACAACATCTATCTTACATTAAGTCTCAACTTAGCCTTCATTTCCAAGCTTACTGATTTCTCATCATCACTATTATTTACGGTATCTTTAGTATTATAATTAGTGCAAAAACCAGACTCACTCTAACATGCACTGCCTCAAACACCAAAGCTTGGATTCTGATTTTTCCTCTTGAATTGGTGCATTTGTTTACAAGTTATCATATTTTTTTTTAATTCATCTATCTAAAAATTGAAAAACATTTAACTTTTAATTTGTCCCCCAAAATTCAGAAACATGCATTAATTGTTTTGTCCATGAGGTGGCAGCATTGTACCACACATCCTTTTGGTTCTTTGTTGTTGAAAGCATTGGAGACACTTTTGTGTTGGTATGTTTAGGTTTTTAAAACACTTTTTGTAAATTTTCATGTTAAACTTGTTCATCAAAGTTGCAACAAACATTTTTGAGCATCACATACTCATAAAAATTGCACAACAACAGCTTTAAATCAATATATTGATTAAAATTTTATATTGTCCTTTGATCAGGACATCACATATCAGTGAAAGCAGTGACAATGAGTCCAGATATGAAGAATATTCTAAACAGAGATACACAGATTTTTCTAAAGGTAATTAAATTGTAATTAATTTAGATTTTCCACACAAAAAATAGTGTATTCTCAATCTTCATACACGGTTACGTTCACACACTTAGCATGCAGGCGGAGACTCTTTTTGGGCATGCTTGTCTAAATTGGCATCGTGCCATGTGTTGAACATGCCCATCAAACGAGTTCCACTCCACCGGCCTGGCACATGCATGCTCGTCACGTTCGGTGGCACCCACACATCTCGCTCTCTAGTCGGAGAATTCATTTCCCTGTCCATTATTCCACAGATGTTTGCTTTAATTTCTTCCTGACGGAGAGACTTTGGTACTCCATCATTCAGCGAAAAAAGCAAACACAGGCAAAGTGAAAAATGTTCACCACCAAATCAGAATATTCAGGAGAAGCAACAATATTGACTGAGTCTTGTACAGTCAGTGTTTGTGTTAAATTCTGACAAATTCACACGTAAATATATTGACATTTCAACCACTGTAAAATATACTTTTAGGGTCTTTTATTCAAGCTTCAGCCTCCAGGTAGGAGTGATGTGTATCATGAGTTTTCACACTGCATGAGCCACAGTGTGTTAATCAGTGCTAGACTTTAGTGGTTAACCAATCTCCACTATGTGACAATAATTAACACCAAACAGTGGGAACTGATAATGAGCAACCCGCAGTGAAATATTCTTAGATCAAAACTTTGTTGTTGCTAAATGATCTCACGAATTGATGCAGCTTTTTGTCTGTTGTGAGACACAAACAACAAGAGCTGAAGAGGGGATTATCATGCAATAATTGCTTTATGTAAAGTACCTCTGAACAAGGCTTAAAGAGCAATTATGAGCAATTATATTAGCAGTTTTTATTGGAGAGGGTAATCACTTCCTAGTTGTGTAACTACAAACTAAACTCAGTTTCAATGATGCAGGAAACAATACTACAATGAAGAATAATACTGAATCCATGATGTACACATATGCACGAGCATTGAACACACATTTTGCTGTCAACACCAGCACAGACACACCTTCTATGAGCTTTTCACTGAGGAGTTTGAGGTTCAGGTTACTGTAACATCATCGGCTTGTACCTTCAGATCCCAGCATTAATATTCAGGGAAGACACCTAGCGTTGTGTGATGACAAAACCCTTTAAAGAGCTTTTTATCCTCCAATTCCAGCCTTATCTCCCATCTTTACATCGCTAAGCTTTGAGGGGATCACACTGCAATCCTGCAAGCTTAGATTCTGCCTCCATTTTTTATCAGAGAACTCAGGCTTTTTGCAGCTCAGCGGGAATACATCATATTAAGAGGCATGGGTAGACGATTACAGTGAGCTATGCTACCACCTCTCCACCTCTGCGTGATATTAGTGTGGTTGCTGAGAGCATGCAGAAGTTTTTCTTTGCATTAGCAGTGTGTGTTCAGTGAGTAAGCTGAGATTGTTTTTCATGACAAGCTGCTGCATATGTCTTTTGGCTGTTTAACAGTCAACTTTTAATTAGGGACAGTTAAGGCAACGTAGACACTGTATAATGTTTTTTGCGAGGAATTATTATCAAAAGGGATTTTTTTATGCTTTAATTGATGTGTTTTTTCTACCTAGGCATTTTTTTTAAATTTTGTAAATTATTTATTAGTTTATTTAATTTCCAGTGTTAATTTTTTTTATGTTGAATGTAGTTTATGGCCTTCTCTATCTTTTTCATTATTTCTATGTAAGTAGAACATTGTTTTTTTTAATTGCCGTAGTTTGGGAAAATGTCTATAGTAACTTTCCCACTTTTTGGGACAGTGAAGTTAATGTCAAATCTTGAATCTTGAAATTTTTTAGTGTCGTCATGGTCTGGTGAAATCGTTTTTTTTTTCTGAAAAAAGTCAGCTTGTCTGAAGCTGAGACACACAGTTCCACTCTCATTGTGCACTTTGAGCTCATTTATACAAGAATCCTCTTAGATTTTTCAGGAAGTTGCATTTAGAGTGAGAAACAGAAAATGACCAGTGATGGTGTTTACGAGGTCACACAGCAAAAGCTTTTGAAACATTGTGTCTAATGTTCTTATTAGAGTCATATGCAGGTAAAGCGGTCAAGGTGCTCTCCTCAGATAATCTCGTCTTCCTTCAGCATGTTAACAGACTGAACATCGACCTGAAGTGACGACAGCTGAACAGACTGACGTGCAAAGAATCATTCAGACTTCATTCCATTCATGCAGACACACTGCTATTTATAACTTACAAGGCCAGACTTTCCCTTTCCCCTTCTTCCTGTCAATGTTCACCCAAGACACACACTCACACAAACACAAACCTTGCACACTTTTCAATGTATTTGTGCACCAGTCTGCATATTTATTTTGGTAGTAAAGGTAAGATTCATTTTAGTTTAGCCTCCATTAGGACTCACGTTGTTTTGAAAAGGAAAGAAATAAATCCAATTATTTCATCAAGATAACAAAAATGTCACCTGCTGTTTTCAGTGCCAGTGTGGAAGCTTCTTGAAGACATCCAGCAAAAAAAAAAAACCAAAAAAAAAAAAAAACCCTCAGACTGTAATTATAAAAGTAACATTTGTAGTGATGCATTAACTTCCAGGTTTGTTTATATTCCCCTGTGTTCTCTCTGGTTTGTCTGCAGCTGCTGTACCAGCAGACCTTTGACCTCCCACCAAGTTTCACTACAACTACTGCTCTTCCTTTTTTCTCTCAATTCCCAACATTATCTTTATCATCAGTGAGATATTTGAACGTCAGCTCTTGTGTATTAGCGTATTACTGCGTCACGTTTGTGTGGATCAGAGACAGACAGAAGAAAAACTGATTGTTTGTCAGAGCCAGCATCCCGAGCTTCTCGCTGCCTATCTGCCAAACCCATCATCTGTGGCAAAAGATCCGCTGCCTCGTGTCACTCCATCTTGCCATCACCTTGGCAACCGCTGCCGAGGTGAACTGCCAGCTGGGATGGCCGACCTCTGTTGGCTGCGTTCCACCGAGCTGCAGTCCATATTACTGCCACAGGATGCATGTGGATGGATCGATACACAGCAAATCACACAAAAATGTGGAGGCAAGAACAGACTCATGTGATGTGTTCAATCAGAGGTTAACTCAAACAAAGGGCATCAAAACGGGGGTATGGTGTTCGCTAGTGGAAGAGTATTTTAATTGGTGAGATATTGTAAATTGTAATAATTTAATGAAGCTGCCAGGGCTGCAACTACTAATTATTTTAATGATCCTGCAGATTGATTTCTTTGTGAATCTTTTTAGCTAAGAAGTGTTAGAGTGAAAGATGCATGTTATAATTTCCCAGATGTCCTCCAATAGTTTGTTATTTTGACTAGCAGTCCAGATTTTAGAGATATTTGGTTTATTATATGGCAAAGAAAGTAATCTAATTCTTACATCTAAGGCTACGTTCATACTGCGAGCCTTGGTGCTAAGTTCTGGTTTATTGCTAAAATCCTTCTTTTTTTTGTTTTGGCTGCTTACAGTATTTTGTAATTGTAGCCTATATCAGAGTACATTCTCCACATGTCTCATGTTTACAAAAGTAAACATGGAGGCCACTGAGGTCAGCATTTACAGTTTCATTTATAAGTTGATGTTCAGTGGAATACAGGGACTATAAGTGAGCAGACAATAATGAGGAAGAGAAGAGAGCCACATTTTTTTAATAACTGCTTTTTTGTAGCAATGGCTGCTTTTCTTTGCACAGAGGTGTGTGTGGATGCAGAGTCAGAGCCGAGAGCACAGGGAGTGGTGGGATCGTGACATGAATGGCTTTATGGAAAAATATTTTCCCCAAAATACCAGTATGTGACGACATCTATCAACACCTCTCCACAAGGTTCTCACTGCAAGACCTCAGCTCAGGTGACGTAAAAGTTGTATGAACACTGATATGTCTGTTCAGACTGAGGTTGCAATAAAAAAAAAAATCTGATCTTGATTTAAGACTTGATTCCATGTGACTTGTGCTGTTGACACTGTCATGTAAAAAAAAACAGATCTGAGTCACATATGAGCAAAAAATATCAGTGTGAATGTGACACAAGAAGCTGGAACCGACGAAGCTGCAAAGTTTGTCGATTTTGAAAAAAAAGAGACTTAAACCATCATTTATCAAAAATATTCTGTCAACTGACAAGTCATTTTTTCACCTTGATTAATCTACTGTTATATTGCAGCATAGAAGCTGCTATTAAAGAGAAAACCTGGGAAGATTAATATTTTTTTAAAAAACGTTAACTTGATGTCATCATAAAGTCTTTATTTTTTGAATAATGTGTTTGTATCAGCTTTAATTCTTACGAAGGTCAATTTAAAAAGCATATTGGTTTATTTGACAATAACTATTAAAAGGAAGCAAACTGCAATTACATGTAACTTTGTTTTACTATTTCACTGCTGAAGGTGTCAAGTAAAAAGATAGATAATGGTGTGTGTGTATGCGCACGCGTGTTTATGTGAGTGTGTGTGTGTGTGCGTGTGTTTGGGTCAGAAGGAATCTCAGTATCTCAGATCTTAACACAACCTGGTTCTTTCCTTATGCCAAATTTATTAAATAATTAGTCTATTCCATGAAAATAAACACAGTGGAAAAAATAAATAGTACAAATCATCACACAGGAATACACAGCAGACTTACTTGTATATAAACTTAAGGGAATGTTTGCTATGAAGGAAAACACCATACTGGAATTATTGGAAATCTCTCTTTGACCACCTTAAACTGTGTCACAACATAAATCCACGGACACACAACACAAAAGTGAGAAACACATATGGAGAAAGATAGATTATTGCTCATTAAAAACAAATTAATGCTGAATAAAGCGCATTAAATCAATTTCTCTGGTGTGAAAAACACGGCACAGTCTAGCCTGTGGGACATCAAAGCCTGCAGCATTACAGGGGAACTTTTATTTTTAACATTACAGAGATATGGAAATAGCTTTTTCTTTCTTTCAACTTCTTGGCATCAATTCGACAAAATGTCCATTCTGTAGGCTGTTTTGGTGAACAAACTGTCTTTAATAGACTTTAAATTATTTTCTAGTCAGATTTTAGTTCAGCTTTTTTATTATCTTGTCCCAAAGTTTGATTTTATAGTGCAGAAAAATACCTGGCGATGCATAAAAGTAGACATTTGTCCTGCTCTGAAATGAACTAAGGATAATGTCTTTGTTGTGAGTCTTTTCCGGCGTTTGGTTTCAGTTATTTTCACGTGTCGCTGTACATCCTCTTGCAGTCTATGGAGGGTGACGGCGTGTCAGGACCCATGCTGCCCACCTGTGAATACGCGTCCTCCGGGGTGCGAGGCAGCCCAGGCGGCGTCATGCGCTTCTCTTTCTGCCTGCGGTTGCAGAACCAGACCCTGACCACCTCCTTCTCCAGCTGCAGAGTGTCCGCCAGAGAGTTGATCTCCTGTGCGGATGGTTTGGGACATTTGAGGAAGTGGCTCTCCAACGCGCCTTTTACGCTCACCTCGATGGATGTGCGCTTTTTCCTCTTCCTGCCCTGCGTGGCGATCTTGTCGATGCTGGTCGGGCTCCCGGTCGTGGAATCGGCCTCCTCCAGCCACTTGTTCAGCAGAGGCTTCAGCTTGCACATGTTCTTAAAGCTCAGCTGAAGGGCTTCAAACCTACAGATGGTGGTCTGTGAGAACACGTTGCCGTACAGGGTGCCCAACGCTAAGCCTACGTCTGCCTGTGTGAAACCCAGCTTGATCCGCCGCTGTTTGAACTGTTTGGCGAAATGCTCCAGGTCATCCGACGTCGGGGTGTCCTCGTCTGAGTGCGCTTCGTGGCCCACTCCGTGATGCTGTTGATGATGCGAGTGGTGATTATGGTGATGATGGTGATGATGATGGTTGCTGTGGTCCAGCTCCGGGGACTCCCCGCGCACCAGCCCCGGGTGCATGAGGCTTTGTCCTGCGTGCGAGCTGAGCATCCCGTTGACTGAAAACCCGCCAGGCTGCGAGTAAATGAGGGACTGTTGCTGCTGCTGTCCCTCGGTGATGCTGATGTGCGTTGCGGAGGTGCCTCCCCAACTTCCTGGGTGCCCCTGATGGGGTCCCAAATGCGGGGATCTGTGATGCAGAGTGGAGCCTGAGTGGAGGTCTTCCCTGCCAGCGTTTCTCTTTACGTCCTGCGGCTGGGAGCTGGGGGGCCACGGAGAGCCGGCCTCAACTGCTGCCACAGCGGCCGCGGCTGCTGCGGCTGCTGCGTGAGGCAACGATGTCACCCACTGGTGGGCATGGCTTAGCATGTGACCCCCGTTGCTCGCCACCATGGCTCCCTGCATGAAGTCACTCTGCACCATCTTCACTGAAGGGTCCCCTCTGTATCCACTAGACACCGTAGTCACAGCGGTGCTGCCCGGCTGCATGCCACCACCCCTCCGATCAGAGTGAAGGACTGGACCGGATAAAATCCTACTGCTGGCCAGGTATGGACTCGAGGTAGCCGTCGCCATCCCCCAAAGCATATATTGTAAGATGTGTTTCTCTCTTCTAGTGTTTAGTTAAAGTCCCAATTTATTCTAAGCCATCGATAAATTAAGACTCAAAGGGATCGAAACTTTTGCGCAATTAGTGAAAAAAAGGTGCCAAATCACTCCATAGAGGTTCAGATGATCATTTTAGTGATTAAGTAGTTTGTGCGTGCTGAGAGTTTTCATAACATTCCCGCGCAAAAAAACACTAGTCTTGAAAACTTTTCTCTATCCCGGGAGCCTCGCCGTGCGTAAATCCACAGAACTGGTGATATGGAAGAACACCTTCTTTGATGCGCGCCACACTGATGAGCTGCTGGACAGCTCACTGACAACACGCTCCTTTGTTATTAACGTTTTAAAGCGATTTAATTATATGATACAATTGTGAAAGACTCTTCGGTCCTTTCGGCAGCTTCGCCCACTTCACCCGCTCTGTCCGTTGAGTCCTCTACGGAGCGAGGAAGACGAGCATGTGTTTACGTTGTGTCAAGGCTGCGTATTCCTCTTCCATCTCCATCCAATTACAGCAGAAAGACTCTGCAGAGCTCCCGCTGATTGGACGCACAGTCACAGAGGAGTTGCGTCTCCCTGTAGAGCCTCGGGTGCACAAAGTTGTTGCTGCTGCAAAAAAGCAACAATATGCTTGAAAATATTACAGTAAAAAAAGAAAAAAAGACAAAGACAGTTTAGTTGTGTCTCCGATGACGCGCTAATATAAATCATATGGAGAAACTGAGTAAAAGATCCTGCGTCAAAACAAAACTTTTCCAAAACTTTCAGAGGATTATTATTATTATTATTATTATTATTATTATTATTATTATTATTATTATTATTATTATTATTACTTTTAAGTTTAAAAAGCCATTCAGGTTGGTGATGCCACACAAAGTATTGACGCATAAACAGTATTATGAGGTCATTTTATTTCTGAAGAAGCAGAGCAGCCGAGGTTTGTGTCAAGAATACTTAAGTCGGCTTTGGGTACGCTGGGGGGGTTTATACGCCTCTTGCATCTCAATGTGCTCTCCTTTTCATACGGTAAAGAAAGGCCACATGGCGTGACGCGCAGCACTGGGGAGCGCCGAAGGTGCACAAACACAGCCACCAGTTTGATATTTCCATCTTCAAAAAAACAAAAACAAACCGGTTCTGTTGGTCGGTTTCCACGCCGGGTCAGTTTATATATGGACCGTTAAATATACGTGTCATACGGAATTTTCTGCCACGGGGCTGCCGCGGATTTAATGGCCTTTAGAGAGTAAAACATCGACTGAGACGCCTGAAGTTTTGAGACCGGAGGAGAGAGCCAGGTGCGGCCCAATAAATGTGCTAATTTATGTTTTTCAGTGGATTTGTCTTGGATCTCATCCAAAAAGGTAAAAGATAAATAGGCACAAAAATGCAGCATAAACGGAGGCTTTTATAAAAGCATCTAGATGCATCTACCCTGCATTATGTTCAGGTATCATTTCCAAAGTTTTCTTAAGATTTTTTTTTTCCTGTTTTAGGTTTTAAGTTTGAAAAGTGTTTTTCAGAAATAGAAATATATTATTTAACATAGCAGGTGTTATAACTCATATGAGCTATTATTAGACTGTTGTAAAGTTTTGTATGGGGGGGTTAAAATTTATTCAAGTACTTTAAATTCAAAGGAGATTCACTGAAAAATAGATAGACAGATAAAAGTTTACTCTGAAACACAGTTAAGAAATCTTTTTTAGGAATTGTTTTGGTAAAATGTTTAATTTTCCAAGTTATAAGCTCATTTCCAATTAAAATGAAAAAAATGGGCCAGGAGGCTCTGCAGCATCCCTTCAAGAGTCCAGAGACCTTTCTTAACGCTAAGGGTTTGATCAATGATGGAGCAAAATGACACACTCACACCAACAACACAACAGCTTAGCTAAAGGTATCATCACAGGCTAAATTACACAATAAATTACACAGCATAATAAAGCAACTGCAATGAGTAATTCACTTTATAAAAATGCTAAAACTCGGCTGATGAGTCCTTAAACTTTTGAATGGTACAAGAATAAGAAATGTAGTGTTAAATACTAAGTTAAAGAATAACCAAGGTGCAACTTAATAATTAGATGCAAGTTTGTGGTTAGCTTTATATTTGGTAATCAATAGTCAAGTGATGCTTTACTGGTTCAATAAGCATAATATGAGTTGACAGGCTGTGAAATATCTCTTCAGCTGGTGCATTCTTATTTAACATAACACTTGTTCATACCTATCATTAATAAAAGGTTCTTATCAAAATACAAGTCTGCTCTTGTGAATGTTAATAACTTAATGAAATATTTTTTTTCCAGTCATGTTATAACATGTTTGTCACTGTGTATTATTTTGATTTTTGTGAAATATTTTGTTTTCTCAAGGGCCCTCTATAAGCTCCTGACTGAGCCCATTGATCTTAAGGAGGAACCACAGACAACTTCATCATCAATAAACAGTATCTCTGTCTACAGTTCCATTAATGGTTTGTAAGTGGTCTGCACGGCATCAGTAAATGATTTATTCAGAGACATCAAGGTCACAAGTTACAGTCTATATGACTGGATGATCACTGTAAGAAACTAGTCATCATGCAAAAGGAGGATATACCAGCCAGAAGAACTTTGTCAAAAGTTTTTAATGGTTTTTGATTTTTACAAAGTATTAGCAAATGGTTTTAAGCATTATTAAAGCTGTTTACAACATATAAATGCAAACATACAAGTAGTTATTTATTCCACAGTTTATAAAACTTGTTTATTGTTGAGCTGTGTTCAATAAAACACAGTAAAAACAGAGAAGCTGCACAAAAGCACCACAGTGCTTCACATTTCCATCCTACCAGCACAATGTAGAGAAAACCAGACGAGTCGGGGAATGCAGTAATGTTTTTCATGTGTTGTGCTGGCTGGTCACAGCACTGGGTCCTCTATTTGTTATTCATGAAGGAAGCTGGGTGAAGAGGCCTTCTTATGATGCACATTTTTTCTCTGTGCTCTCTCTCTTTGAGAAACTGCTTGACAGCTAAGCAAAAAATATGTTTCAGTTGAAGTGAATGCAGCAATTAATCCGGCATAATAAGCATGAGGCCGTCAGCTAATTGACATTGTTGTTTCTTTTAAATCATCTTCAAATCATTTACACAGAGACTTTCTGTCTCTCTCTCTCTCTCTCTCTCTCTCTCTCTCTTTCTCCTACACTTCGCCCTCTGTTGAGTCTTCAATATGCAGATCGTCCATTTCTGCCCCTGGGCTATTTTCTTTGGTAGACTTTTGAAATATGCAAATGCATCCAACAAAAATTGCGAAGGAGAAAAGAAAAAAAAACCTTCATCTGGGCACCAGGAGTTTTCCATTCAAAGAAACAGATGATTTTCTCTTGTTCATGCTCTTGTTCTTGTTGTGTTTGCTTTATCAGTCAAGGGTCCGTCTAATTAAGCAGAGAGACAGACAAACACAAATTAGGCATAAGAAAATCAAAAAAAATTTTTTGAAGAGAACAAGAGTTGATGGTTTTGGTATCTAATTATTATGCTCAGAAAAATTCTTTCTAGAGACAAGATCACACTGTAAATGGCCTTTCGATGTTTTCAGGTAATATATGTCCGTCTGTGCTGTTTACAGAATGAGCTGCACCGAGCGGCCTGTCTGCACCGGAAACAAAGCTGAGAGAACAGAACTTATCTCTAGTGGCTTTAATCCCCGTGTTCTTTATATTCCACCTCTTCAGTGTCATCCTGTGGTTCTGATCATGAGTGTGTTTGACCTTCAGCTCTCCCTGAGTCAGAGAGATCCTTCACAGCGTGAGTCTCTACCCACAACCCCCTGCTGTGTGCTCAAATCAGAAGCAGAGGCAAAAAGGGGAGAAACACAAGGAGAGACAAAGTGTTGCAGTCGGGGTATGTATGTATATATACATACATATGTATATATATATATACAGATATTATATACGTATAAAGAAGCAAAGCGATAAGGAGAAAGAGAGAAAGAGTGGAGAAATAGAAGCTATGCAGGGGAAATGATCAAAGTGTATCCATTTCCTGAGTCTTTATTCACAGAGATGTTGAAATATAAGACAAATGTGACCAATAATATTCAAGTTTCTCTCTGAGGTTTGGCCACATGTCTGGATGCGCTGTGGTGTGCCGTTTTAAATTGCTCCTCAGCCAGTAACTGAGCTTGAAGATGAGTCATCAGGCGTGAAAAGTTTGCTGGGACAGCCATCCATTTCTTAACTGTGCTTGATGTGGTGAAATTACTCATCTCAGAAGGGAGAGCAAGAGGAAATGAGAAGAAGGGGTTGTGTTTACCACACAGGAACAATAGTCTGTTCCCAAATCCAGCTGTGACTTAAATGATGATACCCATTGTACAGATGCACTGGTTAAACACTGTTGTGGTTTGTCCCATTATGTATTAATAGGTGGAAGTTAATGTGTGAAAATTACATTCATTAATCCCAGTGGATCATTTGAGAGGGGCTAAAGTGATGAGGAACAGCATGGAGAATACAGCAGGGAAATGGTACAAAGACATCACTCATTTTTCTTTTTTTTGCAATGTGCACGTGTGTTTTCGCTGTGCGTTCGTGTGTGCTTGCAGGTGCCTGTTGCTAAGTGTCTATGCGCATTAGCATAATGGCGAAAGACATTCTTGGAATGATGGCCTGTTACGAGCAGACGTCTTCGCTGAATATTTATGCTAAACGAAACAAAATGCAGAGAGAGAAGAGAAACATCTGGGCTGTCACAGGAGAAAAACAGAGGAAATTGAGAAAAGATGAGACTTGTGGGGTTTAGTGCATTCAGATAAAGTCACTGCCTAAACGAAAAATATAGTGCTTATATGGCTACACAAAAAATAAGACATGAAAGTTGGGTTAAAGGAGAGGAAGCCAATGAGTTTTTCATTTCCTTTTAGCTTAAACCGAAGCTCATGAACTGAAATAGAAATAAAAGGAAAATACATTGTGACTTCATCTGCAGTTGTATTTGTATCTTCCCTCTATGGTATCTGATGAATTTTCAGCCATGTTCTCTCTCTCTAAAGTTCCCATGCTGTCCATCGAGTATGACTGCAAACAGTATGACAGAGAAATTTAGTCAGGAAATACCTGCAGCTCCGCGGCCTGTGGCTACAGACAACCGTAGCCCTGTACCAAGGCCCAGTGCTGAGCCAAGTCAAACAGCGGGTGTCCCTGAAGGGCCGGTCTGGCCCAGTCTGGCTGGCCCTGCACTTTTCATGAATGGACAGATTTCTCTCTGAAGCTCCCACCGAGGTCCACGTGGTCATAAAGGCTCTCTGTAGTTAGGATGATTTCTCAGGTGGCTTTGGAGGTAAAGAAGGAAGTGTCAGATACTGATATATTAAGTGACTTGTGCTACAAGTGGCAGAATAAACCATTCACTTGGCATTTTGATCACAAGCTCCTATTATACTGCGGATCATAGACGATGACTTAAAATCAGGCACAAAATTGAGATTTAATTTATTAGTTAAATCAAATTATGAACATCAATTTCCTTTTGGGTCTTGTTTTGCTGGACCTTCAGGGACAGCCACACAATCTCTGTGCCCAAATTATAAAACAGTTCATATTAAATCCAACCTGGGATTATTCAGCAGGGTTGAGGACAACAGGCTGAATTAATAATGCCTCTTTCGTTCAATCGTTTGAATCATCAGAGCAGCTTGAGGACGGCGTAACAAAAGAACACTCCTGAATATAGTGATGATAGTGTGAATGTATCAGCACTAAGTGGCGCTGCGCAGATCAGCTGAGGCATCAATCAAGACACCTTACAGTTAAATCTAATTAAATAAAAAGCAATCAATGGATTTAATCGCAGCAGGTTAAGGGTGTCATGCAGCACTGGAATTAACACTTATTCACTGCACAGTGAGAGGAGTTTCACAACTACACTGCACACTTCAAGAGTTACATCTCCCATTATCAACCTCTTTAGGATAAAAGCTAAAAAGGCTATTTTTAGTCACTCGCAACAACTTTAACATCTTCTCAAAGTGACACATTTTGTGTTTTACTCAAAGACAACATGCAGACTGACTGATGAAGTTCAGTAACGATGAAGGTTTGGAGTAAAAAAGACATTATCACTTCCTGTTTCATACACTGTTTACATTTATGCAAAGTGTCTTCTATTCCCGTCAGTGCATATTTCCTTACTTAGGTCAGGCCAATTGGAGAATGAGCCATTCAACCTGACACACTGCACCATGCTCCACTGAATATGATCTTTGTTTATTAAACTGCTGCTGCTCTCTAATAAGGCACTCTATATCTGACTATCAGTAATAATCATACAGTGCATCCTTGAGGCACAAGCTCTCAAAGGATCCGTCTTCAAATGCCCTTCACTATTAAGTAACATGCTATAAGATTATAAGCTCTGGAAAATCAGGATAATGGCAGCAGCCAGTTGCTCCTTTAAACTTGATACATTTCTTCAGTTTTATTTGTCATTTTTGGCTTTATGGCTTAAACACGTGTAACCCATGAGAAAATACACTTGTCAACATTGGAAAAATAAATGTGGGCTTTGGACTGAGAGCAGCCAATTTTTGAGACAATCACTGCCCACGGCACCTTCTGACCACCCAGCCAGACCAGCCTGACTGCTCTGAGAGGAGAGGGAAGAGAGGTGGGATTAGAGCCATTAGCTCAGCTCGGACTCAGGACTCCTCCTGGCTAATACTGGGTTTTGGGAAAATGAAATGGATAATATAGGACCCTTGCTGGCCAAACAGTGGAAAATAAGAGGTTGTTGTGTCTATGTTTTTGCAAAGAAATATCCTCACCAACAACATCCCAGATTAAGTTGTAGCACATGATAGGCGGATCATGTTTTGAGCTCAGTGACATTTGATGCTCAAAGTAGTTAAAGTTGATTGACAGTGTTTCCCAGATGTCAGACATTTAATGTGATGCTGTCAACCATATTATCATCACTTTCTTGTTGCTGTATTTGCATGTATGTGTGTATAAATAACAGTAATAATTGTTCTTTTTTATCCCATTCTATTCCCAACTTATATATCCTATGTTTTTATGAAGGGTCAGGAAGTTTCATTTCACTTTGCAACGCTGTATATGATTTTACTGTCAAGTAAGTTTTAACATGCAATACTTTGCATCAGTGCTGTGGTGCATGTCAGTCAAAACATGAAGAACAGAAGAAAATGGTACTGCAATAAAAAATCTAAAATAGAAATTTACAACAAAAATCAATACAATAAAGATTCCACAGTGTACAGAGCTGTGCAGCTCTTAAAATATAAAATTTACAACCTTTTGTACAAAAAGCTAATAAGCTGGTCATGAAAGAACTTCCACACTTCTTTTTTGTGGCCAATACAGATGAGAAGTCAACATTCTATGAAGGTAATTATGTCAGCTGCTCAGCTCACATGCCAACAGATCCATCTCCATGACAAACAAACAACATGGCTGAAGGCCTTAGAAAAAGCTAGAAAGTGCATTTTGAGTCTAGGTTCTTTTGTGAGCCTTTAGATTATCAGGTTTTTAAAAATCCATACTGATCCAGCTACAGAGCATCTGGACCAAAACTACATTAATAACTGATCAGCAATTACAAATGCAACTACAACTCAGATTAGGGGTCTTTTTAATTAGGGAGTTGCTGTTTAGGCCCAGTTCAAACAGCACAGCCCAGATTGTTGTTGTGGAGCATGAATCAGTGAACCAAAAGCTCCTGTGTTTTTCCATTCATGATGCTGCTCTTTACCAAGAACTTCAGTGGAAACTCAAATTCATACAGTTCTTCCCTCGGCATTCGTCAGCCCTCGTCTGCTCTACAGAAATTTATAGTTTTATTGGTGCTTGCGGTCTCAAACTTTTTTATTACCTAACTGCAGACATTTCTAGATTCCAAGGCTTTTAACTCACACACACACACTTGCATGTGTGTGCTGACAGAAAGAAGAAATGTCAATGGAGGGCCACAACTTTCACCTGTGACAAGCCTTTGTTGGCTGCGGTGTTTGACTTCCCATCCTTGAGAACATGTCCTGCAGGCCCAGCAGCTCACCTTGTGCCATCAGACTGGCCCCGAGCGCTAACATCGCACGAGCGGGATCAGAGACGACCTTGGCATGCACGCAAAGAAAACACAGCCTACTTCAGCGTGTCTCTTTGATGTACATTATCAAAGACCTTTCTCCTCCTCTCCTCCCTGGACCAAAGGCTACTATTGTTTTTGTTGTTGTTATTGATATTGTTTTCCACCCTTATAGCACAAAGCAGTCTGACCATGACTCTGATGCTAATGCGGAGGTGGAGAGGGTGTTTTAATGAGCTGCAGAGTAGATCAGACGAGCTCAGGGGGGTTAGAGAAAGGGAATAGGTAGCACTGAACATCAAAACACTGCTAGTACTTCAGCTCCTGCTTTCTATCAGCCATGACCTCTCAGCGAAGCACCGGCTAGAGGAAGTGAGAAGGAAATTATTAATTTTTCACTGAAAAATGAACAATACATGAAAAAATCTACTGAAATGTTATAGAAGAATAAATATGGACAAGTATATTGTTTAGTTTGGCCACCATTAATAGGCAGTTGATCAATAATCTTTCTTTTTAACCATTGAAAATAAATAAAGACAGACAACGCATCTCCACTTTCTCCAAATGTAAAAATGTAAAGCCAAAATAAGCATTGTATGGGCACTGTCAACTTGAACTGGTGACATCATCACATCATCGCAGTCTGTCCAGTTATGATTGGTTGACAGAGTTGCGGTTCAGAAGACCCGCCCATCCAGAGGCCCAACACTTTTTAGGGTTTTAGCTGTCAATCATGGCTTTTCAATCCCTGTTTTTAAGCAACAATGACCAACTTAAACTAAACTTATAAAAAAATGAACACCTGAACATTCAGCAGCTTGATAAAAACTACCCAAATGACAGAAACTGTCTTTGGGGAGAGTTTATTTATTTTTTAACCTTGACAGTGTTTACCTTTGAGTTAACAGAAAGCAGCAGGATGTAGGAAGTTATCTTGGGGATGTGTGCAAAATTGTCTTTCAAGGGCTTGTCAAATCAAGAAATCAGTCCAAATTTACATTAACATCACACTGATACATTGATTTGTTCTCTAAAGCAACTGAAAACTATATGGAGTGGTACTCTGAGATACTATATTTGTACACAATTGTAATCATAACATGTAAATCTCAGGTCTTTCATTTTGTTTCATCATGTTCTCCATCTTTAGAGCTACATGCTGTTAAACACACACTATGAATTATTGATGAGGACATGTAAAGACACATGTAAAGACATGTGAGACATTCGATTTGTTTAAGTTTAAAACCTTCAATGTACTGAGCAGAGCAATATGTAGCAGATAAGGAACATTACGGGAGGAGTTTTAGTGATATGCACATCCACATAACACGGCCTTTCCGAAAACTTTTTGACTGTTTTTGAAACCAAAACTTAACTTAAATGGGCTCCACTTCTTGACTCACACATTAAACAGTCTGAATCACAACACCAAAGTCACCGAAATTGCTGCCAGAATTTCTATGACTTATTTCACTCTAAGCCATACTTACAAAACATTTCTGAGTCTCTAATGTGAGGTCAAAGGCCACATATCAAAGCATCACTCTACAAGTTTCCTAAACAGTTTTCCTGAACTAAATCCAAGTTCTTTTTTTGTATCAAAGACGATGATCATCTGACTAATCACAATAAATCTAAAAACAATTACTCAGAATATTAGTTTTATGTCAGTTCATAAGTCTTAAGGAAGATTCACATCATCTCAATTATTTAGCCATTTTCCCATATTCATCATTGGCTCATAAGAACTTAATCTACAAAATTAAAATTTTGATAATTTTGCAGTTATTTTTACAGAAACCAAAATGTTTGACAAAATGAAAGTCAGACAGTTAAGAAAGATCGCACTTCATCTTAAGAGGGACGTGAATGTTTAGATGAGCAAGTTTTATAATAATCCATCTAGTGATTGACAAGATGTAACACCAAGACCCACACAACCTCATGGTGCAGAAAAAGTTAGCAGATAATTTAAGTCTTAATCATTCACCGTCTGAGATCCATGAACATCTGTATAAAATTATGTACTAATCAATCTAAAGGATGCTGAAAGATTTCACTGGACAAACGAAAACTGCTCATGGTGCAACAGAAAAAGTCAGGTGATCAACAAAGCCACTGTTTTTCACATCCTGGGGCCCAGGAACATGTGTACAAAATAATTTGCAATCCATTCAACAGTCTGGACCAGGATGACAGTGGTGAATGAATTTATCCTGGGATGGAAAAATTTCCAAAGCAAATCATCCGAATCAACTGTAAATACACAGTATAGGCACCATGTGAGTAAAGTGTGACACACACATTTTATTAGTGTTTTAATTGTCCTCCTATCAAAACTGAAAAACAATAGAAAAGTGGGAATTTATCATGTCTCAGAGACCCCAAACCAGGTTAGAGTCAAACACAGAAAGCAAAGTGTGCTCGAACAAGGCAGATGGGAGGCAGGAAAAGAAAAGACTTGTTTACCTTTCCTCCCCTTCTGGGTCGAGGGGGATTCATTAGCTGCTGTGTAAATCAATCTGCTTCTCCTTAAAGGCCTGTCAATTTAGCCCTGATGTCTGGCAGCCTGACATCGCTCACTGGATATTTAACTTGAAAGCCAATTAATCATCATGATTAATTCACTCACAAACCACATGGAACTGTTCGGCTTCACCTTAAGGAATAAGAGCCAAACTCCCCAGACTTGAAAAGAGAGAGAAATGAGGAGTATTGAAAGTCTCACGGCTCCATTCACTCTTGATCAGCCTCTCAATGCGCAGTTTCAGCTGCAAATCCACACTCTTCTCTCTGCACCACCATAGCAACCACATGAGCTCCATCTTCTCCACCACAAACACTTCTGTGCACCTCCACAGACACAACCCTGGTCCATAATTATAGAGCGACGCTTGTAATTGGCTTTACTCTTCAAATCTATATTGAAACTGTGTTCTAATATTGATTTGAAGAAACTGTGGTTGGAACTGTGAATATGTATTTGCTTGCACGAATAATGAACTCACTCTGACGTATGAAGAAAAACAGCAATTTTCAACACACTGGCGGGCTAATATTTTCTTAGCTTAATGTTATATTTCCTCCTCATTCTCAGTGAAAAGGTGGGATAACACATTAGGAAAGTGGAGTGTGAATATGTATTCTATTCAGCACTTTATTATAATCTTCTAAAGCCTCAGCTGAGGTAATGGAAATGACCTAAACTGTGTGCAGAGTTACTGAGAAAGACGGTTCCTACTATCAGCAAAAATAGGGAAAAAAAATGATTTCCGTGCTCGTCAGTCATCTATCATTTTTCCTCTGCTAATTCACTGAGGGAAGAGAGAATTCAATCCATACATTAAGTGTGATAGGCTTTGTGAACTTTGTATGGTCTCTTAGCACAATTTATCCCTAATTTTACAACCAAACTGAAAATCAAGCCGTAATAACACTGAAAGGAAAATCCCAAAATGTCTTTACAAATTCTGCACTGACTCGTTTGTCCCCTCCTGAGGCTTTCAATGTGATTGGCCAAGCTGACTCAACAAAGTAACAAAGTCAAAGGTTAAATGATTCATGACACCGATTGGCTGACGGATGACTTCCTGTTCCAGCCTTTCTTATATAGCTGCACACTCTAAGAAGACTTGAGCGGCGAATCAATCAATCAATCACATCGCCCCTGACAACTGTGATCCATTGAGAGAACATTCTTTAGTTGCTGTCTAATCACTTTTGAAGCAGGCAACGATCACTGTCATTGTAGTGTCCAAGTGTAAAGGCTAACGCTTCTACTCCAGACGCTGCAGATTTCTCAGTGTCTGTGCACCTACGCCGAAGGCGAAGGATTCTTTGTGCGTCAGAGCATCTGTTAAACACATGCCACAACTTTAAATTATACACACACTGGAGGGAATGAACACTTTTCTGCCCATTCTTAAGCAAGAAAGAGATACATTCACTTTTGGGATGTGTATTGCGGAGGTAGTGGATGTATAACGCTGGAATTCAAAGCGGCGCTATGTAGAAATTTAGTATTTCGCTTGATTTGCACATGCTGTAAATAAAAATTCCAGGTTTCTGTAAAAATATTGTCAAATGAAATGTACCTCCTAACTATAAACAGAACTTGGTGGCATCATACCCATGTTATGTCTACATCTTTAAGTAAAACTGCTGTTGAGATGTTGAGAAATGTTTTGCCATACAGATGTAAAGGTTTGCTCAACACCGCACACAACCTAGATCAACAGTATGCTAAGCTAACATAACCTGAACCACAAATAAAACCTTATAAAACCTGGGTATAACATTCACCAGCCTGTTTGTGTTTCTGAGTCTGGCTCTGGTTTTGGTGTCCTTCCAACTCTGCTCCTCACAAGGTTTCTTCACTTCGGTTTTCTGTGCTTAGCTTTACCTTTTTTGGTATTCTGGCACCACTCTAATCAGTGATATTTCCAGCAGAGGTCAAAGACGCCGACTACATGCTACCTACAGGATATTGATAAAGTTACATCTTTAGTGTTTGGATTTACATTTGTATGCAGCGCTCAACAAACCCACCAAATGTGTGTAAATCCATGTCTTAAAATGCTCCTACTTGAAGGCACCACTTTTGCAGTTTGAATAATGTTTGCTCAAAAAGTACAGCATCCAGCTATTTCAAAATAATTATCAAGCCATTTAATAAACAAATAAAACTAAACGTGTTATTTTTAAAGTTTTGCTTCTTTAACAGGTGCACATGTGCATCAGGTGGGAACTGAAAGTGAGAGAGCATTAAGAGATGGACATGAACATGTTGGTAAAAAAACTATAAAATGTTATAAGTTGTAAAAACTGAAGTTGAAGTGCAACAAAGACTAACTTGTCCTCACAGTTCTTAAAGAGGTTCATAAATCACATTACAGCTCTTATAATTTATGGATCCACCTCTCTTGACAGACAACAACCCATCAAAACAGCCTGCACACACACACACGCACACACACACACACACACACACCACCATATGCAACCTCCTGCTGAGCCAAACTCTGCACCACAGTCCGCCAGGCAAGCTCCAGCCTCTATTTGAAGAGCAGGACATGAAAGCAACTGCAGACCCTCCACGTGGGCTTGTATCGGATCTTAATTAAAAAGCCTCGCATATTATTTGCTCTAACAAAGGGAAATTTGGGGGTTCATTTAAATCCAATTAGGACTGTGCTGATGCCTCAGGAGATGAGAGAGTAATTGCTGTTTGAACACGAAGGTCTTTGTTCTGGGCTCTAGTAGATTGATAAAGGCAATAAGCACACAATGTGAGGCGACTGGAGATGGGAAGGGGGCTGTGAACTTACAGTGTGAAGGCTTCAACACGCCAGGACCATATAACAAGACAATTAGCAGTATGGAAATTGTTTCTTGTTGTGATCTGAAAAAAATGTTACTTAGCTCCCTGTGCTGCAGGTGTGACTGGAAAGATCACTGGAGTTAATTGCTTCAGTCATTATTACCTGATACCACATGCGGCGAGCCTCGGCGTAATCAAAGTGCAGACTGTTAGTGTGTAATTTCACTAAATGAAATGCATTTCCAGTTGTTATGTGGTTATAATCAATCATCCACTATTAATGTCATACTTGTTTAAAAGAGGCTCAGGTGTTCACCTCCAATTGACCAATGTGAGTGGTGGTAATGACCAATCACGTACCTAACGCCCCCAAACCCTCCACACACACTCACACATGCACACACACTCCACTCTCTTTCCTTTCATTGGTTAGCACTTCCAAGTTCAAGCATGTTATTCAACATGAAATAACCTGACATGCCAGATGTAATTTTTCACAAATCCACAGGATTTATTTCACATGTCCAGCATCTGGAAGGGGCAAGTCTTTTTTAAAAAAAAAAAAAGGTTGGAAGGTGACTGGACGAACATTTCTCTTGCTGAGGCCCGTCAGGGAAAGAGCGAATACATCTTTTCTATTATCAAGAAAAGCCTTCAGTGCCGCTCTTACTCTTTTAAAGAGAAAAGGTTGTCCAGGTCTGATAAAACTGCCGTTATTGCAGCATCCACGCTAACCTCCTTGGCAGCCACCATTGTTTTCAAGCTTGCAGCCACTCCTGGCTTTCATCAAAACTAAACCACACCCTTATCTACCACAGCTTTCTCTGCAAAGGACACCAAGTGGTCCGCTCATATTCTGACGGGACACAAACAAATCCAGTTGGAGCTTTTTAAGATGGACCTGCAACAGCCCAGAGATATTTATGTTCAGTTGACTGACTGTCGTTGTGAAATGTGATAATAAATGATTGTTTGTCTCCGTGTGTCAGCGCTGTGATGAACTGGCAACCTGTTCAGGGTGCAACCTGCCGCTCGGCCACTGTCAGCTGGGATCAGTCACAGCCCCTCATAACCTTGCAAATGCTAAACGGTTATGGATAATAGATGGATTAATATTTGCTTAATGGTGAGCAGAAGTTTGCTTTCTCTGTGGTATCTAGAATCAACAACACATCCCAACCCATTATGCCTTCACATCAGGTTTGTACATACACACATAGGCAGAGATAAAACTGCCATGATCCCTCACCTTTGACCTGGTGGTTTATTGATTGTGTCTGGTTGTGTCTGATGCCACCGTGCCATAACAAGTGAGGAAAAGGACATTTTTTTGGCTCATAAGATTACTTTAAATTATGTCACAGTTCAAGAAAGTTTAAATCACCATTAAAGAAATAGTCTGAATTTTAATTACTATGTTAATTCACTTTCTCGCAGTGAGTTGGATGAGAAGATCGATACCACTCGTTTCTGTGTGTTCAATATAAAGCTCCCACTAACATGAGCTTGTTTTTGGATCATGATTACTAGCTGAAAATTCCTTATAAATCTAGTTTATACAGTTTTCTTAAAGGGCTTCAATTAATGCAGCCAATAAGATTTTTGAAACGCATTATCCCAAAGTGAGGATTTGAAGCAGCCACATTAATAAAAGGTTTAATAAAAATATGTAACTTTGATATCTGATTAAAATTTAATTTTACTAAAAATGAAATATGGACACACACTGTCTATTTTTTGTTTGTTTGTTCCTCTCTGTTAATTTTATCCATCTGTATGTTTGAATTAGTGAGCTCGCATTAGTTTTATTTACTGTTTCCAGCCCAGTGTCACAGTTGGTAATGTGGTATCCCGCAGCTAAACAGAAGACCCTTGAATTTGGAGCAATATTCTCCATTTCTAAAGAATTGTCCTCTGTTATATGAACACAAAGAAAACAACGGCTGCTTGATACTGTGATCCATCACCATGTCTCAGCTTGTGTGTGTGTGTGTGTGTGTGCGTGTGTTTAATGCATGCTCATGTAATTAAATTACCAGATCGATACCACTGTGCTGCTACTAACCTGCAACAACTGCTTCTTAAGAGAGTGGAAAATATTCTTATTTCCTTTTTCTTCATTTCTGTGTTCTTTCTCTTCATCAAGTCTCCCTCCAGTCTCTCACACTGTGGTCACACCTGTCAGGTAAAGCAGCACTCACGCTAAAACTTTTTTATTTATTTATGCCCCCCTTTCTCTTGAGCTCTGTGGAGGAGGCAGTTTGTTGAGGAGCAGGGGAGCTAGGACACTAAAACACTCAGCACAGGTCTTATCTGAGGCCCCTCGGAGGCCAGAGGTCACATAATGGAGGTTAAAGGGCAGCTCTCTGGCTTTAGGCCACGGTCAAGGCAGCAGAGGTCAGTATCTGAGTTGTCAGCTTCATCCTGCCCTTGGCCTTGAGCTGATCAATAACAGCAGGGTCTCTGCTTGCCTCAGCCAACGATCAATGAGGCATTTACATTTAGCCCAGTCACTCAAACACATATCCCCATATTCCTGCATTTCCCCAGCACCCCTCAATCTGTGGACAATGCCGCTTATTTTCTCCCAATAATTTTTGTCTCATTCGTCCATCTTCCCTCAGTCTGTACTTTATTGTTCTCTGAGTAGAAACTCTCTCATTGCTCCAAAGCAATCTTTTTTATTTGTTTGTTTCGGGTATATCACATTTATCAGGATGGAGATCAATTCATGAGCTCCTTTCCTTTCTCTTGTCAGATTTGGTGCTCCTCTTTCTTCAGTTCTTCAGGTAGAAGTTTTACATACAAATGTTGTTAATCATTGTGATGATGCACAAAAATTGTCTTTCAATATGATCCCTGTTAGGACTCTGTGCTTGGCTCATGGCTGTTTCGTTTTCTGCTTAAGAGCGTCCTCTATTAGCTCATTTCTGCTGTTTTACCACTGTCATCTGCCTACAGTGTTCAGGTATCATGGCTATAAATTGTCAAGTAATTTATTATATACAACTCTAAAATATTTTAAGGAAAAAATGCAGCTGAATCACTGCGGTTATTCCCATATTTCACAATGCTGCAATAGACCAAGTTTTTTAATTTATGCTGCTGTAATCAATGGATCACATGCCTACCTCTATGTTAAATTCATCTCACTCATATAAAACCACAGAAACTGAGAATTATCACCTGACTCTGCATTTCCCCTTTGCTTTCGAACAGCTTTACCATTTAGGTTCACTTTTACAATTCTCTCAGTATCTTTCAATTGTGGCTTAAGTCTAACAGTGTATTTATAGGACTGAAAAATCAGAGTTTTTGTTAGAACAGTCTGCAGTGATTTGCTTCCCCTCATCAGCTTTTATCTAGTCTCTCATTCCTCCCTGTTTGGCGCCCTCGGCTTCACCGCGAGTTGCTGCTATCATGACCCTCCTTCCATCCTCTGCAGCTTCTCTGTGACATGGGACAAACTGAAGCTACGATGTTTGGACAGTGTTTCCTATTAAATGGACTTTTCTTTATATTCACACATGGTGCATTTCCAGTCCCAGAGCAATTATACACATGACTACACTTGGAGCTAAAGGAACCGGCTGAATCTTTATCACCAGCCAAAGAGCAGCAGCACCGAAGTGAGCGGTCTGCCTTCTGTGCTTGTGTCTGCATTCCCAGTCAAAGAAGAGGGAATATTACTCTGTCCTAATCAAATGACCAGGATTCGGACATGAAAAGTGAACACAGAGCTCAATTAATATTTTGCACTCTTTGCAAAATCACTCCACTGCAAGAGCTGAGATAATTATTCACGAGCCTACAACTCAAAGTTGGTTTCAACTTGGTAACAGAAACTAATAGCTACATAGAAGACACACTGAGTGACAGTGACAAGAGAACAACAGAGATGAAACTGTTGTGATTTTATGAAAACTGTACATCAATTTGTTAGCATGTAAAAATCTACAGCTAGCACCAGGCGGGCAAATATGCTCCCAAATATGCTTCAAAAGCTGCATTGTCCATCTTCCCCTTTCAAGATTTTACTGAATGGTCTAAAAAACAAAGGGCGTCTTTCATGACAAGGACAAACCTGCACTGAAATCAGTGGCAGCATCCTTTAACAGCCTTTCCTTCCTGATATTTCCAGGTCTTAGCCGTGTCAGAAGATCTGGCAGCAGCTAAGATGAAGGCAGAACGTTTGAAGATGAGGAAAGATGTTTGAACCTGCACCCTCTTTTCTGTATCCCAGTGGGAAGTGTGTATGGGAAGGCGAGTCATGTATTATTTAGAGTCAGATCTGCCTTTGTGCTTGATCAGAGTTTGATTGAGAGAGGCTGTGACTGGTGGTTTCTTTCCCTGTGTAAGAACGTCTGCTCAGGAATTAAGGTGAACTTGTGACCTCCACAAAGGACTCGGTCAATACCTGCACACACTGAATGCAAAGTGCAGGAAATGCTTTACACTCCTTTGTCATCATGTGCATGGATAGGTAATGCTATCAAATACTTAGGAAACATTACTCCACTGCATTATGTTACCGGACGGTTGTGGGATTACCTGCAGTCCTTGTGGGATTGTTTTAAACACATGAGTATTGGTGATGTGTTAAAACCACAGGGAGCTGCGTTTTAGCCAATCCCTAATTAAAGTAGAAACTCCAAGCGGCGTGCCCCTCCACTGTTCAGCAAACGAGCCATAGCTGATATGCTCTTTAAGTCATTAGCAGCTCTGATTCATAGCCACAGCACCTTGTTAACAGAACAGGGCTCATAATCCCAAGACAAGACGCTCCGGTGCTGGTGGAGCTGTTACTCCAGTTCAAATAAAGTGTGTAATTACTGTATCAGACTAAATTATTATATTCATTACTATTTACTGTTGATGGTGTCATGTTCACTGATAAAGCAAGAGGAATAGGGATTAGGGCAGTATGACCGGGGTGTCACTTATTTAGATCACGAGTTTGTTTCCAGCTTTAAAACACAAATTCACCTTACACTGAGCTTCTCTAAGCATTAAGAAAAAAGAAACTCCTCTATATTAGATTTTTTTGACATGACACTACGAAGCATAGAAATCCACCTGAAATTGTAAATGTGGATGATCTAAAACCATCAGATGCAAAGCATATTAAATTTATAGTGTCATAATGACATGTTGAGTCATAACCTCTCAAAAAACTCAAACTTCTAAATACCCTTTTTGGATGTTTATTTACCTCTGTTTGCTCTGAATATAAAAAAGGAAATCAATACGTGAAAATGGCTTTTACCTTGACTCATTAGTGCACTTTATTTAAAGATAAAAGAAGCTTTTTTCTACTAATGTTCCTTCCTCATCACCAAAATGTTTCCCATATTTTGTTTCAGCCCTACTAAGCATTTTGAAAGTGTTCAAAGACAAAAGATAGCTAAATAGATAGAAAGATAGATAGATAAACTATGTACAAGCACCTCATATAACCATACTTTAAAAAAAAAAATTAAAACCTGTCCTTTTGAACACAGAGGCTTTGTGGCTGCAGAAGAGGCTGCTGACAGTCTTATAAATTGCCTCAAGAGATGTCAGAAGAGCACAAGCTTGTCGATGTAAAACATCTGGGGCCGCGGAGTTTTGTACCTTATTTCACCCTATCAGGCCATAAAAAGACCGTTTTCATTTTTTCATATTCATTACTCCTTTACTCTAAGTAGCTTTGGCTGTGTCATTTGATCCAGAGGCATCAGATAAGAATAAATATGAAAAATGAAAAAATTATCCCAGAGAATCAGCTGATCTTTGCACTTTATTATTTGAATTACCAAAACAAATCAGTGCAGCTTTCAAAGAGATGCTCTCATTTAAAAAGGATGCCTATTTTCTTAAGGTCATATGTTGTTTTAATTCGTACAGTAACTTGCAGACAGCCGGTGAACCATGCATAAGTGCTGTAAATGGACAGAGGCTGCCGTACCAGGCAGGCTGCATTTGAATAACAAATTTGAACAAAAAGCAGGTTAACCTTCAAGCTACAGTGTACATTGATTCAGTATTAAATATGCATTCAGAAGATTTATTGTCTTGTGGTGATAGGTCTGTGAAGTTGGATTATGGCACCAAAAGATGGTTTATCCTGCCCCCCCCCCTCCCGATCCCTTCCTTGTCAACGCTCAGATCTACAATCAAGATAATCCATCATTGTGGCACATAATGCAAAAAAAAGATATTAAACTCACTGTGAGAAAATGTATTCTAAGGGACCGAAATGAGAGTTAAATGCTGCCTAAGCATTTCTTGAAGGTTAAAAAAGGAGAACACTGCAGGTGACACATCTTCAAAGATGACGATCAAGTAAATATGCAATCATAAGTGATGGACTCAAACTTCTTGAAAACCAAATGCATGTTTTATTTAAACTATAAATAGTGACAAAACTTAAAACTAACACAATGCAATGAAGCATGACATAAAAATAATTGTTGTTCTACTGCAGAAGAATGTTAATCCTGTTATAATAATGTCAGTCAGTTTATCCACTGTGCACTGCTTTCAGGACACAGACCAGTTAAGCATGAACATACTATATACATGAACATACGCAGTCCCAAACTGTGTCTTGGCATGAGAATCAACCAAAGCAAAATCCTCATAAAAGTAAAATCATATTTCATAAAATTCTGTTCTTCATTCGTTCAAAAATACAGTTAAATTAGTAAAAATTAGATGATGTGTTCTGCAAAGTTCAGGGCTGAAAAAAAAAAGATGTTTACTTTGAGCAATGGCAACATGTAGATGGAACAGATGGCAAGGCAGGGAGAGAAGAGTTCAAACATGAAGAAATGACAAGAGGCAGGAAAAACTGCAGAAAGGTCGGACGCAATACGGCAAATGAACAACACACTGCTGGATTTTTTCAGTTACAACAGGTAGAGTGAATTGTAGGGCATCATTTATGTCCAATGTTTCATTCTGGCCAATATCAAACCTTTACATGTTATTTCAGTCTTTTAATGACAGCAGGATGGAAGCTGCAGGAACTGAACTGTTCAATTCATGCTAAATTTCTTAATTTAATTTTGTATTAGTTAAATTTTTTATGCTGGCAGTGTAAAAAACACCATCAAATGAACAACAAGTGATTAAACTAGGTTAGGCTACTCTAGCAATAAAATATTAGACCGCTGTAGTATATTGATTTAACTCTTATTTTAAATGATAGATAGACACATAAATAGATAGTCCTTGTGTTACATAACAACTAGGCTCCAACAGGGCGAATCATTTTCCATCCACACTGTGAAAACCCTCCTTATTTATATCCAATATGTGTGCAGAAGCCCTGTCACTGAGGGTAATCCTTTCAGCCTGTGTGTCAGCTGAACAGATGCCCCCACTCGTCCCAGAGGCTCAGATGTCGCCATGCCAACAAGCAGGTGTCTTGGGCGGCGATGGGCAAGAGACTGGCATGAAATTTCCGGTTTAGTCTAAGTGTGGACTAGACCGGGGTCACACACAAGTTCAAACAAACGGATTCACAAGTTGCACCAGCAGATTCACAGGCTCGTACAAAGAGAGTCGCAGGTTACAAACTTTGGAGTCACAGGTTAACACATTACAGAGTCACGGCTAATTCAAACAGAGTCACAGGCTCAAACTACCAGAGTTACAGGCTGATATGGAGTCACAGGCAAATACAAACAGTTTCACAGGCTAGAACAAACAGAGTTTTTTCATCTCTTTTATTGTTGCTGTACACTCACTTGATGATGCAGAACAGCCCTCATTTGCCACTAAATGGCCACAATGTGCAGCACGATATTTAGTGCCTTCTCTGCAATTCTGTTGCAGGGCTGCGCAGTGGTTAGCACCGTCACCTGGAGGCCTTTCTGCACGCAGTTTGTATGTTCATGTTTGTAGCTGCTCCAACTTCCTCCCACAGTCCAGCAACATACAGGTTAAATTGCCCGTGGGTGTGAATGTGAGCGTGAATGGTTATCTGTTTCCCAGTAGTATAGCTAATGGATGGACGGATGGATGGATGGATGGATGGTAATTTTGGCAGAGCTCAACACAGTCTAGAGTGTAGTAAGGCTTTCCAGCAGGGTGTAAAATCCTCTGCTGCAGACTTTAATTGCTGCTGCCAGAAACAGGAGCAAAAGAAGCTACAGAACGTTTGAGTTTATTGACCAACACAGTGTTTGCTGACAGGTAAAGCTGTTAAGACACTGTAAGACAATAAGTGATTTGTAAATAATAGTAAGAAGAAGAAGAAGAAGAAAGCATAACAGCTGTCAAGATAAAAGATTTTTTTCCTGATATTCTTTTTATGATCTTCTTCTCTTATCATACCGTGAAAGTATTAAGTTTATCTTACATTTATACCTAGTCAAGAACAGAAAAATATTTAGCAACTGCTATGATAATTAATGTTTTGTCTCAGTGTTTTTTAGGCAGATACTGAAAATAAGCTAAACATAATGTAGTTTTAGCCCCTCAAATGTTAAGATTTACTGCTTTTAATTGATGTGCATCGATGTAAATTGAATATATTGTGGGTTTTTAACTGCTGATTGGACAAAGTAGACATTCAAAGACATCTGTAGGAACTACAATAGGCTCTTTGTTATCATTTTATGGTGCATCAATAATATTATCAGCAAATTGATAAAATAGTCTTGTGAAGTAGCCATGAGTTGCAGCCCTGAAGTTTGGTATATTGTTGTTGTCATGACAAATAGGTTTGCAAATTTCTTTCAGTGCATGTCAAAGTGAAAAGTCCCAGTTAGTGCTTTAGGGACGCACCATAATGTCTTGGTTTATGAGATATTTATTTATTTATCTTTGTTATGTGTTTAAAATTGTTTATAGTGACTACTTACATGTCTTAAAATTTGTCTTACATTTTCCGAAACCTTGAAAAAATATACAAGCACCAAACCAAACGCCCCTTTCAGAGTGTCACTAATTTCCGACAGAAAAGCATTAATATCAGTTATTTAGGAACCAAAACATACACTTACGGTGAGAAGTTGCATAGATCGCTTGGTCACCATCACTTTGTAAACCTTTTTATCTTTAGCTTGAACTGAACAATAACTGTTATGCCTTGTACAGATTATTTTTTCAGAAAGCTGCAACATACAAACTCCACTTATGTTTTTTAATGCACAGACATTTTAAATGTTGGTATGTAAATCTTAAGTCATCCCTCATGAGTGTGTGTGTATTTGTGTTTGTGGCTCCTAGAAAATGTATCTGTGATTATTCATATCATTCAGAGGAGTGATTAAATATTCCTTATACCCTCAGAGCAGAAAAACAAATGAACCACGGTTAAGTTCTAACGGGAGATGACAGATCTTTTAAATAATGTTTATTTATCAATGGTAACATTTACCAGCCCTGGTATGATCCCTCTGGCATCCACATGGCATCTCCGACTTCCACTGCCTGAAGCCCGGTAGTGTCTCCTCAGCTGGCATTTCCTTTGTACTTTGTAAAACTTTGCAGAACTTTGCCGTGTGTTTTATCAAGGCTTTTCTCCTCTTCACTTCATCTTCAAATATGAACAGGAAAGACACGGATGAAAGGTGAAATGAAGGACGGTGATATAGTAAAGATGCTGTACACAAGGTTTTACAAAAATTCACACAAGCTGGAGAAAGGAAAGGTCAAAGTGAGGAGAAATTATTCAACAGGAAAGGGGAGAACAAGACTTTCTTTGTTTAAACGTAGGGATGTCGAGATCCTTCTGCATTTCCAAAGTTTAAATTATCACAATGGTGAACAACCAAATAAATGTTAGATGTTTTACAACTCAGTAATGGAAGTATAAGGGCATTCTAATTGCAATTCAAACGTATAAATTAATAAATGAATATATGAACATTTATCCTCTCCATGGAGATACATTATTCACTGCTTTTTCCAAGTTAGGGATATCATTATACTTCAATTAATACAAAGTCTACTCTTACCATTGCAAAACCAAACACAACACTCACACAACAGATTTTACTTTCAAGGAATGTCAGCCCTACTCGGGGTCAAAGGTATAACTTTGCAAGTTAAACCGGTATAAAAGCACGGCAGCAGCTACAGGATGAAGACACACATGAAGCATGTTGGGTGCATTTGTGAAGGAAAAGGGTTGTAACTTTACTCTTGCTAGCTTTGGGCTTCACCTTCAAACTTCAAGCTGAAAGAAAGGACGGTTTGTTGTTAAAGCTTCTGCAAAAATTCAAAGAAAATCAGGTAAAGGATTCATTCTCTTTCTGATCAAATCATTTGTTTCTGTCAGTAGTTATTTCTCATTGCTTTCTTTGTGGCTTAAAATCGGTATTTTTTTGTAAACAATTTGCTGATACCCGAAAAAATGTTGACTTAAAATTTAACATTGACAAAAAACAAATCATTTCAAAGTTCCTCTGTATTTTTTTAGCTACCTTTCTTGCTTTTTATATTCCTGCAGTATACATACACATACACAGAGAGAGATTTCCTGTTTTTGTGAGTGTTGTTGTACATTAAACATAAAAAGATTTCAGCACAAAAAGTCGCGCTGTTGTAACTTTAGCAAGACGTCACCTACGTTCATGTCAGTGTGACTTAATATCTACGCAGATGTAGTTCAAGTGTTAATAATAGGCCCTTGTTTTCTTTGCTGTGATTTTAATACATAATACTTAATTTTCATAAATGTTACTCTAATGAAGGAAGGTTGCATATGAAGTAACTCTTATGAATACACATGAAGAGAGAAACAAAGAGAGTAGAAATCATTTGAATAGTTACATTAGAATTGTATATTTTTTCTATTAAATATGGTAAACAGCGCTTGTGCCTGTTTATTTTGTTGAGTGCGTTTACACACGCTGACATGCTTTAGACTAACAGATATGACAGTGCCCTCTTGTTAAATGGCATTCATAAACATGTGTAACATTCAAACAGACAGAGGGATTGTGGTTCAGCAGAGTAGAACAACAAACATTTTTTATTATACCGTCGAGTCGTGCTGGTTGAAAAATCAGAGGTTTAAAGCAGCATGAAGTGTACTGAAGAGCGAATAAAGAAAAAAAATACTGTTAAAATAACCTTTTTCCTTGAAATTTTTGTAAAAATTATTAGCTTCTGGATTAATTGTGATGTTTCTGTGTTATGAGTTAATAAAGTCCTATACAAAAAGGGGAGACTCAAAAATTTAAAAAAAAATCATAAAAGAGAAGACACATTTAACAGTAGACTTAAAGCTCCGCAAATATAGATAAAAGGCTCATTCAGAAAATAATTGATTACTCAATCTATGGTGCAAATACAATAAACAATTGTTGATGATTTATTTAAATAATTGTATTTACTATAATCAAATGTTTATATATATATATATATATATACACATATATATTTATATATATATATATATGATATTCTACCATCATCCTTCAAGTTAAAATGCCTAAATTTAGTTTATTTTAAGTTCTTTGTTTATGAATTTTGCACCACAGATTAGTGGTGAATAATAACTGCTAGAATAGCGGCCAAATTTGTTTTGTGAGAAAAAGGGACTGAAACTTGCATTTCATTGAACAACCCTGTGATGCAGAATGATAAATAAATGAACCTTTAATCTTTGACTAAGTCTAACTGCGCAGTAAAATGCTGTCAAATATGATTGTCTTAGTGTTCTGTGTTTGTTAAAACTATTCGAAACTTCTTAAATTAATAGATTTGTTTATAATGCAGGTCACTGTTACAGGTAGTGTTGGACTGGAAAATAAAAAATAAGTACTTTCTGTATTTTCATACGTGTGGGCAGTTTTTTAGAAATACCTCTGGATGTAATGCACTCTAATCCAGACCAATGACTTTTACCTCAATAATAATTAATAATTAAATTAAAATGCTCCTCACATTTTAAAGAAACCTGACTGTTGCAGGCGTCATTGAAGTAAACTTTTTGGCAGAGGAGCTGCTTTGGACTGAATTACATTGCACTGGTAAACCTTAAAAAAGGAACACTGAGAATATGATAATAAAAAAAAAAATTAAAAAAAACATAACGTTTTTTTTTATATCTTTAAATAACATTAAAAAGAGAAAAAACTATAAAATGTGTAATTACACTCAGAGGTAATGTCACGTTACAGCATGGCATCTTGTTAAGTCTCACTCTGTCTCATAAAAAGTGGCGGTTGACAAACTGTTCGGCGGGGACAGGTACAGAGACCCCGACAGACTTTGAAGCCAGGATGCCCGCCTCACCAACACCCAGTGTTACAACGCTGCATAAGAAATGATATGCAGGAGATATATTTGAATATTCATGACAAAATCCACCAGCTTTTTGTACTGTAGCATTAATTAATCGCTCGAGGGGAAGCAATACCCAAATAAGGAGCTGAAGTGCTCTGCAGTGAAGCACAGCACAAGGAAAGAAAGCATTAAAAAGTGAGAAAATCATGACTAGTTAGTGCTAACACAGTGTGGATCCTTTAAACAGCACGGTGTGTGTATGCACTCATTTATTTAACAATTAACAGGCACTTACAACAATAATTAAACCACAAAAAGGACAATAAAGCAACTAGATTAATCTCATTTTGGTTAGTGACCCAGTCTTGAAGAACTCTCTCTTTGTTTAGGATTTGTGGATATATATGTGCCATTAAAAATGTATGAATATTCAAGAGGAAAGACGGTTTAAGAGACCCAATCATCTCCTACACATTTGCTCTAGCAGTTAAAAGAGGGCCGCTGAGAGGAGTTTCACTGTGAACGGCATTAGCATGCCTTTGAAACAAGAGACCTTGAGCATGAACAAGAGCTATCCATACACACTTTGGAATGTAATTTATATGCACAAACTGAGGTGTGAGGCCAGAGGATGTGAGAGGGGCAGAAAGGATCTACTTAGTACAGGTGTAGCTTTCACTGGCCAGCTACTGCCAGCGCCTCTTTACACATCATAGAGTTTCTCTGAACTTACAGGCTTCATTCAAACTGGAAAGATAATATAAGAGCGTACAGATAATTGGATGCTCTGCCTGTATTTTATATATTATAATCATGAAGAAATGTGTTGCCAGATCAAAGAGATTTCATTTCATGTTTCGAGCTGAAAACCAATAAAAGTGTTGATTTTTCTAACTGTTTGTTTGGTGACCTGAGTTACTTTTCGTGCCACTGCCACCGGTGACCTATGCGCTCAACTCTCTGAATTATGCATGGTGATTATACGACGTAGTCCTCTGAATTGTAAATTCTCACAATTATACAGCCCATTGTCTATTCATTATTTCAAAACGAATGGGAAATTATGTAAAACTATCTCTAAAGAGGAAAGCAGCGTGTAATATGACTTGCCATATTGTTCATGCAATTCAAATACTTTGCTTTTTCTGAGAGTTGAAAGTAATCTGATTTAAATGAAATCTGACTTGCATGTCATGTGGGATTATGATACATTTGGAAGATAAGCTATGATAACTACGCTACGTGCCGTGAGGTGAGAGCACTCAGGCAAAGAGTGTTTTCCAATTAACTTAAACCTCCCTCAAGGTTAAATATACAAGTGTTGACTGAGAGTCGAACTCATCTTCTTTTTCTCCACCAGAGGAGTGAAGGACTTCAACATGTCCCACAGCTTCTTCTCTGTGGACTTTTAAGATCCCTTCACACGAGCAACACACACATTTATATGTATATGTATGTGGTGTAGATGCCGCTACATTTTTTAAAAACAGTCAAAGGAGACTTTTCTGTAGTTTGAGTCCTATAGCACGCCATAAGTCCCAGCACACACTCATGACCTCATTCGATACTCACCCACACACACACACACACACAAACTGCAGCAGTACATTGCTAGCAGTATGTAGATTTAACACTGAAGGGACATATAGAAATCTCTCCTTAGGCTGGTTCCTTCTTATCTGCGTACACATGTGTAAAAACCGGAGTCAATATGGTCTGCGCTCTCACAATAGTCTGCAGATGTTGGTCCCTAAAGTTAAAACAGAACAAGGCAAGAAAGCATTTAAATACGCTGCTGCCCCGTCCTACTGGAATAAACTACAGGAGGACCGAGTCAGAGTTGATTGCTTTGAGGGACTTAAAGTCATTTTACAATAAAGGATTTTAAAGCTGGTTTTCATGGTCAATAGGGTTGCTTTATATTTTTAACTAACATTTTACTTGTTTATGCATCATAAATGTGTTTACTCCTGTTATCTTGCAATGGCATTTTAGCTGGATATTATATTCACTCATTTGTGGTGTTTGACTTATGGATTTTTCTGTTTTCATTGTGTGTAAAAACAATGTTTCTGCCGCCTGCTCAGCCAAGTCAGTCCTCATAGAATTACGTAGCCTTTATGTAAAAAGTTTCGATTGCTGCTCTAGTGATAGATAGTATTCCTGCACTTCTAAAGTTAAAATGTGCTCTTCTTCTTGTTACCTCACTTGAACTTAAATGATTTATGTGCAGTGAGTTTGACACTATAGAAGGCTCCACATTTTATCTGTTTCTCTGTGTTCCCCGTAAATCTTAGTCTCCAACATGTTTATGTACGGTCATGATTTGTGACCCACGTCTATTTCGCAAGTCAAACATGGTCCATTATGCTTCTCACACAAGAGTGACATGGAAACTTGAAGCCATCTGGTGTCCAGCAGTTAAAACTTAAAATATCAAAACTTGCATATTCATAAATTTTATAATTTTTATTACAAAACAGATAAAACTTTACGCATTTTAAAGCAACTTTTCTGTGAACTTTTTGTGGAAAACAACAAGACATAAATTGTTGTTGAAAGCAAATTATTTTTAAGTTTGTAAAAACACGCCTCATGGGAATCTTCCTCGTGACATTCTGAAAGCAGAATGTTTTTTGTTTGTTTGTTTGATTTTTATAAAGCACTGTGTGACCTTGGATTGAAAAAAAGTTGTACAAAACATACTTATTATTTTAGATTTTAAAATAACTCTGTTTCGCACAACTATGTTTTGTAATTTTCTATTATATACTAATTAGTTGTCTTGTTCTGTTCCAATCTGTTCCATTTTTGTTAAAATATACGATATTCTGTCTTGTTCTGAAGCTGTTCTAGTCTGTTATAAGATGGTTTTCACACAGTGCAGTACACAATAGCAGATACTATTATTACAGAACTGACTGATGTCTCTTTTATTCTATTAAATTCTAGAGATTTTCCTCCTTTTTTAAGCTCAGCGTCCTGCACGGCCTTGCTTTGTTGCATTATGCACAGACTTTGAGGACCTGCGGTGAGATGGCCCCCTTCCTTATTCTCTTCCTCCTCCTCCTCCTCCTCCTCCTCCTCTTCCTCCTCTGGAAAGTGTTACCCTCTCATCCTCTATCTCCCCTCATCCACTATTCTCCTCCTCACCTCCATCCCTCTGCTGAGCACAGGTATTTGTTTAGGAACCTCTCGGTGGAAATTATACTCCATCTCCGGCGCTCCCTATCAACACACAATTATCATGGGCAATCATGCAGAACAGTGCTGAATTCAGCTGGGACTCTGATGACATTACTGACTGCAAGGCCCGGCTTCTTCTGGAGGTAGCCTCCTCCACACCTGCATTAAAGCCCTCTCTCCCTCTCTCTCTCTCTCTCTCTCTCCCTCTCTCACCCCCTATTCCTCTCCCCATCTCTCTCTTTCACACACTCTCTCACCCAACATGGATAGAGAAATTATAAAAAAAAAAATTTTTTTTTATCTTATTAGGATTTCATTCAGACCAGGAAGTCCGCCACATAAGAAATCTCTTTCCTAGGGGAGAGTCGGCTGAAAGGACCACTCCAAGCTGACGGGACAATTCCTGTGATTTTATCTTACGGTTTATTAGCTCCTTCCAGCCTCTGTGGCCTCCTCCTGCAGTGGTTCACCACAGTGCAGCTCCTCCTATGGCTGAGCTGAAGTTTGGTGTAGCTACCCTCTCCGTGTGAGGACGGCAATTTGAAATTTAAGGAATTTGGAGGTGTGAATCTCCAACCCAGTGTCCTCTGTAGAGGCAAAGTCAATCTCAAAAAGTAATCAATGCCTTACTTTGTGTCGCTCTCTCCTGCATTCTCAGGCATTTCCCTATGTATGATAAGTACATTATAAAGCTTGAAAGGCTCAGAGTTGACACAGACACATGAGAATCAGTACAGGAGTCCATTCAGATCCTGATCAAATGCTCCATTCATGAGTGAAATTACCATCCATCTGTCAGCCGAGGTGTGAATTCTTTCATCTACAGATCCTACCTCTGAAGCTGTGATTAAATGCATTACGCCACATACACTCTACATAGACTTCAGATAAGCAAAATAGGATTCCTGCTGCTCATGTTGTAGGTTGATGTGAAAATGAACAGTGCCCTCTTGTGGTACACTATTTGAATGTTTTTTTGTATTTTGCTCCACCATTTGTTGCAACGATCTCTTTTAATAGAAAAACTGCAATCTAGAATCAGTTTAATACATGTGCGAGACTTGTTTTCCTGATCAGTCAGTGCTTTTCTAGAATCACATGGCTCTGCAACTTTTGTCACAGTTCTTTCAGATTGGCATTTCAAGAGCCTCCTCTACTGTTTTGTCAGTGTGCAAACAGTTTTTCTATGAAACTGGACTGCAAATTTTGGTTAGATGCACTCAGATACGCACTCTTGTTTGATTAACCTGCATTCAATAGTGAATTTTTTTACTTACTTATTTTGTTTTCAACTTGTTACAGTGATAAAATGATTCATTTTAGGCATCAAAGCTTGTCCTTTTATTGGCAAACAGATTACAGAAAAATACATATATGTATAGATATAACACTATGTCTGAGTCTCACAACACACGTAACAACTCAACTTAAACAAGAAGAGCCAGACTGATGGTAAAAACATGTACGACAAAAACCCTACAGCATAAACATAAAAAACACTTACATAGACACTTGAAGCTCTACTTGTAAATAAAATAAAGGAGCCGAATAAACAGGTAAAACAGGAAAACATAAGACCAAATAACAGCACAGTTCAGGCTATGTACAAATCAGCACAATGGTACTGCAAAAAATCTGAAAAAACAAGCATGATACACTCAGTGAAATATCAATATTTGTTTGTATTAGTATTGTCCATGAAAAAGTATTGGTTTTGTTCTTTCCACAGATTTCTAGACAGTAAATAACAAAAATATAGGATCTCATCAGCCTCTTAATCTTAATAGACTGCAAGAATAGCTGCTAGCCAGATGTTCTCTCCAAAATCTCTCACTCCCATTACAATATGTCAGGCCACCTTATAGGTTTCACTGTGCACTTTTTAATAAATTCCTTTAAAAACCCTGTGCAAAGTAAAAATATGTATATTTCTATTACCTTTTTAACCAGGAAACAGTCTTTTATGTACCCACTCAGCATTTTCCTGAAGATAAACTCATCAACATTTGATTGCGGGTCATTTTGAAACTGAAAAACATACAGTCATAACCTGAACAGCTGTCAGCATGCAGGATTCAAACACATATGTTCAGTACAACAGATATTAAAATATTCAGTGTGCTGAATGTGATCAGGCTGATTAAGGATTCCTCATATGTTCTTCAAGGATGCAATTTATGTATTTACAGGAAATAATCTGCTTATGTTTCCTCTAAATCACTTGTTTTACACAAACTTCCTGCGGATATTATGTGTATTGTTTTGGGTTATTTGTATTTTGTATTGAAAAAGAATATATAAAATATGTCTCTCAGTCAGGGGTCATCAGTCGACTCAATTATTGAAAAAGGGCCTCTAAGGGAAAAAAGTTGGGAGCCACTGGTTTACACCTCAGAGCTGCCATACACAGTATATACAGAGTCCTGCTTTTACATGGCAGACAAAATGGGTAAATATTTAAAGTTTGGTGGTTAGGAAACCCACTTGTATTCCAAATATCAAACAACCACTCTCTCTCTCTAACCTGCTGCCGGCTGAAGTCAGTGGTAATGAATCTGGATGGTTCGGCCAATGAGGAGGAAAAGAAGGCCGGCCAGGAAGCAGAAGAAGATGCCAACGGGGGCAAACATGAAGGACAGACCATAGGTGATGGAAAGATGGAAGCCTGGACACAACGCAGAGCGCTGGTGGTCTATGTAGACCTCCACTACATCCAACACCTGCAACCACAGCACGTACATCACCACCACACACAGCAGGAAAAGACCTGGAAGAGGGAAAGACCAGGAGATGAGACTGATGACTGAAACTCACCTATGTACTTTTTAAACAAACAATAGATCTCAAACTGGGCATGGAAATGAATGCAAAAATAAAAATACAGAGAAAAATGACCCCTGTTAGTGCCATTTTAAGGTTGTAAATACTCTTACATCAAAGGATGAGCAGCATTTAAATGTTCCTTGTTGAGTTTCAGCTACTAGATATACATTAGGTAGTTAAGTACAGCAGGTTTCCAAACAAAAGGGTTTGCCCCCTTCTGAAGGGTCACAACAGGCCTGAGCAGCCATGAACGATGTGAGAAGAAAGATGAAAAACAAGTTTCACCACACAAATGTGTAATCATTTTATAAAATATTCTCCCATATTTGCTTTTTGTAAAATATTGGATACTAATACTGATTTGGGTGTGAAATAGTTATTTAAATGAACTTGACCATCAGCGCATGCTCATTCATGTGAACAGTGTGAATCTCATTTCAAAAGAGCAATTTCAGTTGTTGTAGGAGGAAGAAAAATTCATTATCATGCATGGTTTTTTTATGTGCAACTGTAAATGTGATTACTTTGGGAGGGGAAAACCTGTTTTCAATCATGCATAATAGATGTTTTAAGCACTTAAATAACATGTAATATTTACCTGGTGATTTTAATGTTTTAGATAGTAATTCTGAGTAATCTATACTAAGTCAAGAGTAAATCCAAAACAAATTATCAAGTAATCTTGCAGGGGTTTTTTTTTTGTTTCCTTAAACTCAAGAATAAGTGGACTACAATAAATTGGAAATTGTTAGAACAACATACAATTCCTACTACTTTTGACCTTTTTTTATGTGATTGGTTTGGATGTTTTTGTTGTTGGGATGTTTTTGTTTTTGGGTTTGTTTTTTTTTATTTTGTTTGTTTGGGTTTTTCTTTGTAAGTTTAACCTAATTAGAAGTTTTGAGGGAATATGATGCTTTGGTGTTGCTGCCAGTGACTCATAGACATCTGAGACATGAGATAATACCGCAAACAGGGGCATCTTTATCAATGCAATGGCTCGCATTTTATAAACTCCTTTCACACTTTTAATATAAAATCTCACATGGAAAGGTTTTGATTAAATAAGTGTACTTAGTTACTTTCCACCACTGAATATAACTATTTCAAAGCCTCACCAGATGCTAGAAAGAGGCCTCCTCCTGCTTTATACAAGCGATGGCTGGCGAACGGAGCAGCACAGATGATGATGAACCCACCAAGCACAACAGCTGCCACACCAATGAGCATGAAGATGCTCCAGAAGCCTCTGTAGACTGAACAAAAATGTTATTTATCTCTATACATGCAGCCATTTGAACAATCAGTCTGGTGAAAAAAAGGAAATCTAAATGATTGAAGACACTTACTTTTGGCAGACTCATGCTCTGTGGCATTGTGGGTCTTAGGGGACACTGGGAATGGGAACAGGTAAGCGTGGATGCACTCTTTTGAGTAAGGCTGATTTGCTGGAGAGAGAAAGAAAAAATCAGTGCAGAAAAGAGATGAGAATGTAATCTTAAAAGCAAACAAACACAGTTGGCAATTAGAGGACATCACTTACAAATATCACATAGTTATGAAGCAAACAAGATGACAGGAAAATGTTTAATTGTCACACAGAAGACACTCTTGAAAGAAGAAGCTCCACTTCTTTAAACAGTAAGTGATGAGTTTGTAATTTTTAACTTGGTTGCTTAAAAATTTGTAACTTATTTGTTTTGTCAGTTGCAGACTGTTTCTTTTTACTGTGTGAAAAGTCTTTCATGGACGAAGAGTCTGAAATATAACTACATCTGACAACAGTGACAAACAACTCTAATCATTTCAGACTGTTTCTTTCATGCTTTTATACTCTCTCCGTCTCTCTTTTCTCTTCTCTTCCACCATGTGAAATTCCACAGACCCTCACAAGGTTCTCTCAGTGCTGGAGGCTGTTTCTGACAATGACCTACCATTCAAAGTCCCCATCATGAAACAGACGACACATAATCACCTGACAAACGACCAGAATAACATCACATGGCCCAATGTCTAAACAGTCACATGAGAGGGTTTTTACCTCTTTGGCATAATATGAGTTATAGTAGCAGTAAATAGAAGCTGATGTTTATTTTGTAGCAGAGTAACAGTGTTGCTGTTTTACTCTTTGGAAGCATAACACTGGAGGAGAAGGATTTGACTGTACTATTTGTGCATTATTACAAATTCTGAAAACTGAAAACATGACTTAGATTCTAATTTAAAAGTCCATAAGTAGACTTTCTAAGTATTTTATTATTATTATCATAGAGTATCAGTGGTGTGACTATCATTGGCTGTGCCCCTCATATATACACCACTCTCCCACTTTGTATATTCCACTTACTGTTTTGCAGTGTTTTGTTTGTCTCTGCATGTCTGTGAAAAAGCATTCTCATTTGTTTGGGGCAAAAAAAGGATCTGCACTGGGCCATTCACAATTATGTAACGTTCCTGGTTTTTGCATGATATTTTGGCAAAGAAAAATTAATATATATTTGTCAATACATGGTCCATGTAACTTCAGAAACATAAAATGTTTCCTTATATGATCCTTTAAATATGCTCTAATCATTTCCCTAAACGTCTCATTTAACAATCTGAAATATGCAAGTTTACAGTAAGGGGAAGGGTTACCACTTTACTAAATGTCACCATATTGGGTGTAAATAAGATCATCAAAAAGGGACAAATCCGCAAAATAAATTTGTTAATTTTGCAAATATCCCCGTCATGTTAAATTTAAAGCAGTAGAAATGATAAAAAAGTTAAGCCAAAATCAACAAATCGCACAAGTTAATTATTGCAACATCAGCATTTGTTTGTGGCACTCACTGAACCAGAGCTTCCACAGGAGGTCGTCATCATCCGGGTCTCCTCCAAATGAACACCTCCAGAAAAACCCCTCATGGTACAGAGTGATGGCACTGCTGTTCTCCTGCATCACAACATCTCCACGCTGAAAGATGCAATAAAAAGCACAACCATGACTGATAACTAAATATATTTTGAGTTTAACAAGCTTTCAGAATAGGTTTTGTAGTAACATAATTAGGTATGCACTTCATTATTTACTGTAATTGAAGCCTGGGTGTCTCAAGATCATGTGGGGCAAGCGTGCAGTGTGTTGTCACAGTGGCACAAAGCAGCTGCTAAGTCAGGTCAAAGGTTGAGCTGAACAAGCACCTTCAACCACATACAGGTTTGGTTGGGCGCCGTGCAAGCATGCAGGTCAAGGGTGCTCCCACACAGGAGACACTCATCTTTGGAAGGAAGTTACTATTTTTGAACATGAGCAAAAAAATCCCATCCTAATATGCCTGTTAGGTCATCCATGCAAAACCTCCGAGAGAAATTAGGAGAAGTTGGACATTTGGATTCCGAGTCAGAGTTAATTTTATTTTAAAATCAACTGTTTAAGACCTTTTTTGATCAACTGCATTGCTAGTTTATGTAAAGATTCAGACAAAAAGGACTCCTGTCAATGCTATAGGACAGTTGGGGGCCAGGTTCAGCAAAAAAAGTGCATGATAAATCTGAGGTGTCGTAAGACAGTTAATGGGACTGGAGAGATTAAAACATATTTCTTTTATGCAAAATTATCTTCATTTTTTTCTGACTTCCTCCAAATAATTTGATTTTTTCTTTTAAAATAGTTTTAGCCTTGTGGTCCTCAAAAAAAATTGAAGAAAAAATAACTTAAGGAGGGAAAATTACGTCAGTTAACTGATGTTTAACCTGTTATGAATGATCATGGGGAGAGAAATTGGCTTTTTTTAGGGCACACAAGCCAAACAGGGTTGAAAACAATTGCTGTTAGATACTGAAACTTCTACTAAAACTAATACAACTAGTTCCTGTTTGGATCCTGAAACTTTTCACACCTTATCCTTCATAAACATTATGATCAATGTATCACTGTGTTTACTATAAGCTACCACTTTGGTTATAATGTGGTGATATCACGTCTCGATTCCAATATCAATGCCCACTATGAAAAGCTAAGTATGTTCTAGTAAGTGATATTTAATACAGTACCATACTGCTGGGACTTCTGGTATTTGTATTTCTAGGAGCACATGGTACAAGCAATGTGTCAGTGCATAGCTGCACACGCAGTGCACGAAACAGTGTCTGATTACATGAAGAGGTGCTGTAGGGATTCCTCTCCACCCTGCAACTCATCCACTGAGAGAATGACTGCAACAACTGATCACAGTGTCCAAAATAGAAGACATGACTTTGATTCTAGATTAAAGGTCCATAATTAGACATTGTTAATATTTTTTATGAGGGTATCGAGTGCAACCTCACTGTACATCATGTAAAGCCTAAATAGAATATGAATTAGTAGAATTACTAGAATTATTTCTTCTTTACAGCAAGAAAACTGACCTTACTGTAGTGCCTTGGGCAACATACAGTACATATTTCAATAAACACACGCTGATTAATATTCATCGTAGACATAACAAATGATAACTGACTATCTTCTAAGCGTCCTTGATCTGCTGCTGTTTGAACACCCACCTCTAAGGTCACACCACCAGGGCCAACAGATCCACCAGGGTTTGGGTGGCAGCTCTCAGAGGCCAGCAGCCAGTAATCAGTTCCAAATGACAGAAGGATGAACACAGCTGCCAAAGCCCCAAAGAGCCCTGCGAAAAACAATGCCACGCTCAGCTTCATGGTCCAGGATTGAACAGCCGCTCGGCTACTGGATGCTCACACTCAGTCCAACTTTCCTCTGCAACTACAGTGAGTGCATGTGACAAGCAGAGGCAGAGACAGTCACTCCTCTTCTGCTGGAGTACATCCACTGAGTAAGAACGGGCTCCAGCTGGTTTATGATGGGTGATCGGACTCCTGTCCTGTCCTGTCTGTCTGTGTTATGGGGGGACAAGGTGGAGCACATGACTCCCCTAGACCCTTCTGGGATGCCTAGCAGCCAACCCCCTGGGCTATTTTTGGGGCCTGATTGAGAGCGGCTGCTCCACTCCTCTGTGGGCTGAGTGTGTGAAGCATTTGGAAATGTAAAATGTGTGTGTGTGTGTGCAGGGGGGCTCATCGCAGAAATAACCGGTGGCAACTGGACACCCATCGTGTGCATGGGAATGTTGGGGCAGGGTGAGAGTGAAAGGACAGAGGAGGAGTATCCAACAACACCTTGCCTGAGGCTTCAAAACAGACACATTGACACGCACACACACACACACAAACACATCCCAGTATCATTTCCTGTAAATGAGGGAGGTAAAATTTACTGTACATGTCATACTCACCTGGGAATTTTAAGTTGTATCACAGTCCAAGAATGCAAAATTAATTATTAACTGAATTTTTAAAAGCAACTAAATTATTATCTTATCATAAAAACTGTTATTTTTTAAATAAGCCTACATATTAATAGTATTTAAAAAACACTTAATGAATCAGTTAAACAAAAAACAACTTATCCCAAAATACTTGATATAGACTACATAAAAAAGTTGTCCATTTTCATGTTTACTTGTAAACTTTAATATCTCGAACTTTAAGCCTGTGACAAATATATATATTTTTTCTTTTAGCTTTTTATTAAGTATTTCATCAATTCATGTGTTAAGCATAGCAAACAAACCATTAAAATCTTATTTTGTGGTCAGTTGGAGTGTGAGTTGAGGGGAACCTGTTCTTTATTAGCATCTAAGGGGCATATTTAGCAGTGAACCTGCATGTAGACACTGGCAAATTAACACACTGATGTGATCCAGGCCAGATACACTCCACCTACATCCACTGCTCTGTATTTGTGTGTGTGTTTGTGTGTGTGAAGGAAAGAGTAAATGCAAAAATGCGAAAAAAGTGAGAATGAGCAAAAAGAGAAATTGTAGTTGCAGGTTACTACTTTACTAAAAGTCTTCAGTATTATTATTTTATCAACCATTCAAAGTTCTTTATTTTATCAGTTTCTCAGACTGACTGGATTTTTAGCCTTACATATACAGATATAAGGTACTAAAGTGTGTAAATATATGTTCTAAAAAAATAAATTGCATTTCATAATTGATTTCTAATTATAAAATCTAAATGAAAATTTCTGTAGTGTTAACTGTACAGATATGTCATTATGTCATACATCAAATACTTAAAATACTGTATATTGTAGTAAACAATGTAAACTGGAGTAGTTGTGCGTGGTAGTGATGATATAACTGTTCAAGTGCTACATATATTATTTTAAACTTCAGCAGTGATCTATATAGTAATTTTTTTACTGTAAGCTTAAAAGTGCGATAGTACTTTTGCTGTAAAACAAAAATATATCTGTAGCCACTAAGTCGCTTTAAAATCACCCATGATTTATTTGCAGAATGCTGCATAATATTTTCGATTCCCCAATTTGTCCAGCAGGTGGCGGACGAGTAACAATAAATCAACAGTCTCAGTAAATCTCGGTCAATGGTCTCGATGTTGCAGCTGAAAATAAAATAATTTGAAGTAAATAATTTAATTTGCCTTTGGAAATAAACCAACATGTCAATAATATGAGTTATTTTTGGCTGTCATAACAGCATAAACGCCGATAAGAACAAAAAAACTAAAACTAAAAGGTTTAAGTAAAGGCAATAAAAGTAATAAATAGATTTACATACTGCAAGTAAATTCAGGTGTAGTATATGAAATAAATGCATGCCATATTTTATGAGAAAAAGCAATCAGTTAATAACTGTATTGCCGATTTGGACAAATATTTGTTCATGAATAAGAATTACCCCCAATTCAGATTTGTGACGACAGCGGACGATACCAACTTTCAGCGCAGCCGCGGGGGAATCACTTCAGACAACACGGCACTTCAACGCGGGAATAAATCACTATCCCATCACTTAGTTCATCGCAGGACATTTATTCAACTTGTCTTTAAAAACCGCCACCGATTACACATGCCGCATTTGCGCGGACGCTTAAAACTGAGCAGTTTATCCAGGCCTCTTACCTATGAGAGCTCCGGCGGGACGCGTCTTCCGCCGGGCTCGTTGACAGTACGGCGGATGAGCGGTTCCGCTTCGGCAGGAGCCGTGCTGTCACACCGGTAGAATGAACGACCAGAAATGTGGCACTTTATTACAGAAACCAAGAGGACGGACGAGCATCATACATTGTATCTATGTGGTGGGCTTCATGGTGAGTAGTTTACTGAGACTTTACGGGGCGGCTTTTATAGCAGACCGGGTGCAATGCTAATTCATGCTTTCATAACTCAGAGGTTATAATGCTAACGACGTGCCTCTTTTTTTAAAATATTCAAGACATGAGTCAAATGTTATCAAGGTGTTTGCAAGTTGTGTAAAACTACAGTTAAAGTCCTATATTTGGTCTTTAAACTGTATTAAAATGTGTGAAATGTAACTCTTTTGTTTGTAGAAATTGGGAATATAATGTATGATACAATATTTTTTTAGTAAATGTTTAAACAATACCAAATACAAGGGTGGTAGCTAGTACTATCACTGTTGTGGCACTTTGAAAATTGTCTTGTTTTTAAAGATTGCCCAGTATATCAAAACTACTTTCCTGGCCAACCAAAATAAAAAAAGTTACTATAACATTCAAACACAGTTGATGTGTCTAGGTATTTTGAAACGTGTCAACATAATATTTAGAAATGAATCAGATGTGAATCAAATAAATAAAGGAGCTTTTATAGAACAGGGCAGGTTGTTTTGACAGCCCTAAGTGAACTGGGAGTTACCTCTTCAAAGCATCACTGTCAGTAAAATATGTTGCAAAGTGGACTGGCTCTTCCTTAAATTTAAGGACGTGGTCATCCCTTATGTTAAAAGTTTTGACATAATAAATACACAAGCGTGTCTATGTAAGTGTAAAGATGCTGAGAATAAATAATATCCATGCTGTTTAAAGAGCCAACCTGCAGTCAGGCTTCAGAGAACTAACTTTACATTTCAGCCTGCATTGCTGACACAATTATATAATTATGGGCAATCAGGCAGCTCAGATTTTTTCACACAGGGTGCAGTGAGAAACTGTTGAAGATTAAGCAATTAGTGTAATCTGGTGTGGTAGAACACTGTATGAAATACTGCGTGACTTCTGTTAAGACTTTGGCAGGGTTTGCTATGATCTCAGCAGATAAACAGCTTCAGAATACTGGACGCTGACTTTTTGTTGATTAACTTGTGTTGTATCTTTGTGTTCAGAGGTTTCTGGTGAGATATAATCCTGTAAAGAGCTGCATACCTGTGGGGTAATGCCTTATTCCTTATTCCTGATCATCATTCTTTCCCTTTGACTTCTTTGTTTTTGACAGGACTTATTTGGGGTGAGCATGATTATCCCACTGCTGAGCCATCATGTAAAGGCTCTTGGAGCAAGTCCCACTGTGGCTGGGATTGTAGGTGAGTTATGTCCACTGAACGAAGTAATCTAATCAAGTTATGTAATGGGAGATGTACCCAAGGTCCAGCTCTCAGAGTGAACAGATAATTTTCAAGCAACCTGACGAGCTCTGAAAACTCTTAGAACCATGTGACTGACAGACTCAATAGAGTAAAAGAGACAAATAAAGGTTTATTGTCTTTTGAAAGGAATATTTGTCACGAGGGGACACAAACCGCAAAGAAATCATTTTCAATAACAAACATCATCATAAAGTTTACAACAGTAAATACTAGTGCTACAATGACACAGTCATAAATCAATTAGGCAGTTAGTATATGGCTGTGTTTCCCCCCGTCTTTCCCTTATTAACTCTTGTTTGTGTTTTTATTGATTGCAGTGTGTTTGGCTCATAGAGCCACAACAGTTTTGTTCTGTTGGTCAAGCTAACATGCCATTTTACATTTTGCAATTTGCACCATTTGGTGGCACTTCAGAAAGTTAATGCTTAATAAATTAGTAGGGAAGTGATGGAGAGAGAAATTGTGGATAGGAATTGTAGTTGTTTCATTGTTGCACTTTTTGTCAATGTGTTTTATTAGCAGACTAAGAAACTGAAGGCTTTGGGTTCTAAAGAAATCTTTACTTTTGTGCTTCACTGTTGCTCTATTAAAGTTAAAATATGTCTGGGAAATTTTTTTTAAAGGATTTCTTCTAAAAACATCATTTGATGATTTACAGTTGCTTTGGTTGTAACAGTAAACTCAGTTAAAATATTGTCATCAGAGCAGTGGAATATTAAATCATCCATCCTTGCTCACTACATGTGAGCATCTCTAACCCTCAGGTATGCAAAAACTAATGGTTATGAACTTGTTTTTGAAATGTAAAATAATCTGTGATCTTATCAGCACCAGTCATGAGAGCAGGTAACTATTTGTTATCGGCTGAAAAAAATCCTTATTGTGCATCTTAAATCACATTCTCAGTTCATCTGAACACACCTGGTGTCTTCCCTGAGATTTCTCTTACATTTATGAAACTGTTGCAGGATCCACGTATGGGATCTTACAGCTCTTCTCCAGCACAGTAGTTGTAAGTATTAACTTTGTTTCTCTCTAGTAAAATAGTCTCTGTCTCTTACTTCAGCCTCTCCTGTTTGACAAGGCATGCTCACAGTTAGCGGCCAAAGTGGCTGCATTCCATATCATCTCTGGTATTTCATGAAAACAACAAACAATGTCTGTTTTAGGTCAGTTGTGGTCGCACAATACTCCCAGTTTGTGCACATTTACACACACGAGCTCCTCCTCATTAGCTGCAGATATCACTCTTTTGACACAGAGGAACATTTTTTACACTTTGACACTCCCTCACAGGACACTGAGGAGATTCTTTATCTGCAAACTAACCTCTTAATGGTATAATGAAAACTCAAAGCCTGGATGATTAAAACCACGTACAAACTGTTATGGAACTGCTCAGAAACAGACGGTACTTTACAATAATCATGGCATCTTCTTGGTGAAGTTTCACAGCTCCCCAAGTTTCTCCTGCCGCCCACAGCTCCTGAAATTGGTTTAATTCTCAGGGGTCATGCGACAAATTAAACAGATAAGGAGTCGTCTGTTGGTTCCAGCGTGCAGACCGGCTGAATCCTGACAAACGCAGGGATATGTGAACAGCAGGGTCCCTATGATAACGCCACCAGGCTATGAACAGAAAACAGCAAACTCAATTGGTCCTTATTTCGTTATTTTATCAGATGGGTGTATGTGTGTGTGTGTGTGTGTGTGTGTGTGTGTGTGTGTGTGTGTGAGAGAGAGTGAGAGAGACGGGATTAGAACCTTACACAGGTTGAGTTACAGCCTGAGCTGCTTGGTTT
>JAQMCX010000011.1:7673628-7714351 GCA_029814765.1 Acanthurus leucopareius | reverse complement strand
ACAGCAAACTCAATTGGTCCTTATTTCGTTATTTTATCAGATGGGTGTTTGTGTGTGTGTGTGTGTGTGTGTGTGTGTGTGTGTGTGTGTGTGTGTGTGTGAGAGAGAGAGTGAGAGAGACGGGATTAGAACCTTACAAAGGTTGAGTTACAGCCTGAGCTGCTTGGTTTACAAAAAACCCAAAGTTTTGGAATTTTTGCATTAATTTAGCAACTCAATACACTTATTGTGTCCGAAGATAGTTTTTCTCTGTTAAGCTTCTTATCAATAATCACAGATCAGTAGTCTAGAATTAAAATAAATGCCTCCACTCCGCCTATGTAGATATTTCACAGGACTGTACAAAGATCCATAATGTCTTTTCCAGATACTTTAAACAGGATTGAAAATTTGGCTCCATGTCTGTTTGTGTTTGTGCATCATTTCCTGTGTGTGATTGGCAGGGCAGCTGGAGTGACGTGGTGGGACGGCGGTACTCTCTGCTGACTTGTCTGCTGCTGAGCGCTCTGGGATACGGCCTGCTCGGGATGTCCACCAACATCGCCTTGTTTATCCTGGCAAGGATACCTGTGGGTGAGTCCCAGCCTGCAGATGTTTCTCCCAGAGGAGGTTTTGACAGGTGACAGCAGGAAGAGCACAGGTGGAAATAATTAAATCAGTAATGGCTGAACTCCAGTGAGCTTCCTCATCTTTAGCTCTTGCTCACTGTCATACTGTTATGACTTACATAGGCCTTGTCCACACATACTGTAATATTTTCAAAACTGAGCTTCTTTGATGTGGTTTGGCCTTTCGTCCACACACAAACAGTTTTTTGTCACTGAAGTGTATCTTTCGGAAAACAGCAGCCAGGGGGAAAACATACAGAAAACCTGTTAGCATTGTTGACTTGTAGACAAGAAAAACATAGTTTAAACTTGTGACAACAAATTATTTGCAAAAGATAATGTAAACTGTTCTAGCAAGACTTTTTGTGCGCACACAACATTCAAGGTTATAGACAAGGCCTCTTTTTTACATATAGTTTTTTTTTTGATAAAAATTAAAGTAGGACTAGCGGTCTGAGAATTTATATGAATTAATATTAACACTTGATTATCTCAAAGATCAGTCAGCTTCTTTCTCTCACTGTGCACTGACTGTTTTCTGTCTCAGGTCTGTTCAAGCACTCCCTGTCCATCTGCAGAGCCCTGCTGTCTGACCTGGTGACTGAGTCAGAGCGCCCTCTGGTGATGGGACACTTCAATGCTGCCTCCAGTGTCGGCTTCATCCTGGGTCCTGTGGTGGGTGGCTACCTCACAGAGCATGAAGGTGGCTTTTACACCTCCTCTTTTACCTGTGCAGCCATCTTCCTCATAAACGCAGGTGGGCAGAAAGTGGAGAGATGTAACAGATTTAATAAAGCATGAATTTGGAACAGTTACCGAACACAATCTCTTTATCATTCCAGGGCTTGTGTGGATGCTGCCATGGAGCGAGGCGCTAATTCACCGTAATGACACTAACTCCAGCAACCACGCAAGTAAAGGTTGTCATGTCAACAACTGCAATAAGTCAGCTCACAACGGCTCACACGCAAATAGTCACCGCCCAGTGTCGACAGCAGAGACTGACCCAGGATCCAGAGTGCGTTTCAGGTGGAGGGAGGTAAGTCTGCTCCAGCCTGCCTGGAGACAGCTGTCCTCTGTGGGCTCCAAGATCCGCATGGTGGCCTCTTCTGACATGTGGGACCTGTTCCTGGTGCGTCTTCTGATGGCCATAGCTATCATGCTTTATTACAGCAACTTCTCTCTGGCAATGGAGGAGCGTTTTGCACTTAAACCAAAGGTGACAGGTTATCTGATCAGCTACAGCAGCACTCTGGGGGCCCTGGCTGGGTTCCTGGTGGGGCCGGTCACCCAGCTGTATGGGAACAACATGTCTGCTCTGCTGCTTCACTCCACAGTTCTCACCTCTTCGCTGATTTTCCTCTACGCTGCTGCGCCCAATGTCTGGCAGGTGCTGCTCACCTCCACCTTCTTTGCCATATCCACCACTATTGGACGGACATGCATCACAGACCTGGAGCTGCAGAGAGGAGGAGTCCAGGCCAGTGGGACTCTGATCGGAGCCGGGCAGTCCGTTACATCTGTCGGCCGAGTCCTGGCCCCCCTCCTCTCTGGTCTGACGCAGGAGTTCAGCCCCTGTGGCCCCCCCAGTTTAGGAGTGGTCCTAGCTCTTGCAGCTGTAGGTTTACTGCTCATCAGGATCCCCAAATGGCACGGGAGAGGGATGACAAAAGTAACCAAACTCAACAAGTCTGATTGACTGGATGGTTTTAAGTTATAAAAATCAATGCAACTCTACTACACAGGAAGTGCTCTTATTTGTCAGCCAGCTGTGAAGATGAATAGCAGACTCGGAGTGGTAACAACATTTCCTGCTCAGATGCCTCTGCCAGCTGTGTCTGTAGATGCATCACAGGGTCAAAATGGCTTGTCACCACCAGCAACACGGTCCTGCTCTCAGGAAGAGACTATTTGAAACTCAAGCGCAGCACTGAGGTGAAATCAGTGCAGAAAAGTTTAATCTGCTTCACCCTGTGATAGAGTAGACAGAAACATACGGGCCTTGTTCTGGCACATTTTACTTGAGACTGCTTTCATTTTTGATGTAATTGCCTGACCGCAAAATAATCCAAAGTCCCTGGTGTTACTGTCAGCCCACTGATACACTACACAAACCAAAATACTGAGACAAAGTTGATCTTCCATTCCAGACAGTAATGCTTCAGACACTCACAGATAAGCTGAACCTACAGACTCAGAGCTGAAATCAGGCTGACTGACTGTTTCAAGGTAGATCACACTGTTATAGTAATAATAATTAGTCACATTTTACCTCAGTGACAGATGTTCTTTTAAAGAACTGCATCAGAAATGGTTCTTGTGGTGGAAAATGAGCAAATGTTTACTCTAGTTTCTGACTGTTTGATTTTACATTGAGAATTTTTCTTTTTATTTATATAGATTTTACTTGGCTGTGTTTGAGTCTTAACTGCATACTGGGTACCACTGTTTTTAAGAATCAAAATGGGAAGGGGAATGGCAAAAATGTGTGTGAAGAAGTCAGAATCATTGAAGTTGATGTCAGATTCATGCAAAAAGTCATTAGAAACAAATAAAGTTTTGTATGGGAGTCAATGCTGTTTTGAGTTGAATAAGAAACTGAAATCAATGCTGCAGTTTAGATGTTGCATCCTTACATATTCCTCATCTTCCTTTTCCTCTTCCTTTAGTGTTGCCTTCAGTGTCACATTGATAAACTTGCATTTTATCTTTAGTTTTCATCAAGAATGTTTCAATAATTTTTAACAACATTAAAAATTTATTACAAAAAAAGAAAATGAAGTGGGCCAACCTTTAGGCCCATCAGTGTAACAGACATAAAAAAAGGTTTCTAGTCAGTACCAGGAGTATTTTGTGCTGCACAGCAATAGTTCTTCATGTGCAAGTAATATGGCTGATATGCAGAACTATTAATCATTCAAATGTCAGACACAATAGGCAATAAAATACAAAAAGTATGATATTTACATGTAAGAACTACGAAATAATTACTTAAAATAAAATAGTTTAAATTACATTGTCATTAAACATCTACAAGAAGATAAAAAGTTAAAATCACATGTGATGCGAATGAATGAAATAACTACACAGGTTGGCAAAATGACTGACTGTTTATACACAGTTCCTTCACTATAGTGCACTGTGTGTCTGATGTGGCTGACACCTCTGACTTCAGCATGTTGCTCTCCATTTTGGCTTATTTTGGAGGCTGTTTCACCTCTAATAGGAAACAAATAGACCTCCAGAGTTCATTTAGTCAGCCTTTTTGTAGCACACAAGCTGCCTGAGGTCCAGAGGCTCAGTCTGCGGCAGTCCAGCTGCTCTCTGAAAGACACTTTTACATCCTCTTCGGGTTCCACTGAGGTCGTCTGAGCAGAGGGTTTTGCGTTGTGTTGTCTCTGGGTTCAGCAGCCCAGGCTGGAGTTGGAGATGAAGGCTGCTGCTGCTCCTCCTCCTCTTCTGCTTCATGATGGCCGTTCCTTAAGTTATCAGCTGAGCTGTTGTCATAGTCAGTGAAGGAGTGGGGGTGACGACGAGGAGCAGGAATTCGGGAATCACTGGAGGAGGACTTTGTTCTTGGAATGCCGCGGCCTCTCTCCTCCACTCTGCTTTCATTCAGCACGTCAACAGAGGGCGCCTCCTCCAGGGTGTCCAGCCTGCGTAGAGGCATCATGGCTCTGGAGGAGCTGCGTGCAGGCTGCCGAAACCTTGAGCGACTGGAGGGGTAGGCAACCTCTGACATTGTCTCCTGATCATCTGCAACAGGTAAAGAAAATGGCGAAATAGTAACAAAATTGTTAGATGATTTGAACTTTAACTTGATTTAGATGTCTGGTGGAGAACTCAAAGATACTCTCCATTTCATGGCCTCATTTTTGTGGGCTAAAATAAATAAAAAATGATACACAGAACGTTTCCATTTGATGAAACGGTGCTGACATCTGTTAGACTGTACAGCTGTTAGCTGTGATGTTAACATCCTGATATTAAGCAACTATAAGATTTTTCAAGATCCCTTTTGTATGTAAGGACGCTAAAATTTTCTCATTAGAACCAAACACAAAGTATAGCTTAGGCTTATTGAAATGTTGTTAGTTTAGCAGGCATTTGGTTATAAACCAAAGTTTTAGTCAAATTGAAATTTGATGTAGCACCAAAGAGAAATCAGTTGATGGCAGTTTGAGAAGCTCACCTGTGTAGCTCAGCCTCCCGGGAGTAAATTTTGAGTCCAGACTTTTCCCAGCAGGAAGTGAGAAGTACTTATGAGATTTAGGCACCACCTAATAAACATGAGAAAGAAATACCATATGAACAGAGAAAAGGAAGAATGGTGAACAAGGCGTGGGATTAAAAACACAGTAAACCTCGTGTTTCTTTTCCTCTCATGTTAGTGAAGTCTAGAGATAATCCACCTGCTTCTATTGAGGTTTAATTCAGCTCTCATTCACCTACTTTAACTTAAAGACTAAGAGCATATGTAGAAACAGTCATGCAATACTTGAGGTAAATACTAGAAACAGTTACAGTTTTGTAACTTACAGATGTCTGAAAGCTGCCAGGTCGGAGGCTTCGGCGGATGCTGGCGTGACGTCGGATCAGTATCTCTTTTGTGTGGCTGTCATTGGGAAGGGAATGCTTATTTGTGTATGCCACCGTCTGGAAACAAAGAAAAAAAGGGTAGAATATGTCAACACACAGCAGATGTACACCGCTAGTGGAAGCCTCCAGCTCAGATTTTCACCATTTTGGATGTTTCCATCTATAATAAGGTCAGACAACAGGGGGCCACAATGCTTCAACCTTTGAGTCAATAATATCCGCTGACTGTGAAGACGAGACAAACATGCAGTTAAGTTGCTGTGAGAGGAGACAGCATTCTTTAAAGCTCAAATTACTCAACCAAAACTTGACACACCTGTTTGAGCTGCAAGGGTCTGTGTCTCTATTTGGAGTTGCTACACAAACCTCCATACCCATCACTGTGAGTCCCTTCTGTCCTGCAGCTATTAGTTAAAACAAACACAAGCCTGCAAAACCTCAAAAGGTTGTTCTTTTGTTCTTTAGATAATTGTCTCATGTCATAAAAATGCTCTTATCTATTTACAAGAGCTCAAGAAAAGGGACAAATTTAATATCCACTATTGTTAAGACTGCAATTTGCATTCCCATCTGATGCAAAGTCAAACATATAAAAACACACCCAACACAGTTAAATATTACAATTTAACGTGATAGGAATTTAAAAAGGGACACATGAACAGTTTGTCCAACTGCATGTTCAGGATAAGAGACAGAGTTTTGAATTTATGTGAAGAACAGAGTGAGACACTTGAAAGGAAGGGGATCAGGATAATGAGACAGTTTGTCTTCCCAGAAACAGAAGCACATGCTTCCTATTTGTTTGCACACTAAAGCGCCTGTGTGCACCTTTTTTTTAAAAGGGTGATGTCACGTCACCGATGGAAAAGTACAGCCGGCCGCGGTCTGTGGAAATGCAAAGCAGCTCTGAGTTTCAGCGCTTGCAGTCATCACATGGTTGTGCGTGAGTGAGGCTTTTGTGAAAATCTTACAAGTTTCTAGTCGACATTAAAAAACTGAAATGAAATTTAAGTTCACCTTTGTTGTTTACAGACAGTAAGTCTAACAGAGATCACAAGAGTTTAGGTAAAAGATTTGGATGCTGTGCTTTTGTCTTTACAAGCTCCTGCTGCCTTAAACATGGAAGTTATAACAACTACTGTATTTGGGAAAAGAGATGCATATGTGAAACTGGGCTGAAACCAGTGAAAAAGTTATCAATGCTTTGTATGTAATGAAGGAAAAAAAAAACGTACCCGCTGCCGGATCTTGTACATGTTCTTGGACAGGATGTCGTGCATGTTCTTCAGGTCAGAAGCCAGGAACTTCCTCTTGGGTTTAGCAGAGTTTTTCTTTTCCTCACTAAAAGACGTAAGAGAAAACAAATTATTTTCTGTATCTTTGAGCAACACTGAAAAGGATTGAGTGTGATGGTGAGAGACACAATGCAGGTTTCGTACTACAGAGAGACGATGGACGGAGCAGCACTGATGTCTCCAGACACCGTGTCCAGGATCTCCATGGCATTCTGCAGCTCTAACTTCTTATACAGCGCCACGATACTGGACTCGGCCCGGTTGTCTCGGATCAGGATCCGCCGCAGGATTCGATTGTTAAACTTCATAAACCTGCAGAGTAAGAAACAACGTCTCACTGATTTGTTTGCAACCATCAGTCATTTGAATCAAATGACCTCAAAACAACCAGACAAGAACAGTTCAGTCTGAAAAATGGTGATGACAGAGAAACATTTTGTTGTTTTTGCTCTGAAGCTCAAACTAGCTTTGAATTGAACTGAAACAAGAATCATGAGGTTTGAAACAATGATGGTTGAAGAAAAAAGCTGGTTCTTCCTTTGTTCTTATTGTCAACAAATCCTCTGAAGAGATTAAAAGCAACAATGTGTTTTGAATAAAAGGACACGTCATGCAGGGCAGCGGTGTGGCTCACCGATGGGTTTTTTATGGTCTGGACAACAATGGAGCTCTATGGCACACAGGAGCAAACAATATCAGGCTTTAGCTACACAAATTGTACTTCTTCATAAGATAAGTACATTGTTGGTTTTGTGTTTTCATAGGATTCGAAAACAATGAGAAAAATATACAATCTTATGTCAGAAATCCCTTTAAGTGCTGCCCCTCTGAGTCGTGTATCAGGCAAAGACAGTAAGAAATATAGCCTTTAAATACGTATACCAATAATTTTAGAGGACAGAAAGTAACAAAAAAAGTTTTAAGACACTATAGTTTGATATCAGAATGCAGCTTCTTTTTTCTGGTCTTCAGCAATAAAACACAGGATCAGTGGCATCAAGGATGAACTACAATTTGGCTATTTGGGTTAGTTTAGGGCCATTGTTCTGCTTAAAAGAGGGATAAGCTAAAAGTACATCGAAAGCTTAAGGTCAGTAAATCCCACAGTAAATGCAACATGTCGGATTACAAATCCAAAACAAACATTTCGCTCTCCTTTCTGGTTCTGTGTGTTACAGTTGAATTCACAGCAGGTTTTGACTTGTTAAATCAAACTTAAAAATCTGCATTCTGAGACTTGAGAAACCCGTCTCACGAGATAAACATGAGCCAAGAGAAAGAGAAGAACACTGAAGAGAAAAAAAGAGTCAGATGAGGAGAAGTTAAAGCTGTGGAGAGTAAAGAAGGACAGTTTTTCAGTTCCAATAAAATTAAATGAATAATACAAATAAAATACATGCAATATGTAGGCTTTGTAGGTAAGGATATTGTACATATGACTTTATGCACCCTAATGCAGATTTTATACAAGAATTACAATGTTTTGTGTGTGTTTATTTCATGCCCCTTAAACAATATGTAGCCTACTTTTTACTAAATTTTTATAAAATAAATGCATCATGCAGCAGTTAACCACCCACCAAAAGACTAAACGTCTAACAAACTGCATCAATATAATGCAAGTAAATAAATTTATATACAAGGCTATGAGGAACAAAGTAAGCTGCTGATGGTGGAGCTGGACACGACTCTAGCATCTGATTGGCTGTCAGCGGTCCCACACAGTCCCAGAGCGAACAATAGCATCGTCAAGCAGAACCACAAAGCCGGAAGATGAGAGCATGTAAATTAAAACTACCACCTCTCCTCCAGTTTCACTGCAGATTCTTTCTGTTTAAACTAAATGATATGAGGCAGTTCAGCAGTGGGTGTAACGAGATGGAGTGACTTTCTGTTACTCATGACTGTGCAGGAGCTCATTTTGTCGAGCAGAATGAGCAGACAGGAGGAGAGAAGAAGGAAGCTCTTACTTGTCCTTCCAGTAGAAGTGGCTCCACTGTCCACAAAGGTCCTCTATACCAGCTATGGTGTGCTCCATGACCTAAGAGCAAAGTGAGACCTGTTAGCACTGCGTGCAGACGCATTATGACATTTACAACCATCTCAGTCTGAAGCTTACCCTGCAGTGAATCTCTGTGTTGATGGTCTCGAGATTGCGGTTGGTTCTGCGGACGTTGATGAACTCAATCAGAGGTCGAATGCTGATGCCCTGTGGAAAATAGACAGAAAACATTACAAGATTTTTTAAATTTCTGTCAAAAAATTAGGATTCATGCATGTGATGATCAACCTTTTCAGATGGAAGTCATAGAAAGTAGACCAACTTCTTTGATTCTAGTTGTAAAGATTAAACTTGTGTGTTTCGAGACAATACTCTACTGCTTCACCTGCAGACCTCAATAAAAGCTTTTAATCAAATGTTCTGCTGCTAAATCTAAACACTGATATATGTCATAGTTGGAAAGACAAAAGATTTGCAGCAAACTCTGTGACATGTATAAAACCACACAAACACTCCCTTACCTGAAGAAAGACAGTGAAGAGGATGATGGCGATGGTGGCAGTGACAAAGAGCTTCTTGCGACCGATGTTATCGGGCAGAGTGAAGGCCAAGGCGAATGAGATTGCACCTCGCAGACCGCCGTACGCCAGACCAAACTGGTCTTTCAAGTTAAAGGGGATGGTGCGGAAAGGGTTAATGATCTGGGTCAGCACCAAGACACCTGGGAAGGAAGGGTAAAAAAAAAAAAGGAAAGATATCATTATACATGTTTAAAGCTGCACTAAATACCATTTTTCACTACTCTCATTACTCACTAAAATGCAGCGTGTGCATCCTTAAAGTCTGACACACCAATTGCAAAGCCAATTTTTAATACTTTTAGTTTTTGCACTTTTCCATGTCTTCATGTTAGCAGTCTTTATCTGTATTACTCTTGATAGTGCCTTATTGCTATTTTGTCAAGTGAAACAACTTGAAGCCAATGGAAGGTTATGTGTGTGTATAGAAATCAAAACCCGCTCGTATAAAACTGAAAGCACTACATGTGGACACAAACTCCACAGGGCTCCTTTAATTCTGCAACAAGCTCAACAGACGCCAAATTAAACAAAACTTGGCCTCCGACATGACACAGATGCCCCCCCCGTCCTCTGCTTACCCAGACCTCTCCATACAAAAGCAAACAGCAACGTGAACAGGATGTAGCCCCAGTTCCACTCGTGTTCTGTCGTTATGGTGACGACCCCTAAGAAGAAGAAGATGAGGGTCTCGGAGATGGAGCCAAGCATCTTGACCACATGGCGGATGGTTGTGCAGGAACGCTGGGAAACATTTTCCTCCACGTAGTACTTCATGGTGAGGGCGCAGGTAACAATGCTGCAGAAAAATGTAAAGAACAGTTGTGTTTTTGCACCAAACAGTCGTCCATTAAAAATCTGAACCTGGAAACATGTGACAGTCTACTCACGCCATGATGGATGAGATGGCGAAAAGCTCAGCCACCAGATAGGCCAGGTAGCTGTACATGAATATGAAGAGTGGCTCAATCTCCCGAACTTTGGAGGTGAATCTTGTGGTGAAGGCGGCCACGAAACCGAACAGGATGCCAAAGCCCATCCCGCCGAGCCCGACCACGAAGAACCTGGCCACCCCCAGGAAAACGTCCACTGGCTCCACAACCGGCATCTCCGCCACAAAGTTAAACATGTTGTACAGCACCTGGAAAAAAAAAAAAAACCACATACACACCATGTTCACACACATGTTGAAACACTCTGTGCAGACACGCAGTCTTCATGTCAAATGCACACACACGTCCGGGTGAGAGGTCATGGGTGGTGGCAGGGGCTGCAGCCTCTAATGACACAGTTGCAGATAACAGTGATTTATTGAAATATTTGCTCGGGCACTGTTTGCAATTTGATAATCACGTTTCACCAGACGCACTGATAACTCACAGAGAGAGGAATTTGCAAGAGAAACCAGCTTTGGTCCTTTTCCTCCTGTTCAGTCTTTAACACAATGAAAGAGGGCAATTTTTTTTTTTTTTTGCTTGATATCACAAACCTGTTTTCTGACTGAACAAAAGCATTAAAAGCAGGTTTTTAGAGGAAGCAAACAGCTGCCATATAGAATAATGTATGAAAGGAGCATGTCTACTGCAGATACCAAGTTGCACCTGCCTGGCAGAAAAAGAAGCATCACCTGACTTTTGAAATGATGCAATTAAGATGGAGCAAGACCTAGAATACAAGGCAAGGTCAACCCCTGTCAACTTTTAAAACAAATTCAAAGAAAAGACAACAGTTACATGATGAAGTGCTTGTGCCTCCTAAAAAAATGAGATCTGTTCTTTAAAAAAATTCTGTGTAAAGTAAACTGTGTAAAGTTTTGCGATAATGACATGAACTAATCTTGTGACCATAACTTCCTGTTGGGCTTTAAAATTAAAAATTATAAATCAATTATAATTCATCATAAATACATATTAAAATAGAATGCAAATTGTACTTTGAGTAATTTATTAGCCAGGTCCTTTTTACTTACACAAGTTGGTTTCTCAAATGGTAATTTTCACTTTCACTTTTTCAATTCCCATTAAAAATGGTATGGTAATTTTTCTTTTATTTTCATTTTAGCTTTTCAATCCTCTCCAACATACTGTGTGTAGTGTACAGTGTATAGGTTTCATTGTAAAAAAATAACATATCAGCCAGTGCTACAGTGTGGCTCACTGATTTGTTTTTAACAGTTCATTGTCAACAGTGGAGCTCGATGGCGCACAAGAAAAAGCCTTATCAGCCTCTGGCTACACAAATAACACTTTTTAGTGGGATCAATTTGTTGCTGGAACTGGAGCTGATTTGTTTGTTTGCAGCTTTTATTCAAAGCAGATCTGTGTTTAGAGTAGAGCGTCGGCAGTTTCCTGTTTTAAATTTGCATGACGAGGATACGGAGGAACGACCTGGCACTCTTAGTCACCCAACCTGTGACTCCGGAGCTTATCGGAAGCATTTGCACTTTTAGCAAATATTACACTGGGTTTGATGGGTGCAATTCTGCAACGTGAAGCTCTCTGTGCAGACAATACCTGAGCTGAGTAAATGTTTGTCTTCACTTTTCAGCTCTGCTACTGTGTACTAAACAAAAGGTCCACCAAACCAAAGGAAGGAGCGGGTTAATGTAGGCGGGTGGGTAAGTGGGAGGGTGTGTTTAGCACAATAAAATAGGGCGAGAGGGGAAATTTGAGCATGAGCTTGCTTCAATCAAGTTTCGGACAACTATGATGTGTCTCTAGTGTGTGCGTGTGTGTGTGTGTGTGTGTGTGCGCGTGTGTGTGTGTGTGTGTGTGTGTGTGTGTGTGTGTGTTAACTCCTCCCATACAGCAAAATGAAACAGTGACCTCAGAAACTGGTTTGGCTGCATCTGAGTAAACTAGTCCTAAAGGTAAACGGCTCAGCTCTGTGGAAGCATCCGTTTAACGTCTCCAACAACATTCCCTCACTACTTACTCAAAATAATTTTATCTTCCCAGCAATCTTTCCAAAGAAAAGATGTTTCCCTCCCACGTATTATGCTTTTATTCATCCATACTAACCCAGAAAAACCCAGAAAAAAGGAGGGAACAAATATCTGGAGAAACCTGAGCTGAGCCTTTACAGAAAGAATAGAAAACCTTGAGGAAACATGACACTGGATCTGCCTTTTAATATAATAGCAGGTTTGAAATAAAAGACCCCTGACTGGGCCTCAAATTGTGGGCGAAGTCGCAGTAGCCTCCATGCTGGAAAACGTGCATGTACATAATGATGTGTACGGGCAAAATACTGACTTTCCATTACATGTTCTTTCCATGTATTTTTTTTGTTTTGTTTTTTGTTGGTCTGAAGCACTTTTACTTCACACACAAGGTCACACTCGCATGCTGAGCCCCCGAGTGCACCCTCACAGTCTATTTGGTCTCTTAAATACACCCAATTACCCTGGACTTTGCCATTAACAGGTTGTAATGACACCTGGCTCTTTACTGTGCATGTTTCCATAACAAGCAGTAGCCCAGAGGAATCCAAAGAAGACCAACATGTTGCAGCAAGTCTCCGTTCAGAGCTAAGGGCCATCCTTAGTCTCAACTTAAGTCAAAAAATGCCGCACGAATTCAAAGACACTGTCATGTTTTCTGTCTTGGTGCACTCACCACAGTGACGGCATCATTGAAGAGACATTCCCCAAACACCACGATGTAGAGCTGCTCGTTGACGGACACATCCTCGAACACGCTCAGCACGGCCACAGGGTCCACGGCCGAGATGATGGTGGCGAACAGCAGGTTCTCCTGGAGGTTGATGTCCTGCACATCAAACGCCTCAATCTGGCATATGGCAAACAGAGACATGCCGATGCCGATGCTGTTCCACAGAGTCCCCACCACTGCGAACCACAACACCTGCACACACAGAGAGAGGAAGTATCTCATTTATGTCTTTGTATCAAAACAAGAAGATGTATCTGGTTCATGAAAGTGTGGCTGGTTTGGGACGAACCGTGCCGATGTTCTCAAAGAAAGGCCTGGTGGGCATGAAGTAGCCCGAGTCCAGGACGATGGGGGGCAGCATGTAGAGGAAGAAGACATTGCTGGTGAGCACAGCGGGGGGCTCCTCATGGACTGAGTGCATGATGCCACCAACAATCAGACCAATGCTGATCAGAAGGCACGTCTCCGGCACCCAGATGGTGATCTTGTGGTACACATGGAAACCTGAGGAGGGAGATGTGAGTTTAGTGGAAAAACAAGAACAGAGCCGATGAGAAAGAAGAACTCTTTTTGCAATCACCTATGAAAGGGCCACACCTATTTTTGACAATTTAATCTCAGTATAAAGGACCAGTTTGAGCTTATGTGAACTGTTTCTCACCAATCTTTGCAAATGAAGCAAGCAGCACCCAAAGGGTGATCTCAAATGGTATTTGTATTCTTGGGTAATCCATTGTAAACACTGGTAAATTTGCCTTTTCCGCGTCTGGAAACGCCTGGGGGCCATTATCGGGCTTAACTGGGGGCAAAATCGTGACACCACCGCCGGTTGGTTTGAGGGGGACCTCTCCTCTGGATCCATATAGAAGACTTAAAAATGTGAAAACGAGTAAAACTCCTGTTTGTCTAGAAAAACGTAAATCCATTGTGCACAAAGACCCCAGACTCTTCCACACAATAATCCAAACTGATGCGAATATCAATCACTCCATCCAAAAGTCACAGTCGTGAAGAGAAAAATCAATGGAAGTGAGAAAAACTCTGCTTCTCCCCTAAAAGTTGACAGTTTCAGTCGTTTCGCATGTTCTCACTTCACCATCTTCTCTAAATCGACCTGCACTGGTGAGTTCATTTAATTTCCTCCTGTACTCTCGGTTGTGTGTTCCGGGTCAGTCTCCTTCAAACTACCGGACAACACACCTGTGGTTCACCTGCGGGGCGTCCACGAGTTCCGACACAGGCAGGGCGCGGCGCGAGCGCTGCCCTGATTGGCTGTCAGCAGAAGCAGATAAGAAGGGTGGGACGTGGTGCTTTTTATTTCGCAGGCCATTCAGGAGCCAGTCTTAAAGTTTCGGTGACACTAGTTTCCCGAGCGACACGAGTTTCACCTTTCAATGTAAACCAAACATTTCCTCTAATTCATCTGAGGCGGTGTCTGAATCACAGAGGGGAAGGAGCTATAATGTGACCATCACAGAGCAAATGACTGGAGTGTGAATAATCAAAATAATTTTAAAATTGACAATCTACTACAAGTTTTTTTCTATTCAAATTGAATGCTGGTGACAATATTAAAAGTGCGTTTTGCTAAAAAAAAAAAAAAAGAAAGAAAGAAAAAAGAAAGAAAGAAAGAAAGAAAAAAGAAAGAAAGAAAGAAAGAAAGAAAGAAAGAAAGAAAGAAAGAAAGAAAGAAAGAAAGAAAGAAAGAAAAAAAGGTGTTTACAGCATCCCTGGATAATTTGTTGAAACTGCAAAACTCTGATTGAGTTTTTGTATTTAAGCTCACTTAAATCAGTTCTGTATCCCCTAAAAATGGTTTAGCGTCTCGGCCTCCATCACATCTGAATCTCCATGTGAGAGGAAGCAGAGTTCATAAGCGAGTTAATGATGTCTGACCTCCACACTGAGAAGATCTTTGTAGAAGCACTCTAAAAACTTATGGTTTAAAAAAAGTAACATATAAACCAAGTGTGCGGCCATAAAACTAATAGTAGCAGTAGCAGTAGCAGTAACAGTAGCAGTAGCAGTAACAGTAGCAGTAATAATAATAATAATAATAATCTTTTATTAAAGATGGCATGTTTCACTTCCAGTTGTGAGTGTTGTAAAAAGAGATTTTGTGTTTTCTTGTGCATTATTAACTCCACATTTCTGTGTGTGATGCGTGTGTTGCATCTTAATGCCACCTCACATCAGGATGTGCTTTGTACTCCAGAACTTTGTAAAAGAAATATAATTAAAATGTCACCAACTGTACTGACATCAAGGCAAACTAGCAGGGAAGTATATTAAAATTTGATTTAATGTCCCATATTTCTGATTGACCCTTAGTTGGTCTAATATTTATTCATAATTCAGGTTCTTCTTTTATCATTTAAATTTAATTAACATTTAATTTGGTCTTATACATCTGAAAATTTTGAATAACTGTTGACCAGGTATTTTATTCTTTTTGTCTCCAATTAGTACATTTGACTTGCATTTTTGCAATTTCCTACTTCCTTTCCGTAATAAATCTGACAAATTTTGACACATTTGTAGTTAAAATATAAATGAGTGTCGTTTACTTTTCAAGACAAAGTAAAAAAATATTTGAACCCCTCCTTTGACTTGGAGAGATTTAATACTCCAATATCTCAAAATAATAGGCCGATATTTATGACCAAAAATAAATGAAAAAGTCCTGACCTTCCCTATGATTTAAAGAAGAGCTGCTAAAACCAAAAGTAATTGAGATTTACAAAAGTACTTAATATCTATATCATTACTCAGTTTACATCCTTTTCCTGCAACTTCCTACTGTCTCCACCCGCCTATAATTACAGCATGTGAGGTTATTCTTGGTTGCACCGCCTGACCCTGCAGAACAGACCGGCAGCGCCCCCCAGTGGAGAGAGAGCGCGCGGCTCCCAGCGAAGGTATTACGTCTCGATGTGTCAGAGTCAGGGCGAGTCTCGACTGCAGACATCGTCGAGTATGCAACCAGGATGCGCATCAATATGAAAAGAAACCTTCTGATCTCTCTAAACGGTATGAGATATTTATTTTTCTGTGTGTGTGTGTGAGTGTGTGTATGTGCGTGTTTCTCATTTGACATGTGATCATCACACGGATAGCAGAGGGTGTTTGTTCACAGTGATAGATGCTGCCGTGAAAAGGTGAACAACAGCTCGCAGCAGCATCAAAATAAGACATGTTTACAGCCTCACTAAGATCTTAAATGTCGAGTTTTTTGCTTTGTTATCAGACATAAATCTGTTCCTGTTTGTGCCGAAAGAAGTGCACATCCTGCAGCAGCCTCACCGAATGAGCATTTGCAGATATCATGACGCAATATTTGTTATTGCCAGAGTGACAGTGAATAAATACGTATCCACTCTGAAACATAATGACTGTATTATTGGCCAGTGCTGCCAGAAATAGATTTCTGTGAGACTGCCCCCGGCCTCTGCCTGCTCATTTCCACGTCCACAGGCTGGTAAACAGACAGGATGACACCCAGTTTCATGCTGGTTTATAAAAGGCCAAGAGGATGCTGATGTAGGATTATGAAGAATAATGTTTTCTTCATATTGTATTACATCTGAAACTGGATGTATTGCTGATGGAGCAACGTGTCACGTCATTACAGGCCTCCCAGCTGCTCCCAACAGAATCTAAAGGATTAGATTTGAGCTGTTGAATCACAGTTTTCACTGTTTTCATACAGATGGGGAAGTGAATGGCATGAGTTTCTGTGTGGTTCACCTCTTTTAAAAATGTTTTTTTTCTCTGTATGTGATGTGGTTCTTGCAAAATGTGTGTGTGTGTGTGATCCTATGGCATCATTAACAAGCGTTCATTCATCTTTATCATCAAAGGTTTCTTTCTCATGCTCAGTTTACTGCTGTCTGGGTAACAAGAGCTTCTCTATGCATGACGTTACTTCCTCCTCATGTTTTTGTGTGTGTCTTGTGTGTGTGTGAGGATAAATTTTGTCCTCTTGGGAATAAAAACTGGTTTGCATATTCTCCTCCCCTTTGATCAACTGGATCAGAGGGCAATTTATGGATCAGTCAGTGTGGACCGAGCAGCTGTGACAGACGTTTTTACATCAAGTTTGACGATTGCAGATGAGACTCAAGGGATGGCACGTTGGCACAGTTCAGATCTGAACTCAAACAGGATCAATAGACAGAAACTGAGAGGAACATCAGGGTTACAGGGGGACACAGGAGAGGGGGGGAAAGGACAGAACTGATGACGGAGCAAAAGGAGCAGGGTATGAGGCATTTGGGAGAGATTTAAGGGGATGAGGAGGAAGTGAGGTGAGGCACTGCAGGGCAGCCGGTGCTGACAGCATCTGCAGGGTGCCAGCTGTGTGCCATCAGCCTGAATAACTGGGCCATTTCTGTCTCCAGACCCCAGAGGACAGTCTACAGTGAGGACCACCTGAATCCTCTCTGTCCTCTCCACTGCTGCACGCTGTCTCACATCCCTCCCTGCTGCATATGCACCATCTTTTCTTCCCTTCAAAGCTGAAAAAACAAAACATGTCTCTCTTTGTCCTGTTTTGCGTTATTGAGGTCAGAGGTCACACGCAGCTGGTCAGTGTTCAGCCTTTTTGCTCGGGGGCACTTCATCAGTGGATGCTTGCTGCCATAAATCTATGACAACCAGCCGCACTGTGGCCAAACTGAAAGGAAGCCAGAGTCTCTGCTGTTCTCCCGCGAACAGCTGCAAGTAATAATTATCTGTCAATAAAAGGGACAAGACAATGAGTCGATAAATGGTGGAGAACAAATTAAGCTGCATCTATTTTGGTGATTTTTCAAGCAAGAATACAAACTATTTTCTGCTTCCAGCTTCTCAAGTGTAACAGTTTGCTCATTTAATTTGCTTTGGCTTTTGGACTGTTGGTTTAAAAAAATAAGCCCTTTACAGATGTTCTTCTGGTTTCCAAGAAATTATAATGGGCATTTTTCACAGTTTTACAACATTTATAGACAACTGAAAAACTGCCTAAACAAATAATAATCATCAGAGTATTTAAAAACAACTGTTCAGCTCTTTTTCTCTTTATTTGGTAGATATTTTTATCTTCATTTAATGAAAAGAAGTCTTTAAAAAGGTGTTTTGTCGGAAAAACATTTCAAAATCCAAAAATATTTGTTTGTAATGATATAAAACAAAACAGTTATCTTCACATTTGAGAAGCTGTAACCAGAAAATATTTTCCATTTCTGTTTTGTAAAACTCTTAACAGTTAATCAAATTGCTGTTAATAAATATTTTTTTTACCTATGAATCAGCAAATTGACAAATCATATTAGCGCCACTCTGCATGTTGTGTGTCCCTTCAAGCATGTAGCTGTTGACCGTCAAACAAAAGCATAGATGATGATCTGTGCCTCCCCATGGCGTTGCTTTAGATCCACTGTGGGTTTCCCACAGTGCCCCAGGCAGCTCCCACCGTCAGTGACTCCCACAGCCTAACGAGGCAGAACAGCCAGGAACTGAAAGTGTCGTCTGTTTGGGTCTCACGTTAAGGTGCCAAAACAGGGATTAAACTGGCAGAGATCATCTCAGTCACACTGTGGATGCTGTATGAGTGACTGTGCAGACTCTGAGTGGAGTGTGTGTGTGTGTGTGTGTGTGTGTGTGTGTGTGTGTGTGTGTGTGTGTCTCAGGGAGATGATGTTTTCATTTGTGCGCGGCATGTGACGTCAAAACAGATTCACGTGTATAAATAGACCTCCGCTGCAGAAGTCCTCACACATGGATGCACAGTACAGTTTTTCTGCTTTTGTCAGTGTAACATCGAACAACCTGACAGCACACACAGGATGAAGACTCAGTGCATCACCTCAGTGAACCAGGTCCTCCATATTTAATGAAGAGAAATGTTTTCCTGCTGATCACTGAGGAAAGGCAAGCGGACATCAGTGCAGCACACAGCACACACAAATGAAATGACATTGACGTTAATATTAGATTAATAAAAAGAAAACACAAGTACTGAAGAGGAAAATGTAACTGAGTCTGACAGACCACAAGAAATGTAAACATTAAGCTCTTGGAGCCATTTGAAGAAGCTCGGCTCGGCCGCCTGACCACTCGCTGCATCCTTAACCTTTCACATTTCTCTGTTTCCATCCTCCGCTCACCGTTCCACGGATCATATTTGTGCTTTGCAGGAGTTAAATCGATGCAATCACAGCTTGCTCGTCCTGTTCCTGAATCTCACTCTTACATCAGTGTTTCCTCTTATAGACACTGTGTGGCACACTTGGCAAAGCCTTAGTTTCCTGTTTTCACACTGTTGAAATTCAGCAGATGCAGTGTTCACTAGGTGTCAACTAACACCGGCTTCATCATTATCAGCCTTTTCCTTCACTATAATATGATCAGACTTAACAAATAAATGTTTCACTATGAGCTGTTTATTAAGTGGGGTGTGATAATAACTGTTGTGTTTATTTGAGAGCATTAGCATTTTATTGCATAAATAATTTTATGTAGCATATAAAAATGACTTTGGTTTATTCTCATGTGCATGTTAATTATAGAGTGATGTTATGTATTTTCAGTCAGTTTCTGTTTATCTAACACTTTGTTTTTGCATTGTTATTTCTTAACCAGGCCCCCTGATGGCTGTGGGGTTTCAAGTAAAGACCCTACCAGCACCTTTATTGCACATTATTCCTCATCCAAGTGTTTCCTGTCTGCTGTCTGACAAGCACATAAACTTTTGTTAAATAATTATGTTAGATTCATATTCACAAAGAAAATTTATGCTCTTTAAAAGTTGACTTCTTGGTACTTTTCCACATTTATTGACTGTAATTTGTTTGTTGTGCTGTACTTTTGGGCATGTTTTTGAACCCATTGATGATTGGCATTCTTCAGACAAATGGGACCTCATACTGTCTTTTTATACAGGAAGAAAGCAATAAAATACTGAATTAAAAGCTTTAGTCAAAAACAGTTGATGAGACGAAGAAGTTTTAGAGGCTACTTTGGAAATAACTGATGATATAACTGATGCTTTTGCAGACAAGGTTATCTTTTACGTCTGGAGTATTGGCTTAGTTTCTAATAATAAAAGAAAGACAGTTATATCATTATCTGTCTTTTCCTGTGTTTTTGACATTGGTCTTTACAAAGGCAGAACAGGTTTTAAAAAAAAAAAGAAATCAGGAGATAGAAGGTGAAGATTCAGTCAGCTGCAGCTCTGTGTTTCATATCCTGCAGCTGTGTGAAAAGTCACACTTTTTTCCCCAGAAATCATTTCCACTGCCTGTATTAGTGCATCATGAGAGGGAGAGAAAGAAGAAAACTACACAACCTCTCAAACGCTGTTCAACTCAGAATAGAAGTTATTCACTGCTTTAACGTTGTTTATTAAAGACTGTGATGTGATGCTGAGCATGAATGCATCTGGCGGCCTTCACATGGATAATTACAGACACTTTTCTATTTTGGTCAAAATTCCTGGTGTTCCAGTTGGTTTTAGTTGTTTCTGTGAGGACAACAGATGATCACTTTGTTGTTTTCTTTTGTCTCTCTTTCAGCTTTGTCATCAACAGAAGAGTGACAGCTCACATCAACACACAAAGGAGACCACCACCACACACACACACACACACACACACATCTTGGAAAGCTGACAAGCTGACAGACGAGTTTTGACTCTGAGTGTTCTCGACCTCGTTCTGCTCTTCAGCCCTTTCGCTTTAAAATCCATCCTCAGCGCCCGACGTGAACCCACCATGGCCGGGAAGGAGCGCAGCCCCCGCCATCGGCCATGGTCCGTCTACCGGGCCAACACGTTTGATCTCTCGGCTGAGATGATGGGGCTGGCTCTCTCAGGTATCTAAGTAACAGCTACCATGGTAACCTGTCTACTTCACTGATGATGAAATGGCATGGAGTTTTTTTTTAAAAAAAGAGCTTCTCATCTTTTTCTTTTCTCTTCTGTCCAACAGGCAACAGTCAGGACCCTGATGAGCCTGTGCTGGAGTTCAGCGTGGGTGAGTTCAGGAGGAAAACATGCACTAATGCACTAATCAATGCATTTATATCAATAAATAACTATGAGTGATGTGTATTATGTCGCAGGCAGTGACACCCTCAGGCTCTGTATTTACCCTCAGCTTTGCAGCATCTTCTAGCTTGTTGTTTTATTTGTTTGATTTTTTTTTGGCCTTCAACTTTCTTGTTTTAATCCACTTTTGTTGGTCTTTTTCACACACAGTTAAATATTTCTAGTAAAAAGCTCTGTAGGTGACCCAGCCAGTATTAAATCCTAATGTTGCTCCTTGTCTTTAAATAGGCAACTGATTGTTAAAATGTTTACCTTATTAATTTTATGAGAGATTAGTGTGTTTTGTCACTCAGAAGTCGACTACATCTTTGTTTGGAATGATTTTTTGTATTTTTATCTGTTGTTTAACCATAAAAGCATTACTGTAAACAACTGCTGCTTAGCGAGCACTTACATCTCAAAAATACTGTACTATATTCCTCCGCTGACTGAGGATTAGTAACCATTCCACCATTAAGTCCCACACTTTATAATCTCCTCCTGTGTTTATATGTCGCTGCAGCCTGCAGCGAGCTGGTTACGCCCTCTCTGGACCGTAAGCCAACCAGCTTCGTCGCCGTTAGCTGCACCACTCCGCCTCAGGCCTTCTGGACCAAACATGCTCAGACTGAAATCATAGAGGTACACCACCGCCTGCTCACCCTCGTTTCCTGCCCTTTTGTTGGAGCCTTCAAAATGATTCTCACCACTGTCTGTCTCTCTCTGTCTCTCTCTCTGTCCTCAGGGCACCAGTAACCCTATCTTCCTCAGCAGCGTGGCGTTCTTTCAGGACTCTCTGATCACGCAGCAGACTCAGGTCAAGCTCTCTGTCTATGATGTAAAGGACCGCTCGCAGGGCACGGTGAGCCCTAACACAGGAATCATTGCACTCCACGAGTGTCCTGTTAGAAAGTGAATAAAAGTCTTCTCTTTATAGTCTAAACCTGCCTGAGTTAAGTCCTCTAAACCCTTTGGCTGTGTGTGCTCTCATGTGGCAGATGTACATGCTTGGTTCCTCCATGTTTTCTGTGAAAGAGCTGCTGCAGGACAAACACCACAGGCTGCACCTGACCCTCAGGTAACAGGCCGACAAACCCGACACTCTGTCTGTAATGAGATGACAGCCGCTGCTTGCTGGATTTGGGTTGAAGGGTGTTTAATTTTCTCGACGTCGCTGTGTGTCAGGTCTGCAGAGAACGAGCGTGTGGGCAACATCACGGTCATCGCCTGGCAGATCGAAGAGAAGCGCGAGCAGAGAGCTCCAGTCGCAAGGTTACAGAGAGGAGACACTGTTAATGGAAGGGTGGGTGATCACAAAGACAGGACACAGATATTTAAGTTTGCAACATATTTGCCTCTCATAAAAGTATCAGAACAGAAATGACTTGGCCATTAATTGATTGTTAGATTGAAAGAAAAATAATCTTGAAAACCGTTTCCTCTTTTTCAGCCTCATAAATGTGAGAACTTTATGCTTTTCAACATCTTGATGTGATGAAAAAATCCAATTCTTTAGGTTTTTGACTTTTGATCAGACAAAACAAGTAATTAAATGACATCACCGTAGGCTATTTGATCTGTGATTGGCATGTTTAGTGTTTTCAGCCCCAGAAAATGTAATTAACCTAATGTTGTTGTTGTTTTGACTGAGTATCTCTGCCCTCAGCCTGTTTCTGGTTGAACTGCTGTAACCACAGATCAATGATGGAGGAAGATGGAGGATTCTCGAGGCAAACATGGTTGTGATTGTCTTTGTTTTTATCAGATGGTTCTCCCTGTTGATGAAAGCCTGACAGAGTCAATGGGCATTAAATCCAAGTCTTCATCTCTGTGTAAAGACCCTCTGCTAAAGGCTGGTGAGTGTGTCTTTAGAAATATCAACTTCCTGTGTGACTGTGAGAGTTTATTAACTGTAAAACCTGGATTGTTGGCAGCGTCACTGTGGTTCAAAGCTGTGATACCATGTTTTTTTGTGTGCTGCAGTGTTCGGGGGCGTCATGTCCCGAACATACCGGTTTCCCACCACCGATGGGAACCACCTTCGGATCCTGGAGCAGATGGCGGAGAGCGCCCTCTCCCTGCACATCCCTCGACAGTTTGTCAAACTGCTGCTGGAGGAAGATGCCGTCAGGTAACATCTGTAAAAAAAAATCTCACTCTGGTTGATCAGAGGCTTAAACATCTGGATCCAGGAGCAGCAGATTGTTGTAGTGTTCAACCTTTTTGGCTTATGACCCTTTTAAAAGTTTCTACCAGTGCTGCAATACTTAATTCTTAAACAATATCCAACTTTTTTGCATCTTAGTTATTTAGACACATTGTCTGAGTCTCAGTTTCACCCTTTATGTCAAATTGTTCCTTTGCTTTTTCTTCATTGTTTGAGAAATCTTGAAATACTAAGTATCCTCTTTTTTGACTCCTGGTTTATGAAGCTGTATTTGCAGAAAGATGTCGTACTTTCATATTAAGTATAGAAAATGATGCAAGACTATTTTGTTTGTAATCTATTTATAAGTCTGAACTTTAACCTCTTCTTGAAGCACATTAGTTTTGTCACAGTTTTCAAATGAGTTGTAGGAACTTCACCTTTTATCCCCCTCTCAATTAATCAGTTTTCAGCAACCAGAAAAGATATCACAATCCTAATTTTTTCCAATGACAAAAAGATTAATTGATTGAAAAAAATCTACATAAACTGTAAAATGTTAAATCATTTTCTATCCTATTAATAAGAGCTCAGGATACTTTGTTGACATTATACTTATGTGTGTAACTTTATGTTCTTTATGTACTCTATTATTGTGTTATCATGTTTATAAAGAACATAAACTAATGTGGATGATTGGATGAGTTGAATCTGCTCAGTTGTTGTGTTTTTTGCACAACTGAACAAGCTGCACTAACAGCTGTGAAGCTGTGAGATCATCAGTGCCTCAGCTGGACGTCTTAAATGTATACGTGTTATTACAGGGTCTGTGAGCTGGAAGAACTGGGCGAGCTGTCTCCATGCTGGGAGAACCTCAGGAGGCAGATCATCACTCAGTATCAGACCATTATCCTCACCTACCAGGAGACCATAAGTGACCTGCATGAATACAAAGGTTAGAAACACAACAAACTATTTAAAGCACTTCAGTGCAGCCTGTAAAGAGTCTGGAAGAATTATATAAAGTCCAAAGAGAAAGTGTATAATTTCAAGGTTTTTCAACTTGAGCTTAGATTCTCTTTATTTATAACAGAAAATAAGGCTCTTGTGGCTTTTTTTGTGGCTTTGAGTTTAAAATATGTGGACATTTTTAAGAAAAGAGGTGTCTGATGAAAAGATGCGTCTAAGTTTTATTATGGCATCATGTTTTTCAACCCTGTGTGTGATTAAAACTTGAGCAACTTTTCCTCTGCTGCATCACGTTTGATACCCCCTTACATTTTGAACTATGTCATTAAAGTATAGCATTAAATCTTTGAGTGCCCCTTTAAGTGAAAAAGAAAAATCATAAAACTGCACTGGATGACCAGTTCAACATCACATATAATTATTCTGATTTGAAATATCAAAGTGAGGCTAATTTATACCCTGCTATATTCAGATACAGACGTCTTTTCTCCTCTCTGCTCCCTCACAGGTCCTTCATTTAAGTCAAGTACCTTGAAAGCAGAGAGGAAGTTGGAGTTTATTCCGACTAACCTGCACATCCAGAGGATGAGGGTACAAGGAGAGACCGGCTATGGTTGGTATTTGTCATGTTTGCATGTCAAGCATGCCTATATTTATCCAAGGTGTTAACAGTATTGAAATTCAGTGTGTTTTATTCTGTTTATTTCTGTCTTGCCATCAGACCGGACTTACGACGTTGTGACCATTGGTGCTCCTGCTGCACATCATCAAGGCTTTAAAGGCTGCGGCCTCCGAAAACTGCTGCACAAGCTGGAGGAAGCCAGAAAACAGTGAGTCCAGCAAAGCAGCTCTTGTGCAATTTGTCTCATAGCAGTGTTTGATTTTATGACTGATTAATTCATCCTTTTGTCTTTTTCATCCAATCAGCACTTACGTGGAGGAAAGGTGAGATTATATGTAATGGATTACAAGTTTCTTGTATGTTTCTCTTGACATTACTTTGTTGCCAAATTTGTTCCCTAAATTGATCTTCCCTCTTCTGCTTTCCCTTTCACAAACAAAGCTCTAAAGGACTGGCATACCAGCCTCAGGACATTGTGAAAGCGAAGGAGCTGATTGGCCAAATCAACACTCTAAAGACACAAGTGTGTTACTACACTGAACGTCTGTCACGAGCTGCCAAAGACCGCTCAGCCAACGCTCTGGAGAGAACGCTGGCCATCCTGACAGAGAAGGTAGGAGAGCGCTCAGAGGAGCTGGAGGTTATCACTCGAGAGCTGTTTTATAGTTTCTGATTTAATCTCATTCTTTCATACTCTGTCTGTTTTCTACTGGGTTTTTCACTTATTCCTTGAACTTTAATCCTTGACCCATTAATCTCTCAGCTCTTATTTCTTATTACCTGGGTAGAACAAGCAGGTCTTACAAGCTTAAAATGTCTTCAGATATGATTTTGGGTGTGGAGTACGAGAAGAGAAGGAGTGATAAATATTATACAATGGATCAAATTTTGTATATTCTTATTGGAAAACACCTGTTTCACATTTGTGTACCTGATTTTGAACTGTTTGGAGCATTTCAACCAAAAAAATTGGTTCTGATCAGGAAACTTGGTTCCCAGCTGGAACCAAAAAATAGCAGGTTTTCTTTGAAACACAAAGTGTCCGTCTAACTCAGCAGCTTCTTGTGCATTCTGCCATGCATTGTTGATGATTTATCCTTGTTTCCACTGAAAACTGGTGGAAACGTGGACTGAATCACTGAAAAACACCAAGGTTTCAGAAATCCTGACCAGAACTTGTTAAAGCACCACCACTAATTTGGTTAAGAACACCCAGAGAGAAATGTCAGACTAGACTTCATATATCTGCATGTGAAATTCTTTGCTGTTAAAGCCAAATCTAATTTTGAGATAACATGGTCAGTTGTTTAATGCTTAAAAAAGACATTATGCCCAGTTGAGACAATGGGGAAAAAAAGGAAAAGTTCCCTCATTTTTAATGTCAAGGTTGATGAACTTTAAAGAGCATTTTTTGCTTCGAGACCTCTAATTTAATGGCTTCAGTATCACCACATTTTTATTACACTCCCTCTGTGTTCTTCCTCTTCCTTCTCCTCCTGCAGACTCGCCAGCTGGTGACCGTTTGCGACTCCAAGCTGCTGTCCTCAGCCATCCTCGCCCTGGCAGCTGCCCGCCCAGAGATCCCCCAGCAAGGCACCCCGTCCCCGTCCTCCTCCTCCCTCTCACCCTCCTCACGTTCACCATCACGCTCCCCCTCCCGCCACCCGACCTCCCCGTCTCGTGCCGCCACGTCGCCCTCTCGCCACGCAGCTCCTCAGGAGGGCAGCGAAGGGAGTAAAAACAAGCGCGCCTCATTGCAGGCAGATATGCATGAGGAGGAGTGGGTAAGAAAAAAGTCCATCTGCCTCTTTAGCGTCTGTGCTCGTGTATTTTTGAATGTTAACTCCGTTTGCAATGTGTGTTTGTGTGCAGGAGAAGGTTTGGCTAAATGTTGATAAGAGCCTGGAGTGTGTGATCCAGAGGGTAGACAGGCTGCTGCAGCGAGACAAACTCCAGAGCGACAGCAGCTCCGAGGACGTCTTCCTGCTTGCCAACGAGGAGCCGAGTAACGCCAAGAAAGGTGCACACACACAAACACAGATTTTTTTTTTGCTGTGTGATGTAAGAATGAGGCACAGTCATGCACTGATGCGCCGACCGACCTCACTGCTGATCACGAAGATCAGAGAGTTTGCATGAATGTGGCAGTCTCATGAGGTATCCATAGTAACCAAGAAGTGTCTGGGTACTTCCTGAGCATAAAGACATGGAATTTTTAATAATCATCATTACTGCATCCGTCACATCATCCTTTTTTATCATCACCATCATTCTCTCACTAGACTCCTACATGCTTTTCACATCCTGTTGATCACATCTGTAGGTTCATTCTGGTAATCATGTTAACTGCTTCAGTGATGCTGGATGTTTCAGATCATGAACAAGCAGACGTGGAGTTCTGCCCCTATGTAAACATATTTTGTGTCTTTTCATTCGTAGAAACCAGCCCAGAGGTAGAAAAGACGTCTCCAGGTGAGAGCAAGTTTTACTTTGTTCGTCTGATCTTTTCTTGTCTCACAAACTTAAATATTTCAAGGCAGATTTTTAATGTTCGTTAAGTCTGTGAAATATGCAAGATTCTATATATGAGAAATTAAGTTTATGAATTGTAGAATAATTTTAAAACAAAAATGAAGAAACATAGTTTTCTAAATCCAGATTCTCACAATCATGGAATCAGAAGTCCACTGGGGGATGCTAGATTGCAGATAAGGCTGCAGGACATATCTACGGCTAATTTATACACATTTATCTATTATATATTACATCCGTTATATATTTAAAGTAAAACTGGCATGTACAGGTATAGATTAATAGCATCAGCCTAATGTGGCAGTGTGCTGTGAACTGTATTGTGTCAGCCATGCCCTGTGTGGGCAAATTATAAAGTTGTCATCTTTTAAAAGTTAAAAAATGTATTAAACTTTATTGGATTTTAATCATCTAAATCTTTCAAAGTCAAAAATTGCAGATCCACTCAGCCTTTTTATGCAGAACCTGCATGTGTTCTGTGTGTTAAACCTGTGTGTCTGCAGGTGAGTGGAGTGAAGCTCTGTATCCCCTCCTCACCACACTAACGGACTGCGCGTCTCTGATGAGCGACAAAGCCAAGAAGGCCATGGTGTTCCTGCTGATGCAGGACAGCGCCCCCACCATCGCCATGAGCCTCACCCTGCAGTACCGACGCGATGTTGTTTTCTGCCAGACGGTTCGTTAACTTCTGCCTCCCCTCTTGCAAACATAGTTTTACAGAATTCCTTATTATGATGCAGTGTGCTTAAAAACATTATCATTCATCACCATGTTGATGTGAGTCGTGTTTGTTACAGCTGACTGCACTGATCTGCGGCTTCGTCATCAAGCTGAGGAACAGTCTTTGTGACTCAGGCTTCCTCAGGCAGCTACACACCATCGGCTTACTGGTGCAGTATGAGGGCCTGCTCAGCACCTATGGTAACCTGTGTGTAAGGACGTGTGTGTGTGTGTGTGTTAGTGTGCATGTATGCTTTTATTAAAATGTATCATCACACAGAAAACAGAAAGTTCTAACAGAGTGCATGCCTCCTCCGAGGCTTAAAACCAAATCCCTAACATTTTTGCTTGAGGTTGAATACTGATGTATCATCACAGATATCTTTGTGAACTGTTCCTGCCAAAAACCTCCGTGTTGACTCCTTGTTTGTTACAGGGGAAGAATTGGCCATGTTGGAGGATATGAGTGTCGGAGTGATGGACTTGAGAAACGTCACCTTTAAAGTGACCCAAGCAACTTCGGGTTTCGCCCCGGACATGCTGCCTGTGATCACAGGAAACAGAAACGGCTTCAACGTCAGGGTACCGATGCCCGCCGTGATGTTTGACACGCTGCCCCGAGAGATCCAGAACGGGATGCTCCTGCGCGTGCAGCCTGTCCTGTTCAACGTGGGGATCAACGAACAGCAGACACTGGCTGAAAAGTAAGTCGCTGAGATTACAGGAGAGGAATGGTTGGGGGCATAAGGCAAGATCAACAATGGAGCAGGGTCACAACTTATTACACTAACTATGACCAATCAAAAATCTAAATAAATCTTAAATATTGAAGAAGAATCGTGTTATGTCATGGTTATGACAGGCATCATGTCAGTGCTTCAAATAAAGTTTTACTTAAAAAATAAGAAAAACAAAGAGTATTAAAGAAATCAATTTATTATGAAGAATATGTATCAGCTTTAAAATTTGCAGATTACTTGTTAAAAGTAGCATCAGCCAACAGTGTAAAAAAGAAACAGAATAGAGGCCATAATATGGTAATATGCTGTATTTAAAAACATTATAGTAATGACATTTTACTACAGTTTAATTCATCTCCTCTGCATTTACGTGGTGCTCTTTAATTTATTAGATAGTTAAAACATTAGAAAATAGACAGATGGATTAAAATTGGGATGAATAGATGGAGAGATAATAAGAAAGCCGCTAGTTGGAACCTATAAGAAAAGCAGTTTTTAGACTTAATATTATGTCTGCTCAGGATGGCACATAAAACCTGCACAGAAATTATGAAACATTTTGAAATGACTTACTGTAACCCTGATATCTGACATGTGTGTCCAGGTTTGGAGACACATCATTGCAAGAGGTGATCAACTTGGAGAGCATGGCTCGCCTCAGCTCGTACTACGACCAATTTAAAGAAGTTCTGCCAGAAGACTGTGAGTTTACATTTATGTGAAACACTTTTATGAGAGGAAAAAATGTGTTCTTTTCATATTTCACTGTCCTTATTATCATATTCCTGCATCCTCCCTTCAGGCCTGCCTCGATCTCGCAGCACGATCAGTCTGCCAGAGCTGCTTAAGCTGCTGAGCCAGAATGTGAACGCCAAGACAAGCAAGAACGTGGAGATTTTGTGGCAAGCAGCCGAGGTAAACCTGCTCCTTGTGGCTCCTCTTCTCTTCTCTGCAGTCACCTGATTTTACAAAGCTTTCTCCTACTTCTCTAATCTCCATCTCCCAACCCTAAAGGTGTGTCGCCGCCTGAACGGAGTGCGTTTCACCAGCTGTAAGAGCGCCAAGGACCGCACAGCCATGTCTCTGACCCTAGAGCAGTGTCAGATCCTGCAGCAGGAGCACGCCCTCGCACCACAGGTCTTCTACCAGGCCTTGGACTGCATGCGCAGGTCAGTGTACGATTATTAAAGTCATTCATTTCTCAGATGTTATTACCCTGGAACAAAAAGCTCACTAGAAGAATTGCAAATTTGCCAGAATGAATAATGCGTAGCTGCTTTTTCTCCACAGCGAGGGCTGCAGGAGAGAGAACACCATGAAGAATGTCGGATGTCGAAAATACGCCTTCAACTCTCTCCAGCTCAAGGCCTTCCCCAAACAGTATCGCCCCCCAGAGGGAACATATGGGAAAGTTGAGACCTAAATGGACTCTTCCAATTGGAGGAAACCAAAAGACTATAGGAGATGATAATGATGGCACCACACAGACAAAAAACAACAGAAACTGGAACAACAGCCCTTTGTTTTGTGCTTAGTCACTGTTAGATAATCAATGTTCAAGTGCCAGTGCTACTCTAGTTTGTTTTATTGCAGTCTCCCCTCTCCTCCAGTAGTACTAGAATCACACACTATTCACGGCCACTCCACAGCAGTAAAGATGTGGCTCTCTGTCCTGCATCGTAGCCAGTGTGCAGACAACAATGTTGGCTGCTGTCTGAGTTGTAGCATCAGGAAATGTACAATAAAGTCATTTTAACTCGTGTCCCTAGAAATAAGATGTGCAAATGTCTCAGCCTTTAGAACGATGACATGGAACACATATTTGTAACCTTGCTGCTTTTATGTGATTTATCAGTTTGTCAGTTCAAGGTTCATTACTTTTTCATCTTAAACACAGGGTTTCACAGTAAAATGCAACTTGCAGTCCCTGACTGAGGGCAGTTAAAGGATAAGTATGTCAGCATTTTCTTAGTGTCAATAAATTCCAATTAAGTCCAAGACCAAAACCAACAATCAATTAATCCTAACAACAAGTATTGTCTGTGTAGCCAAAGCCTTTCACCTCTCAACCTAACTTAAGCACCTGTGGTGGGTGGGGCATGAGGTTTGATTGATACATTCAGAATTTCTTAGTAAGGGAGAAAGTAGACTTGCTTCCAGCATCTTTTCAGAGTCATGTAAAACATCCCTTGTAAGAGAATTGTGTTAGATAAAATATTAATTAAAGTACAGTATCTTGACATATTGTGTCTCAAAGGAACTTTTATTTATGTCCAGCAGGAACAAAGAGGTTCAGGGCTCACAAAAAAATTTAAAAATGTTAAGAGATGAAAAAATGCATTGTTGGTTTTGTTCTTGTCACAGGATTTTCTGACAATAAAATAAAATAAGATATTCTTATCCTGTAAGGCTACACTAGGCAAAATATCCTTTTTGTTGATTACGGTCAATTTTCCTACAAGAGAGGACATATTTAAGTTAATGGTAACAACAGCAAGCAGTTGTGTTGTTGTGCTGTCTAAGAAAAACAAATCTTGCAGAGATTTTTTTAAAATATGTTTTATTTTTTATCTTTTCTTGCCATTTGGAGCTGCGTGCAGGTGAAGTCGTTTGAGGAGCTTTAATTAGACGATTAAGTTTTTGAACACAAATATCTTTATCCTCAAAGATATTTCTCTGGACCTAATCTGTGCCACAGAATGACCGCTGTTTAGGTCAGCAATTATTTTGTTTATTTCAGTGCTTTAAGTCTGTTGTCTGTCTCCCTTACGCTGTCTCTCCCTTCCCTCATCTTTCTTCTTCAATCACAATAATATTCAACACCATATCACTTTACAACAAGCACAGATCTTTAGGAAGTACATATCTGCCACTGTCACTGGCATTTGTATTACAATGATGTCTCATCTAATGTGTTTTCTGTTGTTTTTGTGATGCGCCGTATGCATCCATGGGGAGCTGCTTCACAAATTATGGGCTCTAGAAGTGGTGCATCACATGTTCTGTAATTCCCACATATCTATAGATACTTAGTTTTTCTTCCTGCAGGTTATATGCACCACTATAAACCTTCAAACTTGATTTTTATTTATTAAAAGAAGATGTTTTGAGTGTTACAGCACTCGGTTGAATTACGCAAACTCTGTGATTGAAATAGCATAAAAACTTAATTTAACTTGCATGGAGGTTTAAAACTTTACTGCTTTACACAATTGCAGTTGTATACTGTTGCAACTGAGTGTACCAATGAGCACTTACCAATGGTTCTTAGACTGAAGTGAAGTTATGCATATTGCATTATTCTACTGACATCAGTGACTCTTCTTCTGTTGCCAGTTTGCCACCTCTGGGCTCAAATGTACTTTATTGTACAAAACTTACAGAGACAGTGGATTTTATTTTGAAAAGTTACTTGTTCACTTTGCTTACAGTTACTTAAGTTGATATGGCTGTTGTTGCCAAATGCTGGTATGGTTTTTTTTGGTTTTTTTTCCATTGTTATTATGTAATTTATGACTATGTTCTGATCAGCTGTATATGCACACACAGACAGACAGGGGAGTTTTGGAGACGCCTGCACCCCCACAAAGATATGAGGTGAAACTGGAAAATGAATAAAAGCTTGTCAATGCCATTTGAGTTAGTGAATTTATGCTTTGTAAGCTAAACAGCAAATATACCATCCTAATAATTTTGACTCATATAAACTGACTGAAAGAGAGGCAGCTTCAAAAAGTCGGTAGACATTCTTTTAATAGACTCATTTAATTGATTGCTTGATTGAGATCACTGTTATTATCTATTTCTATTTATTTTCTCTCCAAACTGAGCTCATAATTAAGATTTAATTTCCTGATGGACAGAGTTGAGTCTATGTCATTGTTTTGCAAGTTACAAGTAGGTTTCAAGTCTTTGCAGTCTATCCTGAAAATCAAGGTGGATAACTCTAAACTCGTGTCACAAGTCAAGTTTCAGGCCCAAAAGTTTGAATTTTGAGTTCTCAGCAAGTTGTAAAGTGCTAAGAGGGGTTCTTTGACAAATACTGGTTTTAATTCTTGTCATTATTCAAGTTCATTTTCTCTTTAAGAGAAATGCTTCCAGTGTATTTTCATATATTCAAGTGTCAATATGCACATGCAACATACAGAGAGATTGTGATGGTGGTAAAAAAAAAGAGAAAAAAAAGAAAATTTAAGAGCAGATATAAAAAACACAAACATGAAAAAGGAAAGTAAAATAACTTCAAGAAACCAGCAGACGACAGAAGAAACTCTAAAGTTACCTTGTTAAGTTTGTCAGGTTCCAGCTGAGCTGAAACAGCCGCTTTTCCTTTTCATTCCGGAAGAGAAGTTATCGCCATAGATTGTTTAGCATAACGTAATTTTTGTTGGTTTACCTGACCGTGGTTTGGTTTCAACAGAATCCCTCATTTTCCACTTCTTAATTTAGAGTTTGAACACCTCTGATTGGCATTCTCAATTCTTTGGATATCTTTTTATATCCCTTTCCTGTTTTACACAGTTCAATTACCTTTTCCCGCAGATCCTTTGACAGTTCTTTTGCTTCCCCCATGACTCAGAATCCAGAAACGTCACTGGATGAAAGATGCAAGGGTCTGTCAGGAGCCCAGAAACTCACTGACCTTTTATACACACACACTGACTACAAGCAAACAGATCACAGGTGAGGATGGTTACCTTTAGTAGCCATTCAAACCCGTTTGTGTCAACTTGTGTGCATGTTATTAGGCCAAAATCTCCAGGGTATGTAAACTTTTGATTAGGGTCATTTGGGTAGTTTCTGTTGTCATGATGATTTAAAAAGAGTAAACACAGTTGTTTGACAATAAATGGCTTCACCCAACCACTAACCATGAGCGAAAAAAAGTTTTTCTCTTGTCATTCATATTCTCTGAAAAATGGCCAAAAAATCACAAATTCTGCCAGGGTATGTAAACTTACGAGCACAACTGTACATAACACATTTAAGCCATCCTTGGAAGTCAACTCTGTGATTTTCATACTGAAGCACTTATCAAACTCATTTATTCGTGTTACACAGCAACTGCATGGACCATCGCAGACACTTATGTCCATCGTGGGTCCCAGAGAGTGGCAGAGACTACAGGGAGCAACTTTGGCCTTTCTGACCTCCACATATGTTGGTTTGGCTGGGGTTTGGCTTGGTTTGTCTTCTCCCTCTATTCTCCCAGTCTCTGCAAGGAAGAGCAGCATCAGACTTCCTCCTTATCCACTGTGGTGGGAGCAACATGGGAGACATCCACAGTTTCAAGCTGGTGAACATCATGACAGAGGACCCGCACCACCTTCACAGTTTTATCTGTGAATAGGTATTGTTCCAGTTCATTGTTTTTATTTCTGCGGGAATTTATTTAATTTTTATTTATTTAATTTATTTCTTCATGTTCAATTTTGATGTTTTTAGCTTGCTGTTACTTCTTGAACTTAGTGACTCAAATGCCTCATCATTTGAAACCATTTTGGTTCCAGTCAGCAGAACCGCTCAGCCATAGAAACTACAACACAGAGTCGTCTCTGTGCTCCCCTTAAGTACTTCCTGTTGCTTTGTAATTCCAGGTCGGCTTCAATGCGGAAGTGGATTTTAGTTTTGGTTTTTTTTCTAAGTGGGGAGTTTCCCGCTTGGTTTAGACTCAGCTAAAACTGGCGCGAATCTCTAAAAAACACATTAATTAACCAGAAATCTTTAAATCAAAACTTTTTTGTGTGTTTCGTAGACATGTTTGCAGAGTGAGAGATCACTCCATCGTCCATCTCGGTGTCTCTGTATGGCTGCATGGCGGCGGATGTCTTTTTGGCTGCTACTAATCGTATCCTCGGTATCGGTGTGGTGAGGTGAGGTGAGACTGCACGGTGACATGACTCATGTAAACCGGGGGGCTGCTTTCAGAGAGGGCTCACACAGAAACACAGATATTTTCTACAGGCTTACATTTCTCTCTGACAGCTGTCCTGTTAGCTTGTCGTGTGTCTGTTTACCATTCAAAGAATGCGTGAAAAGCAATTTTCATGCACTTGACTGCAGAAATGACAAAAACGCGTTTTGTATCTATAAGTAAACGCACACACGTCATGACAAGTAACCAGGGTTCAATGTTTCCTTTGAGACATTTCCTTTTAAGAAATGAGCGATGATCCAAGCAACCATCTGATAAATGAAGCCTTGTTCAAAGACACTGTGATAATAATTATAATGGGGGATGATGTAGCACATAATGATGAGTAACTAGAGAACAGAGCAAAGATCCAGTATAAATAAAACAATAATAAAATAATAAGTGTCCTAGACAAAGGTTTCAAATGCTGGACAGCTAAAGGAATTTCTTCTTTAGGTGATTTCTTTGACGGTGCTGCCCTCATGACTTTTAACCAGGTCGTGGAGAAATATGACTTATCAAGAGGGGATCTTTTTCGTTATTTCCAGATAAGAGACTTCATTACAAAAGACACATCATTGCTAACTAACATGAATATCACACAAATTGAGAAACAAGTGCTTCTTGCTGCAGTCTGAAGTCTGAAGGACGGCTCCAATGTAAGAAGTCTGGCACTGGGAGTGACCTGGGAGAGGGAACTGGGTGTAGTGAGAACAGAGGACATGTGGGAAAATATCTGGGATAATACAAGGAAATTAACAGTCTGTAATCAGACAAGAGTGTCACAACTCAAGATATTACACAGAGCACATGTGGCTCTAAACCGTCTTTCTAAATATAGAAAAGATGTGTCTCCGTTATGCCCCAAATGTAAAATAGAGATCGGTGATCTCACTCAATGTCTATGGTCTTGTGTTAAAATACAAAAATACTGGAATGATTTCCTATTTGAAATTCAAAAAATTTGAAGCATGGAGCTCGAACTTCTCTTTGTCCTGTCTTGTGTATTTGTGTTGTGTTGTGTGTTTGATCGTTCCATTATTCTAAGGAAAAATCAGTAAATATATTAAACAAAAATAAAACATTAACTAATGTTTAGTTTATGAATATCTGTGAACTGACACAGACTGTTGTCAGACTTTGGATTTACTAAAATTAACTTAAAACTGAGGCATAATTCTTAACATTACAGTACATTTGGGCAGTTTTTGTAAATGTACTTCTTTGTAAATTCTCGTTAAATATGTTTTAAAGGGAGGCTTAGTGGAAAAGAGAGAACACAGAAACAGAGGCCTTATCATGTTGTGTAATTATTACCTGACTAATAAAAGATTAACTGCTTTTACTGGATAAAGAAATCAAGAGGAGGCATTGATAAACAAGAACCAGATTGACTATTAACTTCTACTTCCTGCTCTATAACTCCTCCCGTTCAGTACTTAGCATTATTTTTCCTTCTGGCTGTTCAAAGGTTGTTTGCAGCAGATCGTCATTGGCTCCAGTCTGTGAGAAGAAGAGTCCCGACTACAAGACACTACAGTATGTCCTTGTCACACTCAGTTACAAGTAGGTATTTCTTTTGTCTTATGTTTCATTACCTCTCACTAGAGTTCACTGAACTAAACAAACAACAAAGCTCACCACAACTTTTTTTTTTTTTTTTTTACTGCAATGTAGGGGAAATGTTATCGTCAGTTAACTAAATTACCACAGTAAAGTTTAAGGGAATGGGTAAACAGTTTGGACAGCAGTTTTGTTCTCAGTCTGAACAAGTCTTTGCTCTTCAAGGGTCCATGAATATGAAGAAGAAGAAGCTGCTGCTGATGGATGTGGACTGTGGGGTGGACGATGCTCAGGCCATCATGATGGCACTCGCCAACCCCATTGTGCAGCTCTTGGGCATCACCTGCGTGCATGGAAACACCACGGTGGAGAATGTTTGTAAGAACACACTGCGAGTTCTGCAGGCCTGCAAGAAACTGGAAGTGAGTGCAGGGTTGTTATTATCAATATATACGCTGTAGTTATTTTATCATTGTGACTTGACTTAATGGTAAATTTGGAGTCTTTTCATACCAACATCTGATTGTTGTCAGACTTTAATTGGAATTTTCTGGTGTCATGTGAGAAGTAAAGGGGCTGTTTGTAAAACTGCCCAACAGCGAGTTCTTCTTTGTCAAGTCACATGACTGGAGCCAAGAACCGGACAAATCCGACCAGTAAGATCTCAGTTAGCTTAAGTGAGGGAGTTTGCATAACCATTTAAACACTACTGCATTTTAAAAACAAGACAACTGAGAAATATTCTCTGGTTTTGGCTGGGAGCGCTTACAGAGGAAATGAAACCAAACATCCAGCAAACTATGGACATACTCATTAAAATCACATCTTGCTGTCTTGGACTGAATGAATGCACTACAATATATACCACATGAAGTGTCTCATCTCATTCCACAGTTTAGTGTTTAGTTTCTAAACTTCTAAACTGCTCCTTCGGCTCTGACATTCTTCTAGTAATATCTGTGCCACTGTATATTTTGTTTTACCAACAGAATTGACCTTATTTCAAAAGTGTGTCAAGATTTAAACTTATAGTGGGGGTGCTCACTCTTCTAGCATGGACAGTTTTACCCAACCAGAGATGGGCAATATATGGATATTACACTAATATAATGATATAGGACTAGATATTTTGTATAACATTATATCATATGGTGCGAATGTTGTGTTTTCCTGATTTTAAACACTGCATCACAACAAAGTGATGTAATTTTTTGAACTTAACAGACTGTTCTAGCTGTTTCAATATCTGCCTTAACCTTTTTTGCCATTATATCCTCATTATCTTGTTTTTTGTAACCTTATAACTTGAAACTGTGAGTTGCAGAAGCTGTATTGGTCTGTAAGCTGAGTAATAACACCAGTAGTGCAACACTTTTCATTTTAACTATGTCTGCCCTTCTTTTTGGTCTAGATTCCAGTGTTTAAAGGTGCCGATAAGCCAATCCTAGGGAAAAACATTGATGCAGGAAATTTCCATGGACAGGATGGGCTAGGAGACGCTCCTGACTCCAATGCTCCTGGTTTGGACCTGATTCAGAAGGAGGATGCTGTGTCAGCCATGATCAGGATTATCAATGAGAACCCCGGGGAGGTGAGAGGTTTGACAACACTGCTCTTATATATCTGTTTCTTTCAGGTCTTTAAGTTCTGAATTTTATCCCTCAGGTATCTCTTGTAGCCACGGCACCCCTTACCAACCTGGCTCTGGCTGTGAGGATAGATCCCTCTATACCTAGCAAACTCCGAGGGCTCTACATCATGGGAGGCAACACTGAATGTCAGTAAATCTATGAATTTCTAGTTTCTTCAGACTGCATTCTCTCATTTTTTTCTCTCTGTTTCTGCCTCAGAAATTCTGTATTGGTACAGTTCAGTGTGTAATCCTCCTTTTTTTGTGGTTTTCTTATTAAGCCCGGGGAAATACCACAGTGTGTGGCGAGTTCAATTTTACTGCTGATCCAGAAGCTGCGTACATAGTACTCAATGACTACCAATGTCCCACCTACCTGGCCTGCTGGGAGTTTACCTGCTACAGCAAACTGTCCTGGGTAAGGCTTCCTTATACACACTGTAACATTTAGATCACTTGGATCAATTACAACACATTACTCATGCAATGAATCAATTAACTCATTATTCCTCCTGATATTGACAGGAGTTTTGTGATGCCTGGTTGGCACAGAACACCGATAAAGCTCGCTTCATGGCACAGATCTTCAGCCACAGCATGAAGGCGTCAAAAAATGAGCACTATGAGAAGGAGTTTGTTGCCGGCTCAGGTTTCATTTCTTGTGACTCATACGCTCTGGCAGCCGCCATAGATGATGAGTTCATCAAAGAAAGCGACCATTATCCCGTTAGCGTAGAGTTGACGGGCACACACACTAGAGGCATGATGGTTGTAGATACTGTAGGTTTCATGAAGAAGACTCACAAGGCTTGTATCATGAAGAAGGTGGATATGGAGAAGTTTGAGCAGATGATGATGGCTGCTTTAAAATGACAACTTTGGTGACAACAATGTTACAGATTCCATCCACATATTTCAGCTCAGTATGAAGGTTTTCTGTTAAGCTGTGTCTCTGTATGTATCTCCAATGTTTCAGTGAAGTGTGTTTTCAATAAAAACAACTGACTTTTTAAATAGAAACTTGTTACATTTTATTCAATATTTGTTTTATTAAGTGTTTTTTCTTTAAAAACTCATCACACACTCATTTATCCAGAAGGAGTGACAGCCAGTGACTTCAGTTTTTGCTGATGAGATGGTGATCCTTTTGGGCATAACATTTGGTAGTCCTCTCTACCCACTTTATGTCATTCAGATGGGGTTGTAGAGCTGCATTTACACTGACCTGTGAGAAACACTCTTGATTTAAATCTTTACAAATATTTACAGCTGCTCATCCAGTGTTCATTCAACCATATGGCAGCACTCAGATGGCTCCTCAGTATCCTTTTTTTCCTCTGAATCTTGACCTTGTGTCCAGCTGTTAAAAGAGGACGGACGTTGGTTAGTTTTCAGCATTAAAGCAAAAGTCATGTTACCTTTGAAAAATGCAGGGGTTTAATTTAATGTCAGATTTCAGTTTTAAAAACAAAAAAATATATGCTTTTGGAAACTTGCAGACATATCAAGAAAGAGGGAGATAAAGCATTTACTGTTTCTTTTACTCCTCTACCTCCCACCAATCCTTCCACAAGTGCATGTGCAATGTGCTGACTTACCATTGACCTCTTGCACTCAAAGAATGATGTCTGCAAGGCTTTGCAGTGGCCTTCCTTCAAACACTCGCTGGGCAACTTCCCCTCCTTACAAATTAAGAAACCAATTAGAATACATTGAGTGCTTTCCATGAGTAAAACATGCTTTTCCCAGCAAGAGCCTCAGTCGGTAGCTTGTAGTTCTGTCTAATCTGGAAATCAATGGGACTCACATTACTCTACAGAAGATACAGAGCTTTTCCTCAGAGGGGAAAAAAATCTTGTATTTGGGTCTTCCCTCCAGAAAACGCCATGAAATTCACATGAAAGTTCATCCAAAGTGGAGTATCTGGTAAGTACTTGTGTGTGGTACTGAAACCAGTGATCTACTCCATAAAATCAATCTGTTACAATCTTTTTTTAAGATTAAATTCTTTGGGTAATTATTACAGACAAAACATGTAAATCCTTGTCTATTTTCAGCTCTATAATGCTAGGTTAAGCCTGCTTTTCATTTTTACATTAAATTAATCACTAAATAGTACAAATGTACAGAGTTTCCATCATTTGACGTGAATGGATAAATGTGATAATGAACCTAACATGCAGCCAATTGACGTTAGCTTCTTATATGCACATTGCCTTGTAGTTTCCACATCAAAAGCACTTTTGGTCGTTTTTCCTCAGCCCGTCCCTGACACAGCTGTCATAAATGAACCATGTATTATCGAATCCAAACAAAACAAACAGAGACGCTGTTAGCGCTGATGCGTGACAGGTGCGGACAGCCGAGTCCACGCACATTCAGCAGTTGTGTTTATGTATTGGCTTGTACAGTCAGTGCGTTTAGAAGCCGATAAACAAATCCGGAATTCAAATTCTTATCAGGCGTATCAAGTTTATCTACATTTTGTACTCCGTTCTAACATGTTTTTTCACAAAATTTCACAAAAAATCCCATTTTTTTCTACCAGAGGTCGTTGTTTTACGTTACCTTTACCACACAGTCGTGCTGAAGGAGACAGGCCTTGAAGTCCTCTCTGATACCGGCACAAGCTCTGTTGTCTTCCTCCTTATCCTCGTAATACTTCGGCATTGTGCACAGTCCACTTTAACGCCAATATTGCCTAAATTATAAACTCACAAGTACAAGTAATGTTTACTTAACTACATTACATGGTTGTACTAAGTAGAACTGATAAGGCGTCAAAGGCGGAGCCTGATTCATTCTTATGAAAGGTGCTCATTGGCGCATAAAACACGCGTAACTTCCGGCTATTCAAGGAAGGCAGGGACACGGGCTGTGGCGCCATCTGCCGCTGCAATGACAAGACAGACTTTGGCCCTATATATACAGTATATATGTGTGTGTATGTGTGTGTGTGTGTGTATATATATATATATATATATATATATATAGACACACACACACACACAAACACACACATAAATATATATATATAAAGAGATATTAAGAGAGTCTTTTAGAGAA